>FLRD01000106.1:192888-316492 GCA_900088485.1 Plasmodium ovale wallikeri | reverse complement strand
TCATTATGAACTCTTTTCTTTTTTTTTTTTTTTTTTTTTTTTATTTTATTTTTTTATATTTTATTTTATTTTTTAATACTTTCTTTACTTGCCTTCTTTAACTTTTCACACTTGACCCTTCTTCACCTTCCCCCTTTTTTTTTAAATGTACATATAAATAGCAAAAATTAATGTTAACTTGGTGAATTTATTTTCATTTCCCAATTTTAGACAACTTTCAAATTATTCACGTTTCGACATTATTTAAAATATTTATTTTATTTAAATTAAATTTTGTATGTGTTTATAAAATATATATGTTTTTCATTTTTTTTTTTCACAATTATAATACATTTTTTTTTTTTTTTTTTTTTTTGTCCTCAAACATTTCCACATTACGCAAATAGTTGAGTTCATTTTGAGGCAAGCGTACATTATTTTCCGTATACCAATGGGCGAATTAATTTTAAAAAAAAATATATGAATATTTACCTTAATCACTTATACAATTCATTGTTTTCTTATGTGTTGCTACATCGGTACGTATATGTGTACACGTATGTGCGTGTGTACGTACCTGTATAGGCGTACATGCGCGTGTACTTGCATGTATGTATAAATATATATATGTATGAAGCATTTGTTTGAATATAAGAAATAAGCGCGTGTTCGTCATTCAACTTGCAATAGCTGTTCATAGCAAGATTCACCATTCGGCGCATGAACATAACTATGCAATGCTGATTGCCCATGCCAGTGGCCGATAAAAACAAAAGTCACTGAGGTTAGTGCAAGCCGTGACTTATCATCAACAATAGCAGTGGCTGTAGCTGCAGTAGCAGTAGCCCGTGGCAAATGTCACCGGTAATGGTAGAAAAATGTGCTAACGCGTTGAGAGCGGTAAGATATTCTCCCATATGCACATATAAAAATTATAAAAATACCATGTTGTAAGAAAAAAAAAAAAAAAAAAAAAAAAAGAGGGTACTCATCAATTTCCCCCTCGTGTAAATGTTTTATTATGCATAATTTTATGAACTTGTTTTTTTTTTTTTTTTTTTTTTTTAAATGCAGTTAACATATTTTAAAAACAGTGAGTACATATTTTGCACAAGAGGAAAATAAAAAATCCGCTTATTCCCAAAAAAAGGAAAAAGATGTAATATCGCCTAACACAGTAAGCAGTTCTGTCAGTTTTGTTAAAGTTATTGCCATCAGCCAATTGGGAGTTAATAAAAAAGATAGCCAAGCGGCAATTGGTGATAAGGAAAGAGAAGGCAGAGCAACAAAGGAAACGACAAGAGTACCACCAAATGGTAAATAACACATAGAGAATAACAAATCGAGAGAAGTGGATACGAAAGAAAATTGCAGATAGGTGGGAAAAAAGTTTACGAGGAAACCACGGCATATCGTAGCAACAGGAGAGGTTATTACAGGAGAACGGTTAAAAAAGTGTCGGGACGTGTCTTGCCGCGTCAGGAATAATTGGGAAGTTGGGAAGTTGGGAAAATTGGGAAATTCTAGCAAAGTCTGGAAAATTCTGAAAATTGTGACGAAGAGAAGCATCCGCAGAGGCGCGTACCATGGAACTGTCTAGGGGAAAGGTGATTGTGGAAAAAAAGGTAAATGAGTACACAATAGATGAGAATGTGTTTTTTTTTGAACCGGATGAGGATGATGTGTACGATAAAAATGCAAATTTGAGGTACATTTTTCACAATACGTTTATACACACAGAGGAAGAAATAGCAATAAGTGAATTTAAGAGGTATTGTAAAAGTAAGTGTTTAAAAATAAATAAAGCATTTTTTGAAAATGAGTGTTTGCGTTATTTATATTCGGCTCAGTTTGATTTTGCGAAAGCGTTCGATTTAATTAAAAGTAACTATGAATTTCGATTATCTCCTATTCTTCCCATTAAAGAAAAAGATATTATAGAGTACATAAATAAAGGTGTTATGTATTGGCATGGTAGAGATAAAAAATGTAGACCTATAATGATAATAAATTTATTAAATGTTGAATTGTTAGATGTAGAAAAATTAACTAATCTTTTTTTTTTTTGTTTTGAATTTTTTTTAAAATATTTATGTATTCCTGGAAAGATAGAAAATTATATATCTCTAATTGATTGTTCAGGTATTTCTATATCAAAATTTCCTATGTCTACTTTTATGAAATTGTTAGAAATTATGAATTCTAAATATAGATGTAGACTATTTAGGATGTACATAATTGATGCTCCTAAAATTTTCAAAACATTTGGAAAATCATTTTTAAATTTTGCACCATCTTACATGACCAAGAAATTAAAAATGTTAGATGCAAATTATGCTTCCTACTTGAGAGAGGAAATTTTGGAAACACAATTAGAGAAGAAGTACGGAGGGGTGCAAGAGATACAAAATAGCACCTTTTACCCCTTCGCTTTCTACCCTGAATGCTGTGTAGCCAAGCGGGAAAGTGCCAACGGAGAAATCAATTGTCGTGGGAACAGTGACAGGGTAAAAATTTTTAACTCCTCTAACGAGAGGATATACGAATTTATAACTGCTGGATATTCCATGCATCTGAAACTGGTAGACATCGGACATAGGGATTTGGTTAGGCAACAATGTGAAAGATTAAATGAGGAGTGGAACCACACCACAGATTCTGTAAAGAGCGATCATCGAGATGACACGCATCGGAGGAGGAGAAGAAGGAAACCCCCCAGTAAGAGAGACCTCCTTATAAACGGCTGTTTCGTCAAAGCAACTATGAACGAGGAATATAGTCTAGACAGAGCAAACGTTAGTGGTACCAATTTAGGGGGTGTCACTTTCGGGGGAGGGGGGGGCCTTTTGAAAAACAGTAAATATGTGAATGGAAAAAATAGGTACATAGTTAATGCTGGAAGTTGGCATAAATGGCTTTATAAAATAAGACACTTGTACCTTCCCAATATAACGATCAATTACGTAGTAAGGAGATTCCCCTTTTTGAAGAATGATCTCCTTGCGAAATCTAATTATAAGTCAATGTATGACTACGTTAAGTATATAGAGAATGTTATTAACACGAAAGAAAAAATTCCAAGCACACCTGGTAGTGATAAGAAGGAGAAGAGGAACCATGCCGAAAGTAACAACTGCTATCCTAGTAATGTCCACACATTAAGCACATCGAATACGTTCTCTACTTATAGAAACAGTGAAGAGAATATGAGCACACTAGTTAGCAGTATTAAATCGTTAAGTAGTTTTACCGACGCAAGTCCGAAAAGGGAGAGTAATAAAAACACCTTATTTTATTCCCACAGGTTAAAAGTAAATAAAAAAAAATTTCAAAACAATGTGCTACAAGAGAGATGCAATTTAGATGATGCAAAAAAAAAAAAAGCTACAGATTCAGGTGCATATAAAAATGTGGATATAAAATTTTACGACAATTCAGCTTCCATTTTTGAAGACGACGAACGTGGCAAGGTAACGCGGAAGGAGTGCACACCTAACGGCGCTGGAGAAATGCGCAGGAGTTATAACAAGCATAAGGAAGGCCTCGAGGGAAGCGGCTACGGCTGCGGAAAAAGCAGAGTGCGCAGGAAGAAACAGTACAAGATCAAGGCGACCAACAGTCTCTTTAAGGACGAGAGGGAAGAAGAACCGAGCAAGATAGAAAACGTCGCAGGGGGGTTTCTAAGCAAAGCGGATACCCAGTTTAACGGAAGCACTGACGCTCACATGTTGAATTTTGGCATTTCAAGCAACGAAGTCTGTTCTGCGGAAACCATCCGTAGCCTTCAAGGAGGAATATCCATTCACAGAAGCATGCACGGAGGTAGTTACAATCGCGCACCCAACCATGTGCCAAACCGCATTGTTGTTCGCATGGGGGAGTGCACCATCAACGACGACACTTTAAATAGCGTCAGCTGGGACCAGGCCTCGATCGAAAGACAATTGACAGTTGGTACCCAGGCGATTGACCCAAAGCGGACGAATTTTATCCCATCAAAAAATAAAAATGATATTTCCTTCCCATCTGTTAGTAATGCAAAATTTTCACAAAATTCGCATGATAAGGTATCCGAAGAAACGCATGAAAAAATAGTCAACCTGCACAATCCTGCTAGTTGTGAATTTTCGAAGGAGAAGCACTTTAGCCAAAATTCTCGATCAACAGGTAAAGTCGTAAACGCGATTAACAACGATGTGGTCAATGACTACACAAATAACGAAATTGTATCGCGTACATCGTTCGATTCTGTAAAAAAGGAAAAAATGAATGGTCAGGAGAAGGGAAAAAAGAAGCTGAAAAGAATTAAGATGATAGGCCTCCAGCTTTTTAACAAAACTACATCGAGGACATAGGTGCAGATGAAGTGATACGTGCTAAGGTGCACGCATACTGAACACCCATCCCACTTTAGGAAGAGCGCACAGCAGGATGAAGGGACCGACCGTGCCGGTACATACTAGGCACACCTATACATATAAATGCAAACACGCATACATATCTATATACATATATCTATATACATATATATATATATATATATATATATATATATACATGTGCGCATACCCGCTTTTGCAAACTCGAAAAGCACCTCGTTTTGCGATCTCATTGAACTCAGTCTATCCCTTGTTTTCAATTTAGCGCATCATCCACGTGAACCGTGGTACCTTCGAATTATAACCAACGGAATATTGACCCTTTTTCGTAGGAAATTTGAAAAGAAAACTCGTTTGTATATATCCGTAGGATTTGTTTAGCGCTTTCTGTCTTAACGTGCATGCATACATGCGTGCGCGTATGTGTGTGCATATGGTATTACCTTTTTAATGATATTTATAATTTAAAGTTTTTTTTTTTTTTTTTTTTGCACAAAGCTGCATCATTTTGTTCTTTGTCTTCCTCCGTTTTCATTGTTTTTGTCATCATCGCTATTTTTCTCTCCATCTCTTTCCCCTTGTATTATTTTTGTTTCCGTAATTTGTTATTTGTTCAATCTTTTTTTTTTTTTTTTTTACCTCATTTTATTCATTCTTGACATATGCTATTTTTCTCCTTTTTTTTTTTTTTTTTTTTTTTTGCAAAATTATAGAAGACATATATGCTGGGCGTTAAAGCGTTCGTATTCATTTAAATTTTGCCTTATTTTGCTTATCTATGCGCATATATATATGTGCATACGTGTATGTATTTATATGCGCTCAGTCGTAATTAGGTGTATGTCTCCACCGTTTCTTATATTTACGCGTATTTACCCGTTATATAGCATGCCAAAAAATTAGGAAAAATGATGCGGACGTTTTCCCAGTTTTTTCGAGTGCACCCCCAAATTGTTATTAACACATGCATTAATGACAAGGAGGGTAAAAAAAAAAAATAAAGAATTGTAGACAGAACTTACGGATGTGATAAAGACACGATAAGGTCAGAAAACGGAAGTGTTAACGCGGTTTTACCAATTACAACCGTAGTAAGCGTTTTTTAATCTCGTAATTTTAGAAAAATTGTACAAAAAAAAAAAAAAAAAATTAAAAGTACTTGGAAAAGTTGAGAGACGATAAATAAAGTCTATTTATATTGAAGGAAAGAAGTTATTTTCTGATTTACATCAAATAGAGGTGCAGTAGTGAACACATATTTTACTCACGTTGTAACGAGCAGACTTTGGGGAAAAAAAAAAAAAAAAAAAAAAAAAGTAGCTAAGGGACAGCAGCTTCTCTCATAAGGAGCACAAGGAGAAAATTTGTCCATTTTATCGTGTACATTTTCCCACTTTGAAAAGCGATCATATATGCGAGGATACTCATGTTTCGAAAATTCTCAACAGTTAACAGCTAGCTGGTTTGGTAAAGCTAAATACACCATTTCCTTGTTCTTAATAAAAAAAAAGTAAAAAAAAATGAGCACCGATGTTGATAATGCTAAAAGCGAAGAGATTGTATGTACAAGCAAGGGGAAGACGGAAGATGATGCTTCTCCACCTAGGGAAATAAACGAATTGTGCGGCGATACTGGAAAGGGTTATAAAGAAGGTAAAGTCGGGGGGAAAAAAAAAGGCAAACGACGAAAAGGAGGGAAACAAGGGAAACGAGATACAAAAGAGAGAGGGCGGATGAAGGAAAAAGGCGCGGAACGAAGCTCGGCACAGGTGAGTAGCAGTAGTGTTGGCAGTGTTCGCAGCGTTGGCAGTGTTCGCAGTGTTGGCAGTGTTCGCAGCGTTGGCAGTGTTCGCAGCGTTGGCAGTGTTGACAGCGTTGGCAGTGTTGGCAGCGTTGGCAGCGTTGCCGACTTCCTGAGCGAAATCGGAAAAAGGGTAAAGGAAATGCTCGAAAAGGGGGAAAGCAGAAATGGTGAAACTTCGTCACACACACACGGAAGCAGTGACCGTGGACGAGACCAAGGAGAAGAAAGAAAGAAAAAACTGAAGAAGGATATTGACAAAGCAGTGAAACTTGTAAAAGGATGGGAAGATAAGAATAAGAATATGGAAGAAGGGGCAGAGAGACTGAAAGAAGCTTTGGAAAGAAGCAATGCACATGGGAAAGATATTATGAAAAGATACGAAGAAGAAAAAAAAAATGTTATGTTATTGCAAAGTGAATTAGACAAATTACAAAGCTTATTTGATAATAATCAAAAGAAAGAAGACAAATGGAATTGTGAAAGAGACAACTATTTGGAAGAAATAGAATCTTTAAAAAATAATATGGAAGAATGGGAAATAAAAATTGAAAAAAAGA
Organism: Plasmodium ovale wallikeri; assembly: GCA_900088485.1. NCBI lineage: Eukaryota > Apicomplexa > Aconoidasida > Haemosporida > Plasmodiidae > Plasmodium > Plasmodium ovale. The sequence goes on along the minus strand of FLRD01000106.1, from coordinate 309,773 downwards.
ACAATGAAATAGAACAATTAAAAAGAGAAAATGAACATATATTATTAAAGGTAAGCAATTTAGAAAAAAATAAAAAAGAATTAAAAAATGAAAATAATGAAATAATAAATAATATAAATTATATAAAAAAAGAAAATATAAAAAAAAATATAATTATTGAAAATTTAAAAAAAGAAATAAATGAAGAAAAAAAAAAAAATGAAGAATATAATAAAGATAAATTATTAATTGAAAAAAATACAGAAATATTAATTGAAGAAAGAAATTATATAAATGAAGAATTTTTAAAAACACAAAAATTATTAGAAAATCAAATTTTAAAAAATAAAGATATTGAAAATGTAAAAAATAATTTATTTGAAAAAATAGATTTATTTGAAAAAAAAGAAAAAGATATTTTAAAAAAAAATGATGATTATGAAAAAAAATTGGAAGATATTTTAAAAAAAAATAAACTTCTTATTAATGAAACTAAAATGAAAGACAACGATTTTGCCAAACATTCTTGTATTATTAACAATCTAACTTGTGATAATACAAATATAAAAATGAAATTAGATCATGAATATTTTAAAGTGAAACTTCTCGAAAAAGAAAAGAAAGCACTCAATATTCACGTTAAATCTCTTACTTATGAAATTCAAAATGTCTTAAAAATTACTGAAAATACTAAAACATTATTTCATAATCAAAAAAAAGAAATTAATAATCTCATTTTAGAAAAAGAACATATTAAAAAAATCATCGAAAAAATACACGAAATGGTGAAAAAAAATACAAATGTTGTTAAGAAAGAAAAAATGTCTAATATCACGCTTGAAAAAGACATTAAAAAATGTTTTGAAGAAAAAAATAAACTTTGTGATGAAATAAACTCTCTTACAAAAGAAAAAGAAAAATTATTAGACGATATTTCTCAGTGTAATACAAAAATTGTTAATCATACAAATGAAATTGTCACAAAAGATAACAAAATTAATACTTACATGAAATTGGTTAATTCACTCAAAAATGATCTTGCCAAAGAAAAATTATTATATGAAAATGTTAAAAGCGAAAAAATGAACACATGCAAAATTCTTGCAGAAACTAGAGATAAACTAACCAATCTTGAGGAAAAATTTAAAATACAATCTAACCAATTGGATATTTTAAAAAATGATAAAAAAGGTGTAGAATTAAAAATGAATGATTTATTCGAAGAAAAAAAAAATTTAACCATTCTATGTGAAAAATTTAGAGAACAAATAGACAAACATAAAAATAACAGTGAAGACATTAAGACACAACTTTCTCACAATAAAAAAATTAAAGATCATATCGAAATTGAAATTAAAGAATTAAATAATAAACTCAAAAATGCACACAAAAATGTAACACAAATAAAGAAAGAAAAAGATATCCTTACAAACGAAATAAATGAAAAAAATGATATCATAAATTCCCTTAAGGAAAAAATTAAACTACTACAAATTGCACACGATAACATGGAAGTAAACAATAATAACCAAACATTAGAAATTAAAAATTTAAAAAAAAAAGTAAGCAATTTCGTTAATGCTAACAATCTTGCTAATGTATCAAAGGAAACATTAAATATCACTAAAACGGAATTAAACTCTCTTAAGAAAGAACTCATTAACGAACAAAATAAAGTAAAAACACTCTCAGACGAATTGGAAAAACCTATTAATATTCACAGGTGGAGAAATCTAGAAGGTAATGATCCCACTTCCTTCGATTTGATACAAAAACTTAAAAATGTACAAAAAAAACTTATCGAAAAAACTGAAGAAAATGTTAAAAAAAACATCCTTATTCAACAAAAAACAAAAGAATGCGAAGATCTCCACAAGGAACTCACTGCCCGAAGTAAAAACAACAACCCGCAAGACTTAACTCTCATCCGCCAACAACTCCGCGAAAAGGACACCCTCATAAAATCACTCACCGCGGAAATTTCCATGTACCAGGAGGACACCCAACCCAGGGGCCCGCGTCACCTCTGAGTTGGGAGCGGCGAAGTCAGAGAGGCGAGGCGAATGTGGCGGTGCAGAATTGTTTGTGCAGCTACGTCGGTGCACACTAGTCACTGTACACGCTAGTCACTACACAATGGTCACTACACAATGGTCACCACGCAATGGTCACTACACAATGGTCACTACACACTGGTCACTACACAATGGTCACTACACACACTAGCCACTACATACACGCTTGCGTCCCGTTTGACCCCTCAAATTTGTTTAATGACGCATGGTCCACATGGCCGCGTTTCCCCCCTTGCTTCACAAAGCAGCAAAAACATTATTCCCCTTTTAATATGTTCGATTGGTTTTCTTCCTTTTCCGGCATACTTTCATTTTTCCGAATGGATGAAAAAACGCGCGTAGTCCTATCTCTCCTTGGCAGTCCCACTCCCGCATTTCGCGCCGGATATGCCCAAGGTCCAACGCGTCGATGACAAGAGCGGTAACTGCGTTGTCATGGTTTTCGCATCAAGCACGTTAGTGGTGTTACCCAAGTCATAACATTAAAGTAGTTTTTAATAATTATGCGTATATGCGCAGTGTTTTTTTTTTTTTTTTTTTTTTATGCGCCCACTACGCTTAACACTTTTTTGGTGTGTTACTAGCACATTTTGAAAAATGAAAAAAAGAAAAAATGGGAGTGGAACCAAAAAGTATTTGAAAAAAGCGCCATGCGGAGGCGCAATGGCAGTTCACAGTTGCAAGTGCACAGTTGCAGTTCACAATGCTGTATGGTCCTACTTCCGGACTGCCGAGTTCACGGAGTGAGGCCCTTTAGGTACGATGGCGAGTCATGTCCGGCGTACCTCTTCATCAGAACAAACAATGAGGGGGAAAAAAATATGTTATAGTTCTTCAGATTATGCATATTTGTCTTATTATCCTGGCTATGCATATACTCATGCATCCTCCTAATATTATTCCAATTTTCGATATATAATGTCTCTACAAAATAGTTATTTTCTTTTAAATATAGATGATAACTGTTGAAACCTTTTCTAAGTTCAAGCGGATCGAAACACGTTTTCATTATGTTTAAAGTACTTTTTGAAAATTCATCTTTTGTACATATAAACTTGTTTATTAAGATTCCATTCGTAGTATCAACATTGCTAACCAAACACACTACTACGTCTCGTAAAAACCAGCCACTGATAGATCCACCAAGTCCATATATAAAGTACTTAAACATCGTATGAATAATCCTTCAATTTTCGCTTAACGAATAGACCACTAAAGGAATTTACTGAATGTGTGCACTTGATTAACGCTTTTGGATTGGTGCCTTCGCTAAGAAGCCGCTACTACCGCTTTCCTCTTTCCTCTTTCCGCTTTGCAGCTCGGGAAAAAAGGAGGCCACTATCTCTTCCCCTTCCTCTCTGCCTTCGCGCCGTGGCTTGGAAAAAAAAGCCACAAGCGAAAACACCAACGCAGGGAGCTCGCACAAATGTTTTCACAAAAAATAATTTTCTACAAAACAATCTCACAAAAATTTACACAACTATACACTCATATCGCTGCAAAAATAATTATCAGTACTCATCATAGCATAGCATTTCACCATATAAAACTTGCAAACAATTTTGGAAATTCTTACCTTACATTTTGCCATTCCTCACGGCAAACATTCCCTTATCGTTTTTCTTCGACTAATTGAAAGCGAAAAAATACACAAAAAAAAGAAAAAAAAAAAAAAAAAAAAATACCAATATAAACTGGCAGTATACGCCATATACCGTAAGGTTCTACGAAGTGGGACGCGAAACGCAACTTTCAGTGTCGCAAAAAAAAAAAAAAAAAAAAAAATATAGTAATCACTACATAGTAACCACAACATAGTAACCACAACATAGTAACCACAACATAGTAACTACAACATAGTAACTACAACATAGTAACTACAGCATAGTAACTACAAGAAGCAAGAGGAAGTGTTTTGTGAACTCCTTTGCTAAAGGGGAATCGGCGCCACCGATAAAATATAACTTCTTAGCTTCTCCCAAAAGGTTAAGCGAAAAAGGTGTTGACTGGTACATCGCGAAAGTAATAAGCGGAGGAGAGGATACATCCTAATTTCTTGAGAAAAAGGCTTAAGGAATTCTGAATAATCCTCTTAAAAGGGATCATTGCAAAAGTGTGACGCTCCAAAGGGGAATCGCCGAAGAAAGGCGGTTTATGAAAAGCCGAGCAGGGAGAGCACACGTGCTGTGGAGAGAGATTTCTCGAAACGGAATCTTTGGGAAGAGGAAAAAAGGAGAATCTGGGTGGTTGAAAAGGTTGTTGTGTGTATCCTTCGTTTTTTATCCAACCATGCAGAAGGTTATAGGGACCCATTCGGGACGTTTTCACACGGACGAAATTTTGGCATCTGTCATGTTGAAGTTTTTACCAGAATATAAAGATGCAAAGATTATTAGAACACGTGATCAGGATAAATTAGACAAATGTGATATAGTAATAGATGTAGGAGGAGTGTATAATCATGAAAAAAAACGATATGATCATCACCAGAAGGACTTTAATGGCACGTTAGATGCTAATCATAACATAAGATTAAGTAGTGCTGGTCTAATATATAAACATTATGGAAAAGAAGTATTTAGAAAAGGTTTTAACATAACGGATGAAAATAAGGTGAATATACTGTATGATAAAATATATACAGCTTTCATAGAATCAGTAGATGCATTAGATAATGGGATCAACCAATATGAAGGTCAGGCAAAATATCAGATTAATACTACCTTAGAACATAGAGTAAATAGATTTAATCCTAACTTTTTAGAAGATGATGTAGATGAAAATGAACGTTTTATGCAAGCCTCTATTATCGTTAAGGAAGAATTCACTAGCTTTGTTGAGTATTACTCAGATGTATGGTATTTAGCAAAAAGTATTACTATGGAAGCTATACAAAATAGATTCAATTTTCACAAATCGGGGAGAGTTATTTTTCTTTCCAAACATTGTCCATATTATGATCATGTGTATGACATAGAAGAAGAATTTAACATAAAGGATCAAATTTTATTTTGCATCTACAAAGACAGGTATAACAATTGCAGATGCGGGGCCCTTTCCAAGAAAAATGAGGCATTCACTCTTCGTCTTCCATTTCCCCAAAGTTTCAGAGGATTAAAAGATAAGCAACTCGAGGAAGTCTCCAAAATTGAGGGACTCACTTTTGTCCATTACTCAGGATTCACCAGCGCGGGACAAAATATCGAATGCCTTGTTAAGCTCGTGGAGGCCACACTGGCCGAAAACAACATCGCCTTTTAAAACGGGGAAAGGAGCAGCACGTGAAGCGTCCATGCTAAGCGCTTATGCAAAGCCTATCCCATTTGCACTTTCCCAACTACGTTACGTATGAAAAGGAATAACAAAGGAGGAAGGGGGTGTGCCAGTTCTCCTAATCCCGCTGCAGTTTACGACCAGTGCATAGTTTGCAGCATGGCGTAGAAACGCGCGAGCATTTGTTCACAACAGTTTTGTTTCCGTTCGTTTTACTCCCAAAAGCTCGCGCGCACAAAGGTTCCATATACCTACCACGCGTTGCTACCTTCCGCAGAGCTCTCCCGTTACACATGTTCGCACATATGTGTTACGTATATGTATATTATGTAATTTCCCACCTCACAGTGGCAAAAATGATGTGGTTCATCCCATTGTATTTTATGAATAATCCAATGTTAAAAAGGGCACCAACATTTTTGCCATTTCCCAATTTTTTTTTTCAAAACTGCAAAATTTTTAATCAACATCATGTTACACAAACTTGAAGAACAAACTTGGGCCCATGTACCGTCCACGCTTTCATGTACGCACGTTTGCTTGTGCCAAAGCGAGACGCGGTGCAGAAATTTACTCAGAAAATACTGCGGGCGGGCGGACGTAGGAAAAGACGTTTTTTCTCTTTTTTCTGGCATATCCTTCTGTAATTTACCCGCTAAAGGTACACATGTCCAATTTACTTTTTTATAGGGACATGGGTCAAAGGTAAGCGTACGTGACCTTTTCGGTAAAATAAAAAAAAAAAAAAAAAAAATAGAAACCTGGAAATGTACCACTTACGTCGCTGTTATATTTGTATGGGAAAAAAGACACGTTTTTGCCATTTAGCAAGTACCATTAAGTACTATGTTGCGCAATTGGGGGGAATTTTGTTTACCCTTATGTACTGTACTGTACTGTGCTGTAATGTACTGTACCGCACGGTGCCGTACTGTGCTTTGGCTTTATGGGGAGGGGCAGTTATAACATTTCTTACTTTTCCAACATTTTTTGTGCAAATCATGTACAAGTCAGAATTGTTCCTTTGGCAAAAAATGAAATGAAATAATTGCGAAGCGAAAAAAAGAATATTCCGAGCATTGGCTCAATTTAAAAAATGTTGAAAATATAGTAAATATCATTTTAGCTACACCATAGCAGGGACTTCTGTCTCTCATTTCACATAAACTCGCTACAATAAAAACGTGCACATGCACAAGTACATAAGAATGTGGAATTTTTTGGCATACACCTGCAATCTGTGTGCATTAAAAAAAAAAAAAGATTTTTTTCCTTAAAAAGTGTACACGTATAAAGCATGCATTGAGAAAAAAGTCAAATATCAGTTTACAAGCCATAAATGCAAAGCGAAGTAAATCAAAATAAAGTGCTCCATTTTTGAAGGATTAAAGTTACGAGTTTGTTCGCATTTATCTGTAACACCGCCATTTTAACCGAGTTTTTCTACATCCCCTTTTTCATGAACATTTAATTATCTTTTCATGCGCCTCATCCGACCTCTTTTTATGCTACTTCCCCGCTTGGTTTGGTGACAGGGAAATGCACCCACCTTCACTAGCATGCCTTTATATTCTTTCCTATTTTTCTGCAGTATTTCTTGCATATAGACGAAGCTGCCGTATATTTCGCTTCACAGTTATAAACTGGCATCACTATTTTTTTTTTAAGCACCTTTTTTTCAAATGCATGATGAGAAAAACTCTCTCGTACTTCAAATACGAGGGAATGTATATGAACATATTTTTCCACATGTGTCATCATTTACGCACATAATATCAACTTAAACAGTGCTGCGCGGGCACAGCATTTTAAAATGCATGAAAAACACGATTTTTCGAAATCTTTTTTTTAACGCCGACAAAAATTCACTTGGCACGTGCACGTTCTGTGCATGCACGGTATTGTATTATATGCATGACCCATACAAGTATGACATTATTGTACGCATGCAAATAGCTAACATATTGTCACTTTGTTTTAACATATGTCAAACTATTTTTTAAAGCGGGTATGAATTAATGGCCCCGAAATTTGTTTATCCCCTTAACAAATTCTGACACGTACTTCGTATATACTAATTCGTACATCGTAAAGTACATACCACTTCGCAAGGCCACATATACGCGAGAAGAGTGAAATTCCACTACCCCCCGAAGGATGAATAACAAATAGCCCCCCTCCCTTAGAGGTATAACCATACTGTAATAAAAGAAAATGTTTATACCCCACCGAGATGCACATATAAAAATGAATAAGTGAATACCATGACATGCGTTTTATTTTGTAGCAAATTTTTCAAGTATTGTATTTTCATTTACCTAACTTTGCATGTTTTTACCCATTCCCATTTGTGATACTTCATCATCAAGAGCGTAACGAATGTTCGTTCATTTAGTCCTCCGTTTCACATTACTTCGAAAATTACATCGACCATTTTTCAAAACTCTTTAATTTTTTTCCCATCAAGGAAGAGCAATACCCGCAAACAGGTTAATTCCCGCAAACTTGTAAAGAAGCGAAATAGCGAAATAGCGAAATAGCGAAATAGCGAAATATCGATATAGCGATATAGCGATATAGCGATAGAGCATAAGAGCATAGCAGAAATAACTATAGGGTTACATTTATCCCCACTCCACGACGTATAAACACAGCAAAAGCTGAAGCATAGGAACCCCTCGATTTTACATACCGTAAACCTGCGAGCTTTTACTCTCCCATTTTTTTAATACAACATTACGACTCCTTTTGCTCCCCTTTTGATATAAGAGCAAATATACAATACTCCCCAATATACCTAAGAACAAGATGAATTCCTTTAAATATAAGAACGCTGGTGTGGGTGCCAGTTTGCAAAGTGCAGCAAACATAACCTTGAGGCAAATATTAGATCCCAGCAATGTCGATTTACGCTCGAAAAAAACGCACATTGTGTGCACACTGGGTCCTGCATGTAAATCCGTTGATACACTTGTAAAAATGATAGATGCAGGTTCGTTTACCAGTGCCCCTGTGAGCACGTGAGTGCGCTTATGAATATATTATCATGTCATGTCGTTCTTTGCCGTGCCTAGTTCGTTCATATTGGTACCCATCACTACGGTGCATAATTTGATCCGATTTACAAACGCGTTATCCCTCCCCTCCATTTCTTCAATTTTCCCCAGGTATGGACATATGTCGCTTCAATTTTTCACACGGATCTCATGAAGATCATAAGGAGATGTTTAATAATGTGTTGAAGGCCCAAGAACAGAGACCAGATTGCATCTTAGGAATGTTGCTTGATACAAAAGGACCAGAAATAAGGACAGGACTTTTAAAAAATAAAGAAGTACATCTGAAAGAAGGATCAAAATTAAAGTTGGTTATTGATTACGATCATGTTGGAGATGAAACTTGTATTGCATGTTCATATAAAAAATTACCACAGAGTGTGAAAAAGGGAAATATAATATTAATTGCAGATGGTTCAGTTAGTTGCAGAGTACTAGAAACACATGATGATCATGTTATAACGGAAGTATTAAATACAGCTATTATTGGAGAAAAAAAAAACATGAATTTACCAAATGTAAAAGTAGATCTACCTATAATTAGCGAAAAAGATAAGAATGACATTCTCAATTTTGCAATCCCAATGGGTTGTAATTTCATTGCAGCATCGTTTATACAATCAGCTGAAGATGTACGTCTGATTAGAAATCTTTTAGGGCCAAGAGGAAGACATATTAAAATTATTCCAAAAATTGAAAATATTGAAGGTATAATTAACTTTGATAAAATATTAGATGAAGCTGATGGCATTATGATTGCTCGAGGTGACTTGGGTATGGAGATTTCTCCAGAGAAAGTCTTCCTAGCACAGAAGCTCATGATTTCAAAGTAAGCTCACTTACATCTTCATATGGGGAAAAAACATTCGTTTCACGACATGTCATAGAAAACTGTACACAGAGAAATGTGTGTAATATGCACGTGTGTAATATGCACGTGTGTAATATGCACGTGTGTAATATGCACGTGTGTGATGTGCACTTGTGTAATATGCACTTGTGTATACGAGTGCGCAGCGCCCTTTTTGGCGTACTGATGTGCATAAATGTGCACTGCCGCAGAAAGAAGTAAACTTTCTTATGCTTTTATTTCATCCCGGCGGTGCATAAAACAAAAAAAAATAAAACATTTCAACGACTCTGGGCGTTTTGCTTGAGTTTGTTTATTTTTTTTGTCTTGTAAGTCAGCTGAATGGTTACATACGAGGTGTTTTCACGTCGTATATTTTTGCAAAACCGCTTAGTGTTAAAATGAGATAACAAACTTCCATACGTATATACTCACATACCGAAGTAGTCGCCTCCACTCAGTGCGAATACGCCATGGCAAAAAAAAATTTTTTTTTTTTTTTTTTTTTTTTGCACATGCAGATGTTTTAAAATTTACCCTTCCTTATAATTTTTCCTATTACGTAGGTGTAACTTGCAGGGAAAGCCAATCATCACAGCTACACAGATGCTTGAATCCATGACAAAGAACCCACGACCAACCAGAGCAGAAGTAACAGATGTAGCTAATGCAGTTTTGGATGGAACAGACTGTGTAATGCTTTCTGGTGAAACGGCAGGTGGTAAGTTTCCAGTGGAAGCTGTTACCATTATGTCCAAGATATGCTTAGAAGCTGAAGCATGTGTTGATTACAAGTTGTTGTACCAATCTTTGGTGAACGCTATACATACCCCCATAAGTGTACAAGAAGCAGTAGCAAGATCAGCAGTAGAAACAGCAGAATCGATTGAAGCATCGGTTATTATTACATTAACGGAAACGGGATATACAGCTAGGTTAATAGCGAAATATAAACCCAGCTGTACAATATTAGCTCTTAGTGCTTCCGATTCAACAGTTAGATGCTTGAACGTACATAGAGGAGTAACTTGCATGAAAGTAGGTTCTTTCCAAGGTACGGATAATGTCCTTAGAAATGCCATCGAAATTGCCAAGGAGAGGAATCTTGTGAAACAGGGAGACAGTGCCATTTGTATCCATGGAATCAAAGAGGAAGTCGCTGGAAGCACCAACTTAATGAAGGTTGTTCAAATAGAGTAATCGTGCGTGTGCGATGGTTGTGCATCCGTTCGGGGATCTGTACGAGCAGATGCTACCATCCGTAGTCCTTGCCAAAGAAGAATTTAAAGTAGAAAGACCGTATCTCACGACCGTATGCACCATGTGCGCATTCTTTGAAGTGATCAACGGAATGGTAAGGGTGTCCAGGGAAGTCAAACGAACTGGAAAAGCATTAAGGGGGGTGGGGGGTGATATATTTCACGGACGCACGAGAAGCAGAGCAGGGGTCCTGTGCATGTACATATATATATGTATATATGTATATATGTACATGTATACACGTATATATGTATATATGTACATGTATACACGTATATATGTATATACCCCTCTCCCCCTCTATGCTTATGCAAACACACGAAAAAAGAACGCACATACACCTTGGTCAAAATAACTCTTACATAAGAAAACCGTTAAAGCGTATGTGAGTAAGCATTTTTGTGATGATAAGTAGTATACGTTTTTTTTTTTTATGCTCATATTTTCTTTACATGCATCGTTCCACCGCATTCACCGCCCGTTTTGTTAATAAGAAAGAAACACAACTTCCAAAGTGTGAATATTAAAGTACGTAAGAGGTGTGTATTTAAATTGGAAAATCTCCATGTCCGAATGATTCTTTGGAGTAGCCACATTTAATCGGTCCCATTGGCAAAAAAAAAAAAAAAAAGAACAAATTGAAAAAGGAGCTACAAAGAAAAGTTGCTCCCAAGTTACACACCACTCGGTACCGTCACCAAAAAAAAAAAAAATAAAATGAAATAGTATTATATAATATAATATAAATTAAACGCCGCCACTACGTTCCCACGATTCTCCCAATTAGCAAAAGGAAAAAAAGGAAAAAAAAGAGCACAAATGTCAAACTGGAGGGCGCGAGTCGAAAGGTAGAAGTGAGTGAAGAAAGCAGTTTGTTACGGAAAATGCAAAGCCGTCTGATTAAGAGTCATTCGCCAAATTGCATACTCATAGAGAACATGACGCTTAACACGTAGGGCAGTGATAGAGTTAAAAATGTAAGCATAGCTGCAATTTACTACCCACATTAAGGCTTCTTATTTTTAGCAGGTACAGCTGTCATTTTTTTTTTTTTTTTTTTTTTATATTCTGCATATATATGAGTTTTACCAATGAATGCAAAAGCTTATTTTTCAGTTTGCATAGGCACTTGCATGTTTACACTATTTTTAATGCTAAACATTTTCTCGTATGGTAAAAGTGCTAATCCTACTTGCTATTTCGTGTGGTATCAAATTGCTTGACTCGTTCACGTTCATAAAAATTAGATGCATTGAATAATTCATCCAAACGGGAGGTATTTCTTTTTTAACTTGTAGTGGTGGAGCGGAAGGCGCGAACTCACAAGGCATGTTTAAAAGGCCTTCTCCGATCGAAAATATTCCCAAGAATGTTAAGAGAGAAAACACAGTTTTAACCTGAACAGTTCATATATGGTAGTAATAAAAGAGCAAACCCTATCAAATGTATGTGATGAGTTTTAAATACTCCCTCCATGTGCACATATAAGGGAAAATTGTCAAAATCGACATAAATTCGTTAGGCACACATGTAGCAATTTTGTCATTTTTTTTTTTTTTTTTTTTTTTTTATTTTAAATAAACCTCCACCTGACTATGATATGTAGACATATGCGATCCTTTTATTGGTTTTTTCCAGGCATCGCGAACTTTGCATGAAAAGATGATATGAGTCTTTCCAAAGCGCATAGGTGGTGTGTAAATATTTGATCACGTGTGTATTGCTAGAAAAAACGATAAAAAAAATGCCCTTTCACGATCTGAACTCCATCAAAGGTCTCTAACGGTGCATGAACAATAACAAAATTGAATTAAGGATAGGTGGAAAGCTCATTCATGCTTTGTCATTGATCATAAAATATTCGGTCAGGTTGCCAATATGGGAAAAGGCATACACGTACGTAAGATAGTATAATTATTTTCCCCTTTGAACTAAAATACGAACAAAATAGAGAGAGCAGAAGAGGGGGTGTGTTCGATAGAGTGCCATCCCGACTTGGCGTGTCACCACGTTACTGAGTTACCGTCTTACTTTCGGATGTGTAGCATAAAATGTTCGAGTGGTTTGCAAAGAGTGTTGTGATGGGAATGACGGCTCACAGAAGTCGAGTCCTTTTAGGGAGAGGAAAATGGTCGTTTCTTTTCAGAAATGAGAAACATATCTGGCAAGAAGATAACTTAAAAATAAAAAATAGTGCTTTAAGTGATGAAAAAGAAAGTGACATGTTATCAAACAGAGACATAGTAGAATCGAATGCTATCACTGTTCATGAGAAGTATAAGGTGCAAATCTCCTTGTGCATAGATAGATTCCCCCTGCATTTTGCTCAGGAAGAATTCGAAAAAGATTTCGAGCAATTCAGAGACCATTGGCTACTAAGGACAAATAACAATTTAGACATAAATGAAGATTTTCTTCATATGAAATATAACCTGAGCTCGTTTCACGACAAGAAGGATGAACATGAAAGGGAAGACTTAAAAGAGGTACAATCAAACGAAACTGGTCCAAACGAACTGGGAACGGGAGAACACCTATATGGAGAGATGTCATCAAGGGAGAAGACATCAGGAGAGATTATTCCTGATGACTTGGAAAATCTGCTTTCCTTGGAAGGGATGGAAAACATTCTGAGAGTTACAAAAAAGAAAATAGAAAAAAAAAATATGACAGATTTTGGCGAAAAAAAAAAGAAAGGAGCTGAGGAAGATAATAGCATGGATATACATAATTACCGAAATGTGAAAAGAAAACCAAATGAATTTCTATATTTAATAGTTAAATATAGAAAGAAAAACAAATGGATGTTTCCTTTGATTGATTTTAAGAAAAATATGACAATTAGACAAAATTTACAATTATTATGTTCCCAACATCTGAAATGTGAAATTCCATTTTTTGTTGGTTATTGTCCATGTACTTTTGAAAAAAGAAAATTAAAGTCTCCTCTTTTGTTAAATGAAATTATAGGGAGGAAAATTTTTTATTACAGAGCACATTACATACATAATGATGTAAATATGGACACATCACAAAATGTGGACATATGTGACTATGCTTGGTTATCTCGCTCAGAATTGAAAACTTTCCTATCAGTAAATAAGTACAACGTTATAAAAGACGCAATTCCACTAACATGACTATAGGATGTACCTTTTGTGCATATATGTAAGAGTGCACGCATAGAAGTACAACAGGGAAAGAATATTGCTTCCCCCCCTTTACGTAGGTGCATAGCGGCAGACAAGTGCAGTTGTGCCCATTCTTTTGAAGCCATCTTTTGAAGCCATCTTTTGAAGCCATCTTTTGAAGCCATCTTTTGAAGCCTTCTTTTGAAGCCATCTTTTGAAGCCTTCTTTTGAAGCCTTCTTTTGAAACCTTCTGACATAACTTTTTCCGCGATTTGCAAATGTTCGCATCGGCGAAGTGGCAAAAATAAAAGGATGGTGCCAGGATATACTAATTACATCACCTCCATACGCAAGTAGGTATAACCCCCAGAGAAGCAACTTCCCCGTTTTTCGCCGAAAATGATGAAATTCACACCACAATCTTCTTCAGTCGTGTATGGTAAAATTTACTCGCTCCATCTCCTTCTTGACTTTATCCTTTATTGGATATATTTCCGTAGATGCGTCGTTAGAGGTTACCTTTGCATCATTTCTCCCCATAGAACTGTTATCTTCTTCATATTCGTCACACAATTTTTTAAAATATTCCTTTGACCATTTGTATAAAACTTTTTTTATTTCATTTACATTATCATCTGAACATTCTCTAACCGGATTGTGCAATATCATGCTTTTCGCATAACCTACCAAGATATCATTTATCCGTTCGGAAATTTTTATTTCGTTCGACGGATCTGTACCTTCAGTTTGGCAATCTACTTCGTGCTCCATCGGGTAGGGTGAGGCAAATGCAGCGGAGCGTCTGAAGAGGAAAATAACACCTTTCCAGTTGACATACCTTGGCAAGTGCACTTTTAATTATAAGCAAAAACGAAATTGACTTCCAGTGCATGTCCATACATGCGCACACTTTTTCTATTTATGAAATAATTGCATAGGGCATGGGGGAGGGGAAAACGCGCGTGCGATATATTATTCAAACGTTTTGGAAAACCTACTTGCTTTAAAGGAGAGATTCCTATTCGTTGGATTGCGCTAACATACGTATACACCCGCGTATGCGGCACTTATGCACGCATATGTATATATATACATATACGACCTTTGCGCACACAAAGCATGCGCAAGATTTCTCCCAGTGAATCTACAAAAACGTCTTTTCCAAAATGTCAGATGCAATTTTTTCTTTTTTAAACGTTCAACTCGTTCGTACATTCACCTTCTCGTAACGCAGTCGTGACTTTAGCCAATAATCCATGTAAATCACGGTGTTTCCATCACACCATTCGGTAGAAATTTACAGAGAGGAAAAAAGACAAAGTTAACGAAAATGTACGTGCGTGATTTTGTAGATATGCAGCTTTTGCTCCGCGAAGGAGAAAGAGACAGCCGCGATATCACCCTTTGTCGACCATACGTCGACCATACTTCGATTCTTCTTCGTTTCCTTGTCGTCCCTTAGTTTTCCCCCTCATCTTTGATTCATCGTAGTCTTTCTATTTTCTTTCTTTTTTTTTTTTTTTTTCTTCCCTTGTAGACCTGATACGTATTTTTTAAATCGGGACGATTTCTAGCATGAGGGAAATGCAAATGTACACCTACCTACTCCTATGTTAAAAAGTCATACACGTTTGCATGTAACATATTCTCTAAGAAATTATCCTAAAAAGGGAAAGAGAAAAGACCTTTTTTTTTTTTTCATAAACGTTACACATTAATGGAGTTTCAGCTTGATAAAACTGGATCTTCTCTCGCTATGTTACTCAATTTGACGCCCCCGTTTGCCCCATTTGTCGTGTTTCCCATTTCATAACTGGCTTTATATTAAGAAAGCCAAATGGGGACGAGTGGGGGAATCTTCTTTCGTAATTAAAAAAATGGCCTTCAACTTTTACGCTTCATTCGCTTACGCAATTTGCGTTCTAGTATATTTGATAGTTCCCTTGGGCTCTTATTTGAAAAATTAAATATGTAAATGTACACATGAAGGTCCATATACATGTTCAGAAATAGGGAATCGCGCACTTATACAATTTTCTTATTTCGTATTTATGCAAACTCGTAAACTTCCTTACTATGTTATGGAAAAAAAGAAAATGTTCGAGCAAAACTTAACGTTGTTGTGCTAAAAATTACCTCATTTATCACCCCTTTCAGCATATAGGATACATATAACGGATTAAATAAAACGAATGTTTTTTTAACGTTTTCGCAACGCTCAATTAGGGACATTCCTTTTTGATTAATTTATGACCATGTAAGGAGAATAGACGCGGTAGCTTGGTTTAAAACATATTCAGCGCAGTTCAATGTTAACTGCAAATATTGGCTAAAAACGGGTTAAAAAAAAAAAAGGAACGGGGCTTTTATGCACACGTGAACCATGTTATACATAGCCCTTTAAGCAGTGCTCTTTGGTGTGCACCCGTCTTGCGCGCAATCGTCTTTTCCTTTTTAAATAAAGCAACGTTCGGAGCGAACTTTCTTATTAATTGTTAATTCAACTTTTCAAACCAGCAGAAGAGCGCTTTTTATAAACGTATGTTTTAATTATAGTTATGCACAAACATATATTTATATTTTATGTGCGAAGAACGATCACATTTTAACAATCCCGAGTGTTTGCTATGCACACATATGGGTATACTTGGAGAGAATTTTTTATCGTAGGAAATGCAAAAAATGGTGAAACTAACGTAGGAGATAAAACTGCCTTTTTTCTTTGTTGCATATTATGTCATGTTTTTCTCTGATCATGTGCATAATGCACTTGAGAAAAAAAAATTTACAGTTTCACTTAGCATTAATGTTGCATAATTAAAGTTGCATATGCGTATACATAGCTGTTCCTTACACTTTTTTGGCCTCTTTCCGCCTTTTTTTTTAACTTATTTTTTATATGTGTCTAAACAATTTTCTCCCCTGTTTTTGTTTAGTATACACAAGTGCTAAATTATTTTCAAAAATGCACTTCAATATATAAAACGTGAATAACATATAATAGCAGGAAAATATACATGCATTAACTGTGTATTCCAAATAAATAGCTAGAAAAGAAAAAAGAAAATATATGAAGCCCATAAAAGCATGAATTCATTCTGACGACCTCACAATGAGGCACGAATTTCCGCATTTGTGTGTATAAACATGTTATAGTTATAATTAAAGCATCACTATGCGGACTTATTCATTATTATGCATTATTGCACATCACAGTGAATATTATACTTCCATAATTAGTTTCCAGCGTATTTGTATGATTAAGGTTGTGCGTATGCGTGCGCGATTTTTTCTATTTCCATACGTTTTGAAATCCCATATTTTGTTGTGCTTACAACATATGTTACTATTTTTTCACAAAACTTTTTTTTTTAGAGACCTTTCATAATTAAATAATTATTTATGCAAGTTAATGCGAATTCTTTTACGTACATTTTACAAAAATTAGACTTAACATTTTCAACAATTCTGTAAAGCGTTGTTCGTTTGCAGCTTACGAGCGGACTGTGTTTCCGTATGCATACATACATGTTCGCATACATATGCACAAATGCATGTGCTCACATACATAAGCACTAACACATGAGTATGTATATTAGCAGTTTGGCAATTTTTTTTTTCATAGAATATAAGCTTAACTAATTTACCTACGCATGTGTTTATATGCGCATGTGTTTATATGTGCATGTGTTTATATACGCATGTATGTATACATGTACACTTGTTCACGTGGGGAACATAAAAGGCGAAGTCACATGCAACTTTCTCCTTTTTAGGGCCGAGATATTTGAATTTACAAAACAGACAACTGAAAAAATAAAAGGGGAAAAAAAGCAAAGAAAAAACAGTATGGAAAAAAAAAAAAAAAAATCACAATATATATTGCAAATACCTTTTTTGAGTGTATATGTTCTTTACTTTTTGTTGCTCTTTTATCTTGTTTTTTTTTTTTTTTTTTAAAGTACGATTGCATGTACAACATTAAATTTTAAAGAATTTTTTTTTCCATGAGGATAAACTTAAAATAGTTTATGCCTAAACGAAGAAACTTGTGTACATATATATGTACATACCTTCACCTGTGCTAAGTGATGCGCAAAAACGATATATTATATGTAAAAATTTTGTTCGGAAGCTAAAAACACATTCCTGCGAATTCGTCACTAATATGTCTGCTTTTCATGGAACCCTAAAGCAACAACGATATAACGAAACAACGCCACAACGCTACACCTCAAAAAAAAAAAAAAAAAAATATATATACATATATATATATATATATATATATATATATATATATATACAGTTTGCAGGTTTACGTCGCAAATGAGAACTCGCTTTTTTCGCAGCAAATGACACGTGCTGGTTATTATTAAACCACACGCGTACGTATGCATGCATATAATTTATATACGTGTATATGTATAGACATACACGAATAATTATGCATATGTACGTGTACATGCATTTGCACGTATATATAATTATGCGAGTATTTACGAATACATATATATGCGGCGTGGCGAAGAAGACGTTGGAAAAAAAAAAATAGCGAACGTACCGCACGATCTATAAATGTAATTTGCAAATGTACATATTGTTAAGCAGTAAATAATGAAAAGAAATAAAAAAATTCTGCGCATTCAATAAAAAAATAAAATACAAAAAATAAAATTAAATAGAAAAATGTAATATGAATATGTATTACAAAATGTAATGCAAAATGTATTGCAAAATGTATTGCAAAATGTAATGCAAAATGTAATGCAAAATGTAATGCAAAATGTAATGCAAAATGTATTGCAGAATATAGTGCAAAATGTAATGAAAAATGTTATTAAAAATATATTATGAAAATTTAATAGCAAAATGTAAAGTAAAAAAAAAAAAATTCATTTATCCATATCATGTTTGTTGTTTTTTTTTTTTTTTTTTTTTTTTTTTACGTTGATATGAAAAAAAAGAATGATAAACGAGTTCGCAAATTACATGTGTTTGTAATATACATAACGAAATAGAAAAAGGAAAACATTCCTGCTTTCTTTTTCGCGTAATTTTTTAAAAATTTTTGTGACATTCCAAGGGCAACATATGTACGTGATTCGTTTGGGAGACCCCGCACGAATTTGTACAATGTGCGTGTATTGCGTTATGTACGTAGATACGTGGGTACATATGCTTATAGAGAAGTGTATGCAAACATACTTACGTTATATATGTACATACGTACATACATATATTAACAGCTTTACTTCCTCACGTCCGTATGCACATACCTGCCTAGTGCAAAGTCTCGAATATGAAAAACAGAAATCACCCTGTTGTGCACCTTACAGAGATGCTAAAAGAGTGTATAGCTCAACTGCAGAAAGGAACAACTTTATAGGGAGATATTAGAGTGTGGAAAGGGATTAAATTAAAAACATAGAGGAAGGTGCGGTCGTCACGGCGAATGCAGCTGTAGGAGCAGAAGGTGACGAGCAGTGTAAAGACATTGCGTATGATGAGGCGCGATGAGATTGAGAAGGTTTCCACTGCGCAAGGCGATGAGCCAGGGGATGATGTTGTGAATAAATACATTCTGAAGAAATTAAGCTTAATTTTCAATAACAACATTAAGTCTATATCACAGGAGGAGCATAACTTGAATGTGTATGAAAATGTGTGTAAGGATAAATACGGAAGGGGGGATACGACATCTACGAACGATATAAGCAGCACCGTTGCTAATGAGAAGCAGAATACTTTTGTGAAAAAAAATAGTCTAACTAGTATAGAAAAAAGAAACTCAAAAAATGTTGAGGATGTTTATAACTCAAGCATGGGAGATAGGAATACCGCCATCGATAGAGGTAGCACCATCCCTTTAAGCGACAATAACCAATTGAATATCATTCATTTAAGCAGTGGAAATGTTCCTGAAAGGAATAATCTAAACATTGTAGATATAAACGATACTAATGTGGATGAACAGAATTATTTACCTAACTCTGTTGATAGAGAAGGTGCTACAAATTCATTGTCTCATCTGAGGAGAGAAAATACACTTGAAAAAACAAACAGTATAAGTATTAACGATTTATTTAAGTTAAATTCAGATGCATATTTAAACATAGATAGTACATTGAAGAAGGGACATATTAGCGAAATATTATCTAGTGAAAATAATCTAATAAATGGTGCTAGTAAAAAGAATGAAAGGTGGAAAAGATATATTAGAAGTATTGAACCATTTTTAGATGTACATACTATAATTAATTTAAGTCAGACATGTAAATTTTTTTATAAGAGAAAATATAAAGTATGGAATAATCGATTGATATTTAATAGTTACCTGGGATATAACCCAAAGGTGCTTTACGAATATGTATTTCCAACTATATACCGACATATACATAGATCAGTAAGGAGAAGACTATGTTTAGATTTTACTCTTTGTACATTAATAAAAGATATTACCATTGCAAATATACTAAATCAGATATACAACTTCGAATCATTGAATACAAAACATTTATTTATTTATAATTTACAAGAAATATACTTTGATTATTGTCATCATTTGACCGATAAAACTTTAGAAGTGTTAGTTCAAACGAGATTACCATCTCTCAAAACTCTTAGTATAAAGTGTGTTCGGAACAAATACCTCACATGTGCTCCTTTAACTGTTATGCTGAAAAAGAGCAATTGGCCTGTCTTTACAAATTTTATATGTTCCTTCTCTAATGCGTGGTTAGAACCCATTTTCATTGTGTCCAATTTTATAATCAACCGAGCAAATAATCAGAATCATTTAATATATCACAAGCTAAAAAATTTGCGTAAAACTCTCGAATCGATGAAACACTTCGACTGTTCCTTAGTGTCCTCTGCACATAATGAGGAGGTATCCAGGAAATTCGCCAGCGATAATGGCTCAAAGTACAACCCTGCTGACTCTCCATCCAACCCGGACAGGGCCAGTCCTCCGGATCGCATCGGATGTGTTGGCAGTACTGGTGGTGTTGGTAGTATTGGCGGTGTTGGCAGTATTGGCGGTGTTGGCAGTATTGGTGGTGTTGGCAGTATTGGCGGTGTTGGCAGTATTGGCGGTGTAGGTGGCATTCATGGAAGCGTCGGATGCGTTGGCAACAGCAACAGCATTGCTAATGGAAACAGACGGAAGCTGAAGTCCGTTCTTAACAGCGAGACGGAGTGTAGTATCAGTCAATCGGAAACAAATAATAACTTTAGTCTTTTCAATAATTTTTTTTATAATACCATGAAGCATTTTGGTTATTCCTCTCGAATGCAAAACGGTTTTAACTATAGAGATTATGGTCACGTCCCTAGGGGCTCCTTTCATAATAGGAGAGATGACATGAATACCTCTCCCAGTGCAAATACTAGTACGCTCAATTACCAGTTGAGAGGAAATATCAACGAAAGCAGCACAGGGAAAGTGGTCAATGGGGATGAAGGAGGAACATCCCATATACAGGATAATAATAGTGTACATGAAAAGAAAGATATCTTTGGGGAATTTGTGGCAGGTGATTATACTACCCATGGTAGGAAAGAAAAAATGCCACTCCTAAATAGTCATGAGTGCAGCAATTTAGCGACCAAGTGGGAAGCCAAAGGGGGGGGGAGTGCTCCTCATGCTAACGGAGAGAAATCGGAACTAGAGAAAGCAATACTGAAGGGAGAAATTCAGCAGAAGGAGCTTTCTCCTTGTGATCCCTGTGCAGGACGCCGACAAATGAATGAAAACAGCAAGCGGAAAAGTGGAGACAAAGATTTTTTAGAGAACGTGGATGAAGAAAAGAAAATTAGAAGAAAAAGGCACGATAGGGGAAACGGCAAGCCGGGGGAAGAAAAAGAAGAAGAAGAAGAAGAAGAAGAAGAAGAAGAGGAAGTGAATGAAGAGGAGGAAGACAAGGCAATTGATAGGAGAAACGATGGAAATGGAGTTCATCATGGGGAGAGAGCAAATACAGAGAAGGAAGATACTGATGAGAATAAGAAGAATAAAAGTAGCAGTATTAATAGTAAGAAGACAAAAAATTTAACGGCAGAAAATATATTTCATATGAACATTTTGCATAACAATGTAAATACATTTGATGAAGAAGAAGATGATGATGATGAAGGAGCAGGAGGAGAAGGAGAAAAAGATGAGGAAAAAAATTTAAATAAATGTAGATGTAATGGGAAAAATTGCATATATACAACTGATGAAATAAATTTTAAATGCAATTGTGATGATTGTCCTTTTGCAAATGGATATAAGAATCTTATTACTGTTGATGACCCGTATATACAATCCCATTTTGTACAACCAAATTTAGATATTCTCGGATCATGGGGAAGTAAATGTTTTTTGGAAAGTATAGGACTAGACATTTACGTGAAAGGTTATAGTGTTGCACTGAAGAATGAGAACATAAAAATTTGTGTTAAATTGAGTAAAAAGATACAAGAAGAGTTGTACGATTTGAGTAAAAGTGAAAAATACAGAAATAACAATCTTGTTTTTTTACTTAGAGATAAAGGGAGTGAATTGCTTTCAAATACACCCTTAACCATTGAAACGGATGAAAATGGAGGAATTGATATTTGGACATTGCCTATCTCTCTAGCTATTAGCAAAAAGAATAGGTATCTTTTCTACTTAGTACTGAAAGGGGGAGCAAAGGTAGATATGTGGGATTATCTTGGAAAATCACCTTTATACATTGCTTGTGAAAATGAATGCAAAGAATTTGTTGAAGTATTGCTACAGGAAAGACGCAAAAGAAAGAAGAAGAACAATCTTATACAGTACACATACAAAAGCTCCATTACAACGGAGCGCGAGGGAGTTACTCCCCTAGAGGAGAACGAAGCAGGAAGGAAAAGTGGTGGCATACCTGGTGGTGGAATACCTGGTGGTGGCATATCTGGTGGTGGTATACCTGGTGGTGGCATACCTGGTGGTGGCATACCTGGTGGTGGCATACCTGGTGGTGGCATACCTGGTGGTGGTATACCTGGTGGTGGTATACCTGGTGGTGGCATACCTGGTGGTGGTATACCTGGTGGTGGCACGGTAAGTGCCTGCACACTCGGCTGCGGCAAAGCGGAGGAGGACACCAAACGGGAGGAGAACGAAGGAGGATGCGATGGAATGAGAGAAAGGGGTACTGTGAGCAGAGAATACCATGATGAAATAAACAGTTCATACGATTTTGATGCATCGAATGTTGATTATGTTAAGAAAAATGATGGAGGAAATACGATATGTGTAAGTCCTTACGGAAATACATGTGATAGGTATTATGTAACTTACCCGATAGATATAGAAAATGGTTACATTCCTTTAAACATTGCGATAAAGAAGAAAAATTTTTCTATTGTTAATTCGTTAGTAAGAAATGGAGAAAATTTAAACATTAGATGTCCATTTGTGAGAGATTATAAATCACCATTATATCTAGCATGTGAAAATAACATAAGTGAGGTTATACAATTACTTTTGGAAAATAAAGCAGATCCAAATTGGTGCTATCATAATAAGTTTACCCCCATTTTATTAGCGTATAATTTGAATAAAGCATGGGTTAATCATTTTATAGATGCAGGTGCAGGAGAAAAGACATGTGATAGACATATATTAACTGAAGTTTTGTCTTGTGCTATATTTAAAAATGATCTTTCTACTGTACAATTGTTACTGAAGAAATATCCTCAGCTGTTACAAAAGGGTCACAACTTATGGTCTCTACCATGTATACAAGCAGCCAAATTAGAAAGATTAAACATTTTGAAATATCTATATTCTCTAAAGAGAGATATTATTAACCAGTTAGATTGTAACAATGTGTTGTCTCCAATTCATGCTGCAGCGGAAGAAGGAAATGTAGAAATTATAAAATTTTTACTACAAAATGAAGTGAATATTAATTTGACAAATAAATTTCATCAAAATGCATTACACATTGCATGTTTAGAAAACCAGGAAAAAGTAGCACAACTATTACTCGCAAACGATATTGATGTTAACTGTAAGGATAACATTAATGGTGAATGCCCTCTTATGATTTGTATAAGGACAAGAAATGAAAATATAGCTATGCTTATATTAAATGAAAGCAAAAATATTAACTACAACCTTACCAATATACATGGAGAAACATGCTTAATTTATTCTATTTTTTATGGACTATACGATATAGCTGATATACTTATGACTAGAGGAGCAGATGTCTCTGTTCGGGATATCAATGGGGATAAATCTTACAACGTTGCCTGTGAGAGGGTCCTATCTCACCGAGCATGTAAAAAAGTGCTAAAGAAATTTCTTAAACTATACAGATCTCAAAATAAAAATTTCCTTCCAAAAAAGAGTAAAATTAACAAAAAAAATAAATTTTACCAATCTTATCAAAGTATAAACCAGAGCTTTCTCAGCATATTTCGTATAAAAAAGGAGAAGAAAAAAAAGGCTCCCATCCCCTACTCCCCTGACAAGGAGGGTGCCCACTAATGGCACGCTGATAAACGGCATCTTTGCACCGCTCCCCATATCCCAATTCGAAGCGTAATCGCGGTCATATCGCTTCGAAGTGGAGGTGAAGATCCGGCGAAATGATGGCCACACCATTATTTGCATAACAACTAGACCGTACTGATGCTTGTTGGTGTTCCTTTTTTTCGCCTTCTTCATTCTTGATTTTGTCATTTCGTATGCTCATCCTTTTATATTTTTCCATTTTTTCATCTCGGTGTATACACCTCTTCATTTTCATTATCTGAATTGCGTAAGTTTCCATTTTTAATTAAAACACCACCATGTTTTTAAAACAAAGCTGTCATTATTTTATTTTATTTTATTTTATTTTATTTATTTTATTTTATTTATTTTATTTTATTTATTTATTTTTTTTTTTTTTTTTCGTAAAAAACGAAAAGTATAGAAGCAAAAATGCTTCAGCATAATGTGTTATTAAGTTTGTATTTGCAAAAGTTGAGTAATTTCCTTTTTTTTTTTTTAATTGCTTCCGATATTAGGAACTGTGGAGGGAAAACATGTCGTGGATTTGGCTAAATCATGATAGATAGAGAGAGATGAGAACTCTGTTGTATGAACCAGTTCCAAAGTGGAAAAAAAAAAAAAAAAAAAAAAAAAAAAAAGCCATCGTAGTGCGAATGATCCCCCTCCATGTGCTTGTGCGTATGTATAGTAGTACTATTTGTTCATATATGTATCTTTAAAATAGACACTATTCAAAGAGAGGCAAGTTCATCACATACACGTTGCACATGGGACAAGCATTTACAAAATTTGTTTAATATGTGCATTTTTGCATTTTAAAGGGATAAAGATTAAATACCACTCAGGTTGGGGGATCTATAGAGGAAAAGGGCCAAATTGTTCATTTACACCCTTCAACCACTACCCCTTTTGGGGAAGAAAAAAAATCGTCGTGTAAGAAACGGAGAAAAACTTGTCCACTGTGTATATATCCATGTGCATGTGTTGCCTTGTCTTACAAATATTTACACATCTCTTAAGAAGAAAAACACTTTTCATATAGCAAAATTGTCCAAGTGCCAGTATATGGGCGCATTCAAAAGGAGAAATGTTAATGTGTTGAGAGAATGTGCAAATAATAAAAGGAAGCATACACGTGAAGCTTACGCGGCAGAGCGAACAGTTCGCTCCTTTCTCATGCCCTGAGGGACCATTGCAATTGGGGGAAGATTTAACCATCCTGAGCGAACAACTAACGTCGGATTTCTTATCGCTTGGCTAGTAGCCTACAAAACGAGCGAACGATACGGTGTTTGTTTATGTGCATGCGTATTGTTTCCATGCTTCCGCTTCAATTAGCTGTGGTATAGCGGATCGTTCACGTGGATGTACTTGTTTAGAAAGTCCCTGTAATCTATCCGTTCGCTATCAATGCACAATTCACTTGTGAAGGTAAAATAAAAAAGGATATACATATGGAGTGGGATGTGCCAATGAGAAGTGTGCACGGGACGCGATGTAAAGAAAAGGAATCCATAGCATCCGTAGCGTAATGTATTTATTTCTTAATTTTTTTGCCCTTTTTTTTTTTTTTTTTTTTCGCACCTGATTATGGTATCCATTTCTCTGTTAGAAAGTTTTGAACCAACGGTGGTAAACAGCTGTTTCATTTTTTCCCTTGACACCTTTCCAGTTTTCTTTTTCGGCAGATACACGCGTAAGTGCAAGTGTAAAAAAGTAGGATGAGATACAATATGGGATAATGAATTAATCACGTGAGAGAGGGCAGAAAAATATATACATGTATTTTCACTGGGACATTATGCCGCCGAGTGGTGCTCCTCCCTCTCTTTCACACAGTTTGAAAAGAGACTTATAGAGAATAGCATGTACGAGTAATTAATGCAAAGTGAAAATAATATATAATTACATGCACATCATAATATGTGAACAGGTCAATTAGTCCCTCTGGTGAGCAATTCTGTGATTTTAGTTTACGCCAAAACTTTTTTATACTAGACAGGGTGTATACACCTGCACGATTGGGAAAAAGAGTAGAAGAAACTAATTAGAAGTAATACCTATGCATTAACTTCTATTTAGCTATAAATTTAGAATTAACAAACTGCAATAAAAACTTTGCGTTGCTTGTCCAACCGTTTGTAAGGTAGGCAAATTCGGCTATATCCTCCTTCGAAGGAACGAAGCCCTAACAAAAAAAAAAAAAAAAAAAAAAAAGTAAATAAGCCTGCATTTTAAACACCCCCATGTCATTCATCGGGTAGCATTTTCGCGGTGCATTTTTGTGTTTCCCTTTTTGCTCGTTTTACCATTTGGTACACGATATCCAGCGCGTCCTCCGAACTAACCGTTTTGGACCCATCCTGGTTACGAACGGGTGAAGGTAAAACGTGGGACTTTTTCGAGCGTTACAAAATTTACTCGTGTGTGTATTTATGTAGGTATACATATGAACCTTTGTATGGGTCCATGGTAATTGCACCAAAGTGATGTAGTGAATATAAAAGAAGCCATACAAATCTCAAGGCACCCTTTCATATAAACCTGAGAAAGTACAACAATTTACCACTTAAGCATAATTATCATTACCGATATTCTGGTGAAAAGGGATGTTAACTCCACTTCGTTAGTCAGATCCTGCATTTGTTTTACATGTGCAAAGGAGGGAGATGTGAAAAACGACGTATATATAACAGTCATTACGCACAGTATTTGAAAAACTAGCATGTCCACATAAGGAGCGGATATCATTGGAAAAGCGCGAAAACGTACCTCCATTCGAAAGGAAAATTCGATCAATGCTTGTACAATTTAAAGTTACTTGCGCAGGGGGATTGGGAGGGAAAAAAAATTTTTTTTTTTTCTTTCTTTTTTTTTTTTTTTTTTTTTTTTCTTACCAGAGTAATTTTGAATTTGCTTGAAAAACAATGAAAATAGGACAAGATGACTTATATAATGTTTAGGGTATACTATAATTTTGCTGGTTTGTTGTGTCATATAAAAAATGTATATATGTCCACTGCCACTTGGACGGCACAATTGTGTGCTCATAGTGGGTGTGAGCAGTTCCGGGAATGGGCTAAATGCCCACTGTTTGTAAAGGGTAAACACTACACCATTAAACTAGGAGAATAAGAAATGCATACATTAACGAATACAAGGAAATACGCATATACGGAAGTACACATACACACAAACGCGCATAACCATTCTCGAATGGCAGGCAATAAAAACTGGTATTTTGGGGGGGGGGGATACAATTAAAAGGGGAATATTATACATATATTAAATTTTTAAATGGGGGCATATATACACATGCATGTCCTGGGTGATTTCCACTGTAACACCGCTTATAAGTTTGTGGGAAATTCGGAAGATTCCTCCACGTTCGACGATAAAACATACACACAATGGTGTTCATGAAGGTATTCCCAAATGTGTACAGTAAGACAATAACGTGCGCACAAGCACGCGCGATTGTATTACATACATACAGCAAATACAGTTCAATAATAAATGGAAGAAAAAACAATTAAAAACTGTAAGCAAAATAGAGAATAAGGGAAAAAAAAAAAAAAAAAAAATTGGTATATATTACAAAATGATCAGGTATGGTGATGAGGTTCCCATTTTTTTTTTTTTTTTTTTTTTTTGCAATTCTTCAAATTGTGTTATATGCTTAGAACTAATTTACGTAAAAATACTTAAAAAAAAAAAAAAAAAGGGATGGGTTAATAGCCTATTTCTCGATTGGAAAATAATCCACTGAATGTCGGGATTAGAATAAGTTAGGATGAATAAAACAAAATATAGAGAGAAAGGAAAAAGCCCAAAAAAAAGAAAAATGAAGAAGCAGCTTCTGCTTGGTATGTTTCTGCTGGGGTCCTCCTATTCTCATTTCTGTTTTCGTAAAAATACGGTTCTTCGGACATATTGGTGTAGGACATACCAAAAGAGAAGGGATTTACCCACACACCAAAGGAAGCTCTTAATCCCAAATTATTCGTGTAATTGTTATTCCTTCGAACACCTTCTTTTCTTTTAGGTGTTGGTCTTGGTTCTTCCGCATGAGAATATTTGTGTTCACTGCTATTTTTACCCCTACCGTACAATGGAATAACGTTTTCTTTTGAAACTTCCGCTTTGCACACGGGGCAATCATTATTCTTTTTAATCCATGCAGACAAGCATAACCAACAGAACAAATGACCACATCTTGTCACAACCGGGTCTCGCACATCATCAAAGCAAATGTTACATTCGAACGCGCTCCTGCTTTCGTTTTCTGCGGTGCCTTTCCTACTTTCGTTTCTTGGTGCACCGTTACTGCGGCTGTTACTTCCGTCATTAGTGCCACCACTATTGCCATCGTTACTGCCATCGTTAATGCCACCGTTACTGCCATCGTTAATGCCACCGTTACTGCCATC
Source organism: Plasmodium ovale wallikeri (assembly GCA_900088485.1). Classification (NCBI taxonomy): domain Eukaryota; phylum Apicomplexa; class Aconoidasida; order Haemosporida; family Plasmodiidae; genus Plasmodium; species Plasmodium ovale. Next base: position 281,200 of record FLRD01000106.1, on the reverse strand, counting down.
GTTACTGCCATCGTTACTGCATTTGTGCATGCCACTGCCAGATTTTCCTTTTTCCTCGCGTCGCAGGTCGGGTTTTTCTACATAACTGTTATTCGGTTCCATATGTTTTCGCTTCTGCTGATCCCCTACATGGTCCTGGTCATTCGACGTTACTTCATGTTTACTCCCGTCTTTCGATTTCAAAGGTTCATCATGTGTAGTATTTGTGATATAACCTCCCGACTCTTCCTTGTCACGTGCAACATTTCTGATATAATCCCCCAACTCTGCCTCTTCATGTTGTGAAGTTCCCCCTTCATGTGCACTCTCCCTTTCGCATACACCAATTTTACCATTACTACTAATATTTTCTGCGTCTTTATTCCTATTTTTCCTTCTGCCGATTTCGTGGATATCCTCAGAATCACAATGTACGGTGGTTACCAGTTGTTTGCTCTCATCATGCGTTATTTCCCGTTCCTTGCGATTTTTATAATTTATTCCCCTTTCGCTTATACTCTCTGGAGTGGTATAAACAGGCGTCTTCTTCCCAGTATTCACCTGTTCATCGCTACATCTACTAATATGAGTGATGTCTTCTTTGGTTTTGTCCGTAATGGGTTCCCCATCGGCTAATTCTTTGTCACCCTTCTTTATTATCACCTCTGCATTCGTACTAGAAGCATCGATTAAACTTAATTCGCTTGTGATACCATCGGCATTCCCACTAGCTCTTTCCGTGCCGCAGTTGCGATGATATCTGCGCACCAAAGTACTCATTTCGAATAATAAAGATTTTCCTTTTTTTTCAAAATCGTCCGTTTGCATTCTGCTGCTTTCAGCTTCCTCTTTTAAATTTTTTACTGTACTGTAACATGGTACATCCTGTTTTTCTCCCTCTTCGCCATTTGAGGAGACATGTTTATCGCTTAAATTATCCCTTGAAGGTAACGCATTTTTTTTTGCAAATTTACCTTGTTGAATCTCCTCTCCTTGCGTTTGTTCGTTGCTATTTATTCCGTCACATGCATGTGTATTTTGAACGATTACATAATCAGAGTTTTCCTTTTTCTCAGTTAACTTACTTTTTATATCATTGTTTGAAGAATTATGGCTGTTATTATTTATGAGCTCTTCATTGACATCATAATCATATATAACGTCATATAGCAGATCATATTCTTTTTCTTTGTCATTCATTTTTTTTTACCGTTGCGTTTATTCATTTTTAACAAGAAAAAAGAAAAAGAGAAGTATAAACTTTTCCTCTATTTTCCGCGATTTTCTGATTCCTTAGGTTTACAATCCCGGAAATTTTTGGAAATGGACCAACTTTTAATTAAAAAAACAGGTTTCTCAAGATATTACTGGTACATGCGGGAACGAATATGGCACGCATATATAAATATGTTCAGTGTTCGGTATGTAAATGCTATATATATGTTTTGTACAACCGTGATAGTTCGTATAGGTATAGGTATAGGTATAGGTATAGGTATTCGTATACGTATACGTATACATATATATATATATATATATGTATGTACATTTATAAACGGATTATACACGCATTTATATATATGTAACATATGTACAATAGCGTATTTAGCGTATACGCATTACGTGAACGATTCACGTGAGTTTTGAATAGGGAACTGCGTGTTATTTGTCGAGCGAAGGGAAATGTACCAAAAAAAAAAAAAAAAAAAATCAAAAACGTGGCATTAAAACATTTTACATCATAGGTATACAAATATGTACGAAATGTATGTGCATATACTTACGTATATATATCTTATGTACGCTTATTATGTGCTTGTATATTTGATAATATGTATTCGCAATTTTAATAAAATTAATATAGGGGCACGTACAAAATTTTGAACTGTTTTAACTTTTTATTAAAAAATAGTTAGCATTTTTTTCGATTCATTTTTTCCCCCGTTTTTGTTCCTTTTTTTTTTTTTTTTTTTTTTGTTTTTCCACCTTGCCCTGTTTTTCTTTTTCTGTTTTGTTTTATTTTTTTGTTTTTTTAATGACAGCGTTACTTTCGGAAGGTATTTATGAAATCAGTTATCATTTCCAAAAAAAAAGGAAACACACAAAAAAAGAGTGCATATTTTAACACATGTGCATTTCTTTTTTATTTTTTTAAAATGATTTACCTCACATGGGGAATCATTATGGCTATATAGGTTTGTAAATGCAATTTGAATTGCAAATGTATATATATATATATATATATATACATACATACATACAAGTATGTATGCATTATTGTGAATAAATATGTACATATATGTTAAAACAAGATATAAATGTTTTTGCTAATGGATTAAATTCCTCCATTTATTTTTTACCAAAAAGGGAGATCAGATTATATTCCATTTAGACGCCCATATTCCAATCAATGTTTAATTTCTAAATACATTTTTTAAAATTATACATTACAAAATATACAATATGGAGGGAGAATCCTTTAATAAAGTTCATATGGATTGAAGCATTTCAGGCACCTCCGCCAGTGATATTGTCATGCATAAGTTTATTTAATTATTAGGAATAACTTACTATGTACGCACATATGGATTTACGCGTGTATTTTGTATAAAAATATCAACACCTATTTTATATCGCCATTACGCACAATACGCTAGGTTTACTCTCATAAAATATCGATTTCGCCGAAAAAAAGCATATATTAAGTGTTTACTTGCATGTGCGATTCGTTGATAGGCACATATGCATACGACTATGTACATCATAAGAAAGGATTAATAACGAGCCAAGATTTCTCTTCCATCTTTCCATTTGAATGCAAGCGTTCATTTTCCACGCAAAGGGTTAGACATTTTAACATCTCCACGTGTGCAAAAATGTCTACCTTAAATTTAGCACACATATATATATAACGGGAAAGAGATGGAGAATTCGGCTATTTCCCTCAAAGGGTCTTCTCCCTTGTCAACCGTTCATATTTTTATCACTAAGAGTATTTGTATATACGGGGACATTCATACCACGTTCTACTGATATGTTCGATTTTACTACATCAACTGCGACTTATAATTTCCTACATTTTTGAGCATATTTTATATTTCGATTTTACAAATTGTTAGGATTATTTTTACAGTTATGCTGTTCCTTTTAATTGTGATACATATGGAATTGCAGCCTTGGGGGGATTATATCCCACAAGCTAGAAATTTTCCAGGATAAGCGTTTCAATTAATCGTTGCATTCAGCCAAGCACAAAGCGATTAATCTGCATTATTTTCCAAGAGTACATATTAAGAACTATTTTAGGTTTTTTTTTTTTTTAATTCTCGTGATAAAAGCGAAACATGAGTGTGCACTGTTTAAATATGGTTGCGTATAGGAGGAAAAATATCTCTATAATTTTCAACAGTACAAAAAATAAAATAAAATAAAATAAATTTTAATAATATATACAAAATTAAAACAGAAAAGTTACTTCCGAACGCCAAGAACTTTTCATAATATGTGCAAAAAAATGGAAGCCCGTTTCGAAGAAAAACGGGTTAACTGCCTGTAGAATAAAAAAAAAAAAAAAAAAAAACATTAATTTTTAACGTAGAGAATTTTTTTAATATACCCCAGTTTAAAGACAACTGCTTCCCTTGAACTATTCGCACTTCTGACATAAACCTATGCAATTTTGTTGTGTGCCCCTTTTGCGTAATCATTTACGCAGACGGGTTTATTACTATTCACGGAAAAGGAGAAGTAACAAGTAAAACTGCATTTTCACTACCAACTTCGTTGCACATTCATATTCACTTTCATTTCTTACTTTAGTACACACACACTCCATTTTTTTTTTTCATTTTTTGTACTTCATTGGCCATTTAGCTGTTTTTCTTAATGAATGTACTTTGAAGAAATTTCACATACTGTTTATGTTACCGCTAGAAAAAAAAAAAAAAAAATTTAATTTACCTTAAAAATGAGAACGATAAGTATTTTTTTTTTTTTTTTTAAAACTATTCCACCTTTTAGCTAGTTTTTTTGCTCTATACACAAATATTCATTTAAGTCTCTATTTTCCAAGTAAACATTTGCTTTTATCACCCTTTTTAAGAACATTTAAAGAAATTCCATCCCATTTTCTCATTAATTCTTTTCGATATAAGCTTTCGACGGTTTAATCATCGAAAACAGAAATTCTTATGTTCATTTAGGGTGAATGCCCTTCTTGTACAAACTTTTTCGTCCATGTAATTTGGTCGTCCCCTTTTGAACACACGTACTTTTCTACATATTGGAAAACGCTCCGTTCGTTATCAAATTTGAGTTATAAAAGCGTTGTATATGCAGCATTTTCACTTTCTAGGCTTATGCAAAAGAGGGAAAATGTCTACATATATACATAGGCAAAATTTTTAATCACCCATCTGATTGCAAAAATGTGCAGCATGACTAGGTGGAACAAAAAAAAAAAAAAAAAAAAAAAAAAAAAAAAAAGCTATCTTTTAAAAGGAAAAAAAAAAAACAAAAAAAAAAAAAAAAAGGCCAAAACTGTTTAAAACTTTTTTGATCTCTGCAATTTTTCAATAACAGCTGAAAAAGCTGCAAAACTAGCGCATCCGCTAATCATGGAAGGTAACCCTTTTTTATAAGAAATAGTAGCACCTGTTAGGCAACCTGAATATAGGGTATTTGTTATGTCATTAGTTGCCCTGATTTTTTGTAAAGAATTTTCGTAAAATGAAAATAGAAACCCGATTTTTGCAAAATTGAGACAGCTATTTTTTACAGACTGTTTAAATATTTGAAATTGATCTTTTAACTGTTCCTTGTAGCTTAAATTATAATCTATATTGGTTGGTTGCATGGTAAAAAAAAATATACCAATTAAAGCACCCAGAAAGCCACCACCAAGACCCATTCCAATGCATTTAGGTATAATTCCTTCGTTCAAGTAGGTATGAACCTTCAAAAATATTTTTTCTTGATCATTTAGCTCTTCTCCTTTCTTAAAAATTTTAAAATTTATGTACTTATCATTCAGTATAACGTTGTTGTTGCTTCTGTTGTTGTAGCTATTTCCATTGTTATTATTCAAACTCATTTTTTAAACTGTTCAAATTTAACCGTAATTTTCGTCCTTCTTCTTTTTCTTCTGCCTTGGCTTCTCTCTTCCCCCAATCCCGTAATGTTATGTTGTATTCTTCTTTCTCCCTTTTATGCTTTTTCTCGTTATACATATGAACATATATATATGTTCCGGCTTACGTACGTATGTATGTATGTATATATATATATATACGTTTCCTACTTTTTGAACAGTTTAATTTTAAGGGAGCAATTGCATTTTCGCAAGTAGAGCGAATGTTATGTCATTTATGGTGATATGAGAAAGCTATAACGTTTAAGTAAAAAAAAAAAAAAAAAAAAAAACATTTTCCCAGTTTTGTTGAAAAAAAAATTTTTAAAAGGATAGAATTTATCTTATGCAAATTTCCTTAACATAAAAATTCGTTTTTGCATTAAAGTTATCATATGCACAAATTTGTTCAGTTACTTTTTTTTTTTTTTTCCTTTTAAATTTGTTATGTCGCAATGATTTCGTTTTTTTTTAAAACTGTTCCATTGCGTATGCATTCTCAAACGTGGAGATGCATATAGCCCTTTTTTTTGCGGTTAAAGCGCAAATGATGTTTTGTTCCATTTTGTTTTGTACAATAGTTCGGCCTTTTCGTGGGAATTGTGCACATGAGTTTTTCTTTAAAAACGCTTATATCATGTTTTAAAAATATAATTTTTTAAAAAAAGACGCATAAGTGTGAATATTGCTTAAGCATTATTTGTTCAACACAAGGTAAAATATGCTCTCATGTGTCATCGTTGCAGAGGTTTGTACATAGCAATAGGGTACATTATGCATACATATATGCATACGTATGGGTGCATATGCATACATGTTCCTTGCCTCTGTCATGTTACGAAAGGCAAACGTGAATTAAAAAGTGATGGAAGGATGCAGGAGAAAGCCACCTGCAAGTTGCAGTGCAGCTTCCCGACTTAATAAAAGTTCTACTATTTTAAGCGCAAATTCGACAGCAGATCCTGGTCCCACAGACGTTATACAGTTTTTGGAAACACAAACTCTTCCCTTTCCAATATGTTTGAAATCACTTTCGAACGATGGATATGCAACTGCTTCAACATCATCGATTAGGGAATGACGATGAAAAACAGTTTCAGGTGCAGCACAAATAGCAGCATACAGTCTGTTACTACTTTTTTGTTCCTTTAACATTTCAATAACAGTTGGGCAATCTGATATTGCATTCGATCCTCTCATTCCTCCTGGAATTACTATTACATCAAATATATTATTTTTTACCTTACTAATTAATGTATCAGCAATGACAACATTTTTGGACTGGAGGCAGACCTTTTCTGTTTCTTCCACAGATGCCGTTGTTACGTGTATACCTTCAAAAAAAAGGAGGAGTAATTTGTAATTTGTGATAAATGAGCAGAAATATACACAAAGGATTGATCCAGTTGGTGCATACATCACTTGACATAAAATTAATTCGATTTTTTCGCAATTCCAAAGGGCCCTCTTTTTACGACAAATGTGACAGTCGTGGGTGGGGGTGAGGCATACATCTACGTAGGTAAATGTGCACATACACACATATACATGTGGCCGTTTGCATGATTTCGGCAATCGCGCTTACTCGCTCTCCTCAAAACATCGACGGTTGTAATAAATTCGACATCCTCCGAACCTGAGGCCTTAAAAGGGGGGAGAACAAAATAAAATTGGTGACTGCTAATATTTAAACGATTTGAACAGAAAACATGGTGAAACGTTTTGTGAACTGTACAAATGCTCTTTTTAATAAAATACACTTTCAAAAAATATTAACATATTTAACGAAATCGTAATCTTTGCGTTAATATATTAGCCCCACTGAACTAATCACTTCGCAAATGCACAAATACTCTAAGAGTTGGCCTATGGGAATACAACATTTTTTCCCCCTTTGCCGTGTAATGAATTAAACGTATTAGCAATCTCTTACCACTACAACTAAGGCTGTTTTTTTTCCGCTCATGGTGATTTTGCTATGCTGGAAAAGGATAAAATTATAATTATCTTAAACAAATAACTCTATAAATTTCCTTTATTCTTAAAACTTCCGTTTTTCCACTTTACAGGGTAGAAGCCAATGGTTTTGCTTTTATACAAGGCTGTGTATATTTATACGTGATAATACTTGGCACAAGCGTTTGCGTGCTTATGAATGATTTTAATACACTTGCGTATTATATACTCTTATATATAACTATTTAGCTTTTTGACTGTTTTTCCGTTTCTTTTAGAATTGCATATTTTTTTTTATTCGCATTACGGCTCCGTAATATAGTTTGCCAAATAAACAAAATATAGAAAAAGAAAAATTAGTATATTCATAATTTTAAGCTGCAAGGTTGCTGGCACTTGAACAAGTGACATGCGTTTTAACCCCTCATTTGGCTACAAAAAAAAAAAAAAAAAAAAAAAAAATTCTGAACAAAAGTATTAAAAAATGCATGCAAAATAAAAAGAAAATAAGTATTCTTACAATAAAGGTAGAAACGGATAAAACGCTAAAAATTTAAATAGTACCATTACACATTTATAGTTACTTTATTTTTTTTTTTTTTTTTTTCTTTACATGTCAAAGTATGCGTAACATGATACCTTTAAAACTGTCAATTCGGGGTAAAGCATGTATATAAAACATTCTATGTGTATATATTTATTTTACCGTAAAAATGGCTATTTCCTAAGGTATGCATACAAATGCACGTAAGTATATACACACACACGTGTGTATATGTATACGCATTAGCGGATTCATACGAAAACGCATATGCTTAATTGCTCTTTTTCGAATTTTTTTTTTTCGTTTTATCGTACAACATGCAAAAATTAATAAAATGATAACGCGCCTTTTTAACTTCTACATGTTGCGATTTTGAGCACGCGGAAAAAATGCGTAACATGACTATGTATCACGAAAGATTTCCTCTAACGATTTGCCAAAAGAAAGTATAAAAAAGTTGGAATATAATAAAAAGCAATTTACGTACACCCTACTTGGGAAAAAGAGTGACATTACGCATGGAAGAACAGAGCAATAAAATAAGGAACATGCACATGTTCTCTCAAAAGGGTCAAATGGATTTACGCCCATAGGAGCCTACACATAAGAATTATGCACGATTATATGCGTGTATGTATATTCTTACAAGAGCAGCCTCTTGCATATACAGATCTCTCATAGATAGGCATGTACACAACAAAAAACCAAGCACATACGGAAAGGCTTTCACAAATTTTGTAAAAAAAAATGAGTCTATCGGGGGAAAACGGTTTCAACAAAATGACTGAAAATGAACTGAGTTATGCAAATGAAAGTTTAAATGATAAGAGTGCGAATAAGATGTATTACTTGGATGGAATTCTGGAAAATAAATTCGAGAAAAAGGTGAAAGAAGAACAGGACATGTATGATAAAAATGTTGAGTTAAAAAAAAATTATGAAGATTTTATTTCGAAAAAAAAAAAAAGAGCTTTTACTTTGGGCGCAATAGATGGAATAGGTGCAATTAGCATACTGAACGCTCCTTTGATCAATCCTGAAAATGCAGAAATCGAACCCCCCATTTTGCAGTTACCATCAGCTACAAACCTTATAAAAAATGTTCACTTAAAGGTGAATTTAGAAAAAAATATTGACAAGTCGTATAAATATAGAACTCAAAATAGCAATAAAGACATTATAAAAAATATGAAACCCTTATACTCACTTCCCGAAAAGGTTATGACCTATTACATGCATGACCTCCAAGGCCATGAGAAGAACGAAGGTGGAGATCAGTGGGACGTCGGAACGGGTAAGGAAAATTGTGCAGGGGAGGACAGTCATAGCGATTCGGATTGGCATAATAACGAAGAAAAGTGCGAAGCAATTGCGGATGTCTCACAGGAGGCCGTTAACAACATGAAGAACGAAGGAGAGTCCAACCCAAGGGAAGACATCAAACCAAACTGTGTCCTACGTGACGTTCGTGGAGAAACAGTTAACGAAAAGGGAGAAATTCGAGGATGTGATGTACCACCTCAAAGCAGCAGTAATGGGGAAATATTTCAAAAGGGAGAATGTAAAGCATTTTCAAAAACAACATTGGTGAAAAAAGAGGAGAGGAATAAAAAATACGTAAGTGTAAGCAGTAAATTAATGGAAAGCAATAATCCTTCTGCAAATGTGAATACTTTAAAAGGTAAGATAACAGATATATATAACAATACAGCATCTGGTAAAAATAATGACACGTTAGAATTTTTGGAACTAAATAAAGTAATGTCATCTACACTAGCAAATGCCCTTAAAGTATTAGCTGACGATACTTCCCCGTAACTGTATATTTTTTTTTTGTTATATATATACATACATATACCATCTTTGCCTTCGCAATATAGCGAGGCATGAAAAGGGATTCAGGTTCCCTCCACCCCATGTACAGTTCCCAACGCGGTATGATACTGTGTTGCATCGTATCGTATGGCATTCCGTTACTTTGAATTATTTTATTTTTGTTCACATATACGTTCGCCACGCATTATATTTTGGGGTTCTAAAATATGCAAAAGGGGAGCTCACAATTATGATTTCTCTACTATGATTTTTTCCAGTAAAATCACAATATAATAACGCGGGAAAAAAGCAGTAAAACAGTGACATCTTTATTATGCTTGTAGCGATTTCCCCTACTTTTTTGGGAAGAACCATGTGGTATTCAAAAGAAAAAAAAAAAAAGAACACAAGAATAAAACGTTTTTTTCCTTTATTTTGAGCACATTGTATGCTTATAAATATGCTCCGTCGGGCTCGATATGCACAACATCTTCTGAAGGGAAAAAGGTTCACTGCATAGCAAAATATATATATATATATATACATATATGTACCTCCATACATGGGCATGGGAAGCACGCACATAAAATATAGGGTTGGGTTATGCATATGCAAGTATAATATTTATGCACACCCATTCCCTTCGCACTTATATATGACAAGAACATAGCATTTTTTCAAATATTTAAAGTTAAATTGCACCATATATTTTACTAGGGAGATGGGCCGACATAAAAGAAGATACGTAACTTTATATTGGTTTGGGGAAAGGGGGTAAAATTTTATGTTATACCATTCTCACAAAATGTGCCTTGCAAAATATAGGATTTTTCCCTCTTTATTTTTACAAATGTATTAATGTTCAGTTTACCGGTTTTTTTTTTTTTTTTTTTTTTTTTTTTATGTGCTCCTAAATTGTTTATTTGTATGAGTTTGAGAAAAATAAAAGAAGAAATATGCTTCGTGAGTAGTTATTATAGGTTTCTACGTTATTCATGCTTCTCCTTATTTCATGTTACATCGGTATGCACATGTTCATTATATGTGCTGAGCACATGAATATATACAAGTATACATATAGGTATACAAACATCTGGAGCATTAAATTTAATCGTTTATGCATTAGGTGTACAAACATATGCACTTTTTTGCTTTAAAATTTCTTATTTTTAAAGGGGCAAAGTATAGTGTAGTCATCTACATAATTTAAATATTACTATTTTTCCAATTTGATGTAAAGGTGATAATAGTACTTTTTTTCGCCGTACCCACTATTGAGCTCAATACTTTATATACTTTGGTTTCGTTTTTATGCCAAATGGGGTAAGCGACAAAGTGATCACTTTTACGGCTATCATACAGTGACAAAATTTTGCTTTCTCTAAATTTGTTCTTTTCTAAAGAGAACCTTAAAAATGTTATTTAGCTTGGCTTGGCTTGGCATAGCATAGCAAAGCATAGCTTTCGCTTTTTTTTTTTTTTTTTTTTTCAAAAATTAAATATGTTTGCATAATTTTACCATTAATATTGTTCACTTAGTGGTAAAAAGAATGTAAAAAATAAGAATAATGCTTTTTTTATATTTTGTATTTTACAAAATTCTGCTATTCCAGTATAGACTTTTTTTTCTTTTTTTTTTTTTTCTTACAATAAAAAAAAAAAGGATAGTTGTATATAGTATTTTCATTTCTTGCTTTTCTGTATTAATTTTTTCTTTTCTTTTAATACAACATATGAACGTATGCACGCATTCCAAAAGTGTATATTTGCAATACGGTATATGTAACTTAGTTCTTACGTATATACATATAATATATTGATAACCACGTGTCGTGCATACATACATGGTACTTTTGTACGTATACGATATTGCATGTGTTGCTATTATTTCGGTAAAAATGAGGGATACTTTTTTCCCCATAATTATGTTATTGCTTGTTTTTTAGAAAAAAAAAAAAAAAAAAAAAAAAAAAAACAATAAATCAGTAATGCATTTTTAATAAATAAACTTGCTATTATTTACATACAGCACAGTGTTTTTTTTTTTTTTTTTTTTTTACCCCAAAAAAAGAAGAAAGCGTTTATAATTTTTTAATATGTTACAATATACAGTACATTTTATGAATTTATATGTACGTACGTAATACATGCATTCATATGTACTTAAATGTATGTACTACTATAAACCCTTTCTAATTACATTTTGAAAAATGGATTATTATGCTACTTAAAAAAATAATAATAAATAAATCAAATTAAAAATACAATATTGTGTGAATTTTTTTTTTTTTTTTTCCAAAGAGTATTTAAAACATGCAAGTTTGTTTTTTCTTTAGATAAAAAGTTATAAATTCACGAAAGAGCAATCTTGTTTTTTTTTTTTTTTTTTTTTCCATTTTAAATTGTTTATATGTACGTATTAGAATGTACGTACGTATTAGCATGTAACGCATGTATTAGCAATTACGCACGTATTAGTCAAGTACGCACGTATTAGTCAAGTACGCACGTATTAGTCAAGTACGCACGTATTAGTCAAGTACGCACGTATTAGTCAAGTACGCACGTATTAGTCAAGTACGCACGTATTAGCCAAGTGCGAACGTATTAGCAAAGTACGAACGTATTAGCAAAGTACGAACGTATTAGCAAAGTACGAACGTATTAGCCAAGTACGCACGTATTTGCAAGTACGAACGTAGTTGCAATTACGCACGCATTAGCAAGTACCCACGTATTAGCACATACGAACGCATTTTTTTACATGCATAAGTACACTCTTATTTACATACATAGAGGTATACGCATATTTACATACGTATGTACGCATTTATTCACATAGGTTACGTGTTCCATGTATGTATGTGCTCATATGCGTATGTATCACAGCTTTTTTTTTTTACGCCCCTATTTGAATCCTAAGCCAAGTGCGCAATAGTAGTGCTACGTATAACATGTATACATATTTTGCATATACTGTATATGACGTTTCTTTTTTCACATCCATATAGCTCACATTGTACGCGTATAGTGTAGGTAAGCATATGTACATATACATACGTATACATGTATATGCGTAGATATATCTGCACATACCTCTATACACTTGAATATACCCTATATATATATATATATATATATATATTCGCATACATACATGCATGTATATTTGCACATACATTCACGTGTCCTCCTTCCCTCACTGCTGATTCACGAATATTGTAAACCCACATATTTCGTTCAAGTAAATTTGGTAAAATGCATGTGTATAAATATTTTACGTTTATGTTTTTTTCCTTTTAATTTTTTAATATATTTTCCCATTATAATTTCAAGTTTTAATTAAATCTTCCATAGGTATATGTGCATAAGAGTTTATTTGTGCATGTTTACATGTGCATATAAATGTGCTACATACATATATATATATATATATATATGCGTATATGCACATTCGTTTCGCGTATGTGTATAACACCTCTACATGACAGTTATATGTGCAAAATTTGTGCAGCGTTTTTTTATAAAGCTTCCCCGTACATTGGTAATTTTATGAACGAGGGTACATAAAGAAAGATAGAAAAGTCTTAAATACGTGTTCATATAAATGCACGTATAAGCTTACGCACAAATGTATACAAAAAAGGGCATAGCAGTTTCCTACATTTTTTAGACTTAATTTTGAAATTTGTATTTTTATTTTGTGCCTATGTTTGCTAGTAAAGGTAAAAAAAATTAAATGCAGTATCCACCCAATTCCTCGTGTGCGTGCAGTTACATATGTTTATATGTACGTATTTAAACAATGTGCGTAGATAATACTGAGGCAGAATATGCATAGAGCAACCGCAGAACGTGCACAATATATTTACATTTGCATGTATATTTAAATTTTGTGTGTGTGTGTGTGTACAATATACATTTTGTTCTTACCCCACTTTGTGCGTATGGTAGCATTATATGTTAATTCCCCAATTTCATATTTAAGAGGTGGGTACCAATTTGTATGCATATGTGTATGCACCTGTTGAATTAAAATAAGATTTTTAATTTAATTTATTTTTTCATATTTTGGTTTAGTATAATTAATGCTCTTTTCAATCATTTATGGTCCCACTGCCTGATTATTAATGCATTTTTTTTAGAATATTGTAAAAATCATATTCAGATTGTGTATCAGCAGAAATTCTAATCCCTTACCCCCAGCAGTTTGCTTGTTTGTTACAGGACACTGCGTATTTACTTGTAAAAGGCACGAACTTGAGGGAGTAAGGAAAAGTGCATATGTGCATGTGTATAGGGGCTTGAGAAAGTGCACTATTACTTAAACGTTTAAAGAGGTGCACGTAGAGCAGCCCGCTGTAAGTTGGGTACTCCCCCTCCCCCATCTCCCCTTCCCTGTGTTGTCCCTCACACTCACGTACATGTGAATGCAGGAAGATGCATAACACCTGCTTTGAAAACACCAATTTGTACGTGGAATGGAAACCTAACGAGAAGATATACAAGACGGTGGTTGAGGCTCTTGAATCTTCATGCAACAGTTCGAATAATGATGTTCAAATTGAAGTTACAAAAGTGTTAAAAGATTTAAATGAGAATGTGTCAGATGCAGCATTGTATTTGTTACATATATTTATGAACAAGCAAGAAAAAAATGATGTTAGGCAAGTTGGAGGGCTATTATTAAAAAATTATATAAACTCAAAAAATCAATTTTTAACAGATGATATATTAAAAATAATAAAGAATGAAATATTTAAATTAGTAGAAGATGAGGTTAAAGAAATAAGAAATACCTCAGGTTCAGTTATAACAACAATATTGACAAAATATGAAGGAATAGAAAAATGGCCAGAAGCATTATATAATTTGTTACTTTTGATTGAACGTGGAAATAATGATGTAGTAGATGGAGCATTTCGAGCAATTATAATTATAATAGAAGATGAATTGTTGAATAGAAAAACAAATGATTCTCTTTTTTTTCAATTTAGTAAAACACAATTATTAGAAAAATTATTTTCTTTTTGTACACCTCAAGAAAAAAGTATTAAAAAAAAATATGCAGCTGAATGTTTAGATTTGTTTATTTCATCTTCATGTTTTACAACAAATGGTGTATTTAATGATTATTTTCCCCAGCTTTGGGAATGTTTAGGCTATCTAGCATCAGAAGAAGATACACAAATATTAAAAATTGTTGTTACTTGTATGACAATAATTACTGATACGAGGTATGCATCTATTTTTAACAATCTCGATGCAATAATTCAATTTATGGTAAATGCAACAAATTCTTGTGATAGGAAAGTACAATTAGAAGCACTTGAATTTTGGCCTATATTTATTAAAGATAGAAGTTACATAGCCTATTCAAATTATAATAATAATAATAAAAATTTGGATAACATGAACAAGTCAGATAATTATATTGACGAAAATGTATATAAAAATATAAACGAATTACGAAATGAAGCACTAAAAATATTAAAAAATTATTTACCATACTTATGTAAAATTTTGGTAGATAACACAGTTTATACGAAATGGGATTATTTAACCATGGATGAATCTCATTTTCAAAATGATAATGCAAATGTTCCCGATCTTATTCAGGACATTTCTCCCGAACTGTACAACAATAAGAATAATGACCCAACACGGGAGGAGGGGAAGATAAATAAAATGAATAATAACAATGGTAATGTTAACATTAATGGAGGAACAATGCATAATAATGCTATGAACAACATTAATTGCAGTGTTGCAGGTGGAACTTCCGGGGCAGGAGGAGGAGGAGGAGGAGGAGGAGGGGATTTCTCCAATAGTAATAATGAACATACTGGTAACCACCCAAGTGGTAGCACACGTAATCGTGTCGATGAGGAAGAAGATGACGAGGATGATGAAGAGGAAGAAAAAAATGAAGAAATGACTGCAAGGACATGGGGAAACGATTGGACTGTTAGAAAGGGAGCTGCACTTTGTTTAGATTATCTGTCAAATGTGTATAATGACGATATTTTGGAATATATTTTACCCCATATTGAGGAAAAACTAATGAGTGATAAGTGGAATATTAGGGAAAGTGCTGTATTAACCCTAGGTGCAATTGCAAAAGGGTGTATGTACAGTTTATCACCTTTTATTCCGAAAGTATTAGAATATTTAATTAAGTTGTTAAATGATGAGAAACCTTTAGCAAGAAGTATCTCATGTTGGTGTGTTACTCGTTTTTCCCCATGGATATGTCATCCAGACAATTGCGATAAATGGTTTGAACCTGTTTTACTGAATTTGTTAAAGAGAATATTAGATAGCAATAAAAGAGTACAAGAAGCTGCATGTTCTTCTTTTGCAAATTTGGAAGAAGATGCGTTAGAATTACTTAATAACTATCTTCACGAAATTGTTCATACTATTCAACAGGCATTTCAAATATACCAAGCAAAAAATTATTTTATCCTTTTTGACGTAGTAGGAACATTAATTGATAGTGTCAATATTGTAAAGGAAAATAATGAATTAGCACACCAAATTGTTAATTCTATTCTACAGAAATGGACTAATATACGTATAAACAGTCCTTATATTATAGCTTTGATGGAATGTATGTCTTGTATTACTAGTGCATATGGAAAAGATTTTTTGAAATATGCCAAAAGTGTCATAAGAACTTGTATCAAATTTTTAATTTTACTATACATAGATTTAGAGGAAGAAATAAAATATTACTATACAAAAAAAGCAGGTAATTCCACGTCATTTATACTTAATAGAAATAATATTTCTCCAACTGCTGGTGAATTGCTAGCTTATTATAAGATATCGAATGAAGATTATTTCACCAGTTTGAAAGATATAGATTCTATATCTGCCTCGAAGAAGAAGGACCTAATTGAATGCAGCTTCGACCTTCTTTCGCGAATACTCAGTGTTGTCAATTCGAATATCGTCAATATAATAAGCGAGAATGAGTACAACTTTATACCCCTCGTTCATAGGTACTGCCTCAAGCCAGAAAATATTAAAATGGACGGTGGCGGAAGCGCTGTGGGTGCAATCGGTTGTCTTGGTGGAATGGGTGGTGGTATCGGCAGCATCAGCTGTATGGGAGCAAGAGGAATACACAATGGGAGTGGTAGCAATCACAGCGCGAGCAACAACAACAACAACAACAACAACAACAACAACAGTAGTGGTAGCAAGATGTTGATGTCGCTTAATCATGGATATGGAAAAATTATGAGCACAGAAGGAACGGAATCTATGAAAAATGGTGATCTCGTGATTAAAGAAAATGAATGTGTCGAATTAGCAAAGCATTTTTTAAACTTTGGAATATTACAGTCGAATTTTGCGTTAATAGGAGATATATCTCGTTTTTGTGCACATTATTTAATACCATACTTGAATGATATTATTCCATTTCTTATTTCACATATTACACATCCATCTACTCCTGTGTCGAATAATGCAAGTTGGGCTATTGGAGAAATTAGTATACATATAAACTCGCAATATATGGAAATATATGTAGATGAAATTATAAAACAACTAATTTACATTTGTCAAAACTCAAAATATCACGGTTGTCTGTTACAGAATATTTGTATAACGGTAGGTCGGTTATCTTCTACATTTCCCAAAAAAATTATTTTTTATTTTCCACAATTCTTAAAAACCTGGTTAAAAATTATGTCTCATGGGACGCAAGAAAATGAAAAAGTAAACTCTTTGAAGGCCATTTTAGAAACACTTTATTTAAATCTAGACATTGCTGCAGAAAATTTGAAGGATATAGCCTATATAATTCTCAAATACAAATACGTTTCGCAAAATATGAATGTTTTCTTTCATCAGTTTCTGTCAACCATGAAACAGAAATATCCAAACCAGTGGAAGGACATCTACAACCCAACAAGTGATTCTCATTCCTCTCCCATCCCCAATGATATGCTCAACGACCTAAGCTCACGCTTCAACTTATAGCACGTCGGTGCTTGTGTGCATTCCATTCTGGGGAGAATGCCCGTCATTGTGAGGAAGGGAAGGAAAGACTCATACAACGCGGGACACCTATACCGGTGTGTGTGTGTGTGTGTGTGAGTGTATGCGTGTGGGCGCGTGTGCGTGTGTACGTATGTGCATATGCAAGCACGCCTAGGGGGAAAAACCCCCCGTGCGTTGTGCACGTGGAAAGGCGAAATTGCATGGAGATTGATGTGTTACATCAAAACGGCGCAACTGCTGCAGTAGAGACCAGCTGCTATTACCATCAGCGGGGTACATGTTCGTGCATAAGAAGCCAATGCAACAGAGAACTTGTTTAAAAAAAATTTAACAGAAATGGTGTACTGTACTGTGAATTGGTTAATGTGAGCGTTGAGCGCATTGAAACCTCAGTTCCTCCAGTGCACTAGCGCCATATGTATATATATGTATATATACGTATGTATATTTATATATGTATACGCTGCATGGAGTGTCCATGCGAGCATATATATATATATATATATATATGCTGCCCTGCATTGTGTAATTACATATGTTACGTACGTGTCCTTCCGTACGCGGGTATGTGAACACGTTCACACCTCCCACAAAGCATGGTCTGTCGTGCACCCAAAGGGTTGACAGATTTGTGATAGTGAGTGTTCCTATTTGTAATCGGTACTGTGCCGATGGGTAACTGTCAGATATCTTCACCCAATGTGTGCACCGAATAGTGAAAACGGGAAATACATTTTAAAAGATGAGAAAACCCAAGTACATTGTTTGAAAGCATGTAAAGAGTTTAACGAAATTTCACAAAATGAGACAAAATCAAACGTCACAAAATTATATAAAATAATATAATAAAAATTGTAAGACAAAATGATGCAAAAAATGTGTTTAATTTTTCAAGGATTTTAAATTAAAAACCGTCTTTCCTATCATGTCATAATGTTCATTTAAACATGTAATAGTAGAGTAAGTGTTAGCTACATGTGATAGCAGCAAATATTATCTGTTTATTTTATACGGTAAAAGAAGTGTACACCTTAGAGGGCATACTGCTCCTTCCATTTCCTTATCTGGCAAGGGCCTTTTTTTTTTTCCCGTGCATGTTCCTCCTGTGTGTGCTGCTACCCCTGTTGCGTTTGACTGTCGAATGGGGGGGAGGTGCGCTCCTGTTTTTTTTTTTTTTTTTTTTTTTGTGAAAAAATAAAAACCAGTGAGCGGCTAAGAAGAAAATGTGCACCATTTGTATATACTACAATTTTTAACATACGCAGCACAAGGCGAGGAAAACGCATTCCTTTTTTATTTTTTTTCCCCACCTCATAATTAGTTTAAACTGCTTTATTCTGTAGATAATGTTATACCGATTTTTCTTCGAATAGCACGTTGTGCGTGTTCTTATACATCTGCTCACATTAAACTGCGCTTCGTTCCATTTAATTGACGAAAATTGCATTTCCTCTTTACTTTGATTGTTCATATGGCAGGTGTCGCGTCCTGCTTTTTTCCTCCCTTCTATTTTGCCCAATTTTCAACATTAACAATTTACTCTAGCATCAAAAATAACACTTCGCAATTTTCCCCCAATGTGCAATGGAACCGCCACAATTACAATGTAGATAGAGTCTTTGCTTTTTCAAAACAGCTGTACATTTTTTTTTTTTTTTTTTACACATATACGTATGTGAGTTTCAACGATTATCATTTTAAAAAAAACTTGTGATTTAATAAAGGTTAAGCTTTACATAAAACCTAACACACCATATATGAGTGCAGAAAAAAAATGACGTGAGCGAAGTGTAAAAAAGTAATGTTTCGAGGCATTATATGCAGTGTGGGCACATAGTTCAAAAAGTGAAGAGGCAAAATCAATGTGTTCACTTTGCCCATGCAAGTTCCACAAATCTGCAGGTGGGATAACGTCGTGCGACGCAAAAAGGTAACACATCACGCATATCCATCTTTTCCCATCTTCGCACTTTAACACATATGTGTATACTTACGCATATGCGAATAGGTGAATAGGTGAATAGGCGATTTGGCGAATAAGCGATTTGGCGAATGGGCGAATGAGCTTTTTTTTCCATGTGGCCTCATATGACGGATAATAAGGTACAGACATATAACATGTTTGACATGGTTTTAAGAAATTAAAGTATATTAATGAGACGAGCATGAGGGTAAAAGTAAATGGATGGAGAGATGTGGATGGCGAAACTTCGAAGGTGCAAATAAAAAATGAAAGTATGAGACGCAACGCTTAGCCGCAACTTAGCCACGACAGGCGGAATGGTAAATCTTGCACGCATTGGAAACTGTATAGAAATAATCAGGAGAGTATTAGACACTTAAAAACTAGGTGATGGGGGTGGGGGTGTATAAACTTCGTTACGCGCACACCTCAATGGTTCTTTTATAGCTCCTTAGCAATTTCTCACAACCTTTTGGAGTATCGACAAATTTAGTAAACATCCGCATGTAAACACTGCAAGCATAAAGGGTGTAGGTACATGTACATACATGTACGCGAAAACAAACTAAACCAAAGGTGTGTGGACGTAAACATTCGAATAATAGAGCCACTACCAACCCCCCAAACTTTACCAATCGAACTTCTATAATTTAATTCACACTTTGCCACATAAATAAGTGACAATCCAGTTTACACTTCTATGTGCCGGAATATCCCCTTTTTTCCTGCATCCTTTTTTTCATAAGAATACCTTCACAAATGAGGAGAGTATAGGAGAAGAGGGAGAGGAAATCCCGCTAAGGGGAAGAAAGACTACTGCATCAGCACATTACTACATGGTCGTCTTACGACGTGGGGTAACGTTTCACCTTAGATTCCTTAAATTTACTCCTAATAACATCGATAACTTCATAATTAGAAACGGTGGTAATGTCCCCGAAATCATCCAGTCCGTTGGCGATACATCTCAGAATTCGCCTAATGATTTTTCCACTTCTCGTTTTGGGCAAATCTGGCACTATACAGATAATATCGGGGGTGGCAATGGGTCCTATCACTTGCCTAACATACAATCGTAGTTCTTCTAATAACTTATTATCGCTATAATTCTGTGTATATTTCACCGCCTCACTTACATTGCTAGGTTGATGTACGAGTGTGCCATTTGCAATGTTGCCATTCGCATCGCCTCCATCCGCACTGTCGTTTTTTTCGCCATAATTTTTAAATCCACCTTTCTTTTTAACAACGAAGCAGAGGATTCCTTCCCCCTTGACACTGTGCCGAAAGGAAACTACGGCTGCCTCAGCAATGCAAATGTGCTGAACCAGCGCATGTTCAATTTCGGCAGCCCCTAATCTATGTCCAGATACATTTAACGTGTCATCAATTCTTCCTGATATCCAGTAATATCCATCTTCATCCCTATATGCACCATCTCCAGTAAAATAATAATTTGGACACATGGAAAAATATGTTCTCACTAACCTTTTATGATTTCCATAAACAGTTCGTAGCATACCTGGCCATGGACTTTTTATACATAACAAACCACATACATTTGATCCTTTCATTGGTTCTAAAGTTTTAGAATCTAAAATTTCTAATTCAATACCAAAAAACGGGAGAGTAGCACAACCTGGTTTCATTTTAAACAAATTCGGTATAGGAGCAATAACAATACCACCAGTTTCAGTTTGCCAATATGTATCGACAATTACACATTTCTTTTTACCAACTACATTATAATACCATCTCCATGTTTCTGGATTTATAGGTTCACCTACACTCCCTAATATTCTGCATGAAGATAAGTCATATTTTTCAATGAAATTATCACCATGCTTCATTAATGCTCTTAATGCAGTTGGTGCTGTATAAAACTGTGTTACCTTATGTGTTTCTATTAAATTCCAATATCTACCACAATCTGGATATGTTGGTATTGAAGAAAATAAAACTGTCGTTATTCCGTTTAACAATGGTCCATATAAAACATAACTATGACCTGTTACCCATCCTATATCGGCAACACATCCAAATATATCCTTATCAGTAACATCAAAAATGTATTTACATGTAGTATATGCATACAATAAATAACCAGCCGTGGTATGTGCTACCCCTTTTGGTTTACCTGTAGAACCAGAGGTGTACAATATGCATAAAAAATCTTCGCTATCCATATATTCCACAGGACAATAAGATCTCATATTTTTCATCAAAGCAGAACCATCAACATCACGACCTTCCTTCAGTGTACAAATACTTTCATCAAAATTACTCTTTCCATTTTCGACCTCACAATACATAGTGCTGTTTCTTTCCTGTGAAGTTGTGTTACTGTTTGTCGGTGTAAGACTCTTCTGTAAATTACTATCCCCTTTTGTGGGGAAATATATTTGTCTTTCGTTAAAACAATCCCCATTTTTTCCTTCTTCCCTTTCGATCTTTTTTCTACTACAATTTTCTCCTTCCCCCAAAATGGTACCACCCTTCCTCGCCGCGCTGTTATTCTTCGATATTATCTTATTCAATGTATGTACCCCTCTACTTCTGTCGTTATTTCCGTTGTCGTTTTCTCCCTCAACATAATCAGCCCTGTGAATCCTGTCCAAATAATCGGGATGGGCATCACCCATGCGTTGTTGTTCATACGTGTGGTTATTCCTATCGTTATGATGAATGCTACTACCATGTGCGTCTTCGCCACTTCCACCAACTAGTGGCACATCAGGGTTAGCCTGTGAGTCGATGCTCCTGGAGTAATAGTACAAATGGTTTTGCGAATTCCCGATATCACCTCTTTTCGTCTTATTTTTAAACACGATACAGGTTTTCACCATCCCGCACATATCCATAGCCCCATCGGCAATATGTTTCAATTTTGTTAACTTTCCCCCTCTTAGTCCAAAATCACAAGTAATTAAAATGGTTGACCTTGAATCAATAATGCGATCGCATAAACTTCCAGCAGAATATCCTGCAAAAACTACGTTATGAATAGCACCAATTCTAGCGCAAGCCAACATACTATAAACCAGTTCTGGTATCATAGGTAGGTAAATAGTTACAGTGTCTTGTTTTTTTACACCATATAATTTTAATAAATTTGCAATTTTACAAATCTTTTCTAGCAACTTTTGATAGCTTATTTTTTTATAATCATTTGGTGTATCTTTTTCCCATATAATGGCAGTTTTATGAGGATTTTTTTCGACCCATCTATCTACACAATTATCGCAAGCATTAATTTTTCCATTAATAAACCAACTAACATTTCCTTTTTTAAAATTACCAACATATACTTTAGAAAATACCTTAAACCATCTTAAACTACTCTGTGCAATATTACCCCAAAATAATTCAGGATTTTGTATACTCTCTTCATACATCTTTTTATATGTCTTTACATCCTTTATATGATTATTTCTTCCCATTTCTTCTCCTTCATCTTGTCCATACAATTCATTAACTGGAAATGATTTCTTCTTAAGGAATATATTTTCGTCAATATCAATGACACTAAGCTGTCCCGATTTTATCTTAGAATTGTTCCCATGGACTTCTCCGTTACTCATTATGCAAACACGAACTACTTTCTTCTGGTGATATCTTCCACCGTTTTTTCTCCTATCCTTCGCACTAAATTGCTTTGTGAAATTCGAAAAACTCTTACAACGGATGGAGGGATTGGAAATGGGCAAAAAGGTGCAAACCACGAGCGTATAACTTACATGGGGCTGTATACATATATATATATATATGTATATATATACATACCTTTGTACTCCTCTATATACTTATGCAACCAGGTATATTTACCTAATTGTAGTTGTATTTATACGTATGGTACTAATCTATACGTGTACGAACTACTCTATGTTCCTATGTAAACAGGCGCATATCCTTTTTTGGTATCTCTTTTTTTTTTTTTTTTTTTTTTCATAAAGGGTGAAATTTAAAGGAAAAAATGGCTATACATATAAACGCAAATAAACGAACAGCTAAATTTTAAAAATACAGGAATAAACAAACAAA
Source organism: Plasmodium ovale wallikeri (assembly GCA_900088485.1). Lineage (NCBI taxonomy): Eukaryota > Apicomplexa > Aconoidasida > Haemosporida > Plasmodiidae > Plasmodium > Plasmodium ovale. The sequence goes on along the minus strand of FLRD01000106.1, from coordinate 257,758 downwards.
AAAAAAAAAATAAAATAATAAACTGCTGGCACTACGCAAAGTCCGCAAATATAAGCAAACGTATGCAAACGTATGCAAATGTATGCAAATGTACGCAAATATACGGAAATGTTCGCAAAAGTACGCAAAGGTACGCAAAAGTACGCAAAGGTACGCAAAAGTACGCAAAGGTACGCAAAAGTACGCAAAGGTACGCAAAAGTACGCAAAGGTACGCAAAAGTACGCAAATGTATGCCAATGTACGAAATCCTGCAAACGCCGCAAAAGTACGCTTCGTTTTGCATATCATACGTCGTTATGCGTTGCTCTGCTACATGCGCAAGTGGGGTATAAGCGGGCCAAGTAACGAACGTGAAAAGCGCGGGTATTAACTTCAAAAAGGGGATAGTCACAGTACGCATTTGGCTCTGCGCGGCAAAGGCAGGCGGAGAAAATATCTTCATGAGTGGATTGGAAGTGCGTTTGAAAATTTTACGAATGCGCCAAAATTCCAAACTCGGGTAACCCATTTTGTTTCCTTTCTATCACTTTCCCTTTTTTTCTTGCAGTTTCTTCACAAGTTATGCAGGCAACCCGTGGAGTGCATATCTATGTACACGCGGAAATGTGCCCATTCTGTGCCCATTCTGCGCCCATTTCTTGTGCCCATTTTATGTGCCCATTTTATGTGCCCATTTTATGTACCCATTTTATGTACGTTTTCGCATAAACTTTACAATATCAAAAATCTTAGAAAAAAAATTGTTTTATATTTTTTCCTGTATATAACCACAACAGTTGCATGATTCACTGAAAGACTTTTCTTTTTTATTCACGTTTATGTTAGTTATTTTTATAGAGGTAGATACTTGTTATCCTTGTCACATTTAACAATAAATAAAAGAAAAAGAAATATAAGTATTTTTTGGGGTATACCATGTTATCTATATCCAATTCTGCAGCCCCCGAGTTTTGAAACCATGTTGTGGACATTTTGACATAGTACTACATTTGCATATGCTCTCATACGCTCATAGGCACAATCACGTGTTCATGTGCATCAAAATTTTTTTTGTGTATAACCCAGAAAGGTAAAAATATTGTGGGTATTACAACATTCGCGGAGGCACAATACTTGTGCTGAACTGAGAAACATGCAAAATGAATTAACACAAACCATGGAAGAAAATACACAAGGTGAGATTAGCAAAAAAAGAAAAATCGATGAAAACAAGCATGTAAATTATTATGCACATGGAGGAAACCATTTATCAAGAAATGCAGAAAAAAATTCCAACAAATTTAGCAATGCCAACGTTGCTCATTCGAGGAAATTTCTTAGGAATGATTACAACAGAGGAAGTCATTATAACCCTGCCATAGGTCCCAGAAGCTTTCCTCCGCAGCCATGCGATGTAGCGGCAAATTTTGGCGGAAACGGCCCATCGACGCAGGGCACCAACAGCAGCTTTGGTAATTATGGTAACCGCGGTAACTATGCTAATCACAACAACTATGGTAACAACTACATTAACGGAAGAGGAGTGCATAATGAAGTAAACCCACATCCATTTATAAATTATAACCCATCCAAGTTCACCACTGCATCGGATCCACAAAATAAGGAGGTAACCAATAGGCTCACAAGCAAATGCACCCATGGATATATGTGTTTTCATATATACGTGTATGCATTGCTTAAATTGCTCCTTACCATAACGTCTCTCACCCAAATCTTAATACCCCTTTTCTATTTTTCCCATTAAAGGAATTAGAATTAAAAGCACCGACAAGAATATTTTTACAGAAAAACTTACCATCTGAGAAGTCTGTTATTCAAATGGAAAAAGAAAATATGATCCTACAGAAAAAGGAGAAAGCAGGTTTATCATCAAGGGAATATACAAAGTATAATGTTAGGACAGAAAATGATACATCTTATGAACATGCAAGAAAATTAAATATACTGTGGAGTGTATATGTATGCGAATTACTGGATGTTACACATTCGAAGGAGTTAAGTTTAGACACAATTAATGAAATGGAATTTAATGGAGCACAAATTGAAATTCACAAGTCGCGATGTGCCACCTACATCGGAATAAAGGGAATAGTCATCCTAGAAACGCAATATGTAATTACAAAAGCGAGGCACTGAAAGGGGATGCGAGGGAAGAGGGGAAAAACGAAAGAAAACAAAGAAAAATAAGAAAATATATGAAAAAAGAAAAGTAAAAAATATGATCATAACCCTCTTCCCTCTTTCAATGAAACCATGTTGTCACCCACTTCGCAATAATGTATACCTGCACAGTTCGATGTCGGGAATTTTTTTTTTTTTTTTTTTTTTTTGCGAACGTCCTGTGTTTTTTCCAATGAGCATTTGAGTGTATGCATATGAACCCAGTCATATGTGCATATATGTGCACGTATTCATACGCTTATACACAACTGCATACGCAAATTCACTCGTTAACTTCACCTTTCTCAGGCTTTCAAAATAGTAACTCCGGATAACAAAATTCTGGTAATACTAAAAAACAAAACAGTGTTTATAATTTATATACAAGATAAGCAGTATTACCTGCACGGGGTTCAAATAATGCGGGATCCAGCGTTGAAGTCTGCGAAGAGATATAAAAAGCTGCAGAATAGAGTTATATAAAGTTGGCATAAATAATAAACTTGCAACCAAAATTGTAAAGTGTTTTTTTTTTTTTTTTTTTTCCCCCTTTTTTAATAGTAATTTTTAAGTGTGTTTCCCCCTATAAGATAAATAGATGTGATATATATTTATACGTGGGGATTTTTCGAACCAATTCAGTTTCTCACGTGACCGCGCTAGAAGGAAAAAAAAAAAAAAAAAAAGCTCCTTCTGCATTGTTTACACATATATATGTATACATAACATATATGTGTGCATATATCCAGAAAGTACAATGCTTCATTAATTTTAATCTTTAATGATTCCGAGTGGTATACCATGTGTGTATTTAATTCACACGCACAACTATGCTATGACCACCTTGATGTTTCCCCCCCCCTCCCTCCTCCCTCTAATACGAAATGGGGTCTAAGCGCCCTTGCGCCTTTATTTAGTTATTAGCCTATATGTTCACATAAGCGTATGCATTGGGCGTATGCACAATATGTATAAGTATGGGTTCTTTCCTGCTTTTGAAAAAAATTGGGATCTCCCAACGTGAGGAAAACCTTTGTTTCTGCTTTTATTTTTGCTCTACGTATGTGCTATTTTTAGTTTTATCCTAAGTTAAAACGTCTCGATTTATTGCGTCCCCATTGATAACTTCTCCATCGCAGCTAATTATTTGTAATATAGTAAAGCTAGCCCAGACAACGCAAAAAAACGTTACAGCAGGGCATAACTTTTTTTATTTTTAATAGCACAATTTCCACTCTAAATGGCTTAGTATTGCTCCATTATTTTTATGTTCATTCAGTATAATTTCTTTTTTCTAAATTGATTTTCTCTCAATAGATTTAAAAAATGAAAAAAGGAAATCCTATTTTGTATATTTTAGCGTTTGCTTCCCTTTTTTTATAGAATCAATAGTTTCTCTTCAAAATTGCGCATCATTGCTGAGAAAGGTGTACTTTCTTCCATATGACTATAACATATGCCGCGCAGTTAATACCACTTAGCAAATGCCTTCTAGTACTTGTTATATATCAGATACTATATACAATGTACCATATAGTAAATACCGTTTACAATGTACCATACAGAATACACCACAAGGCAATATAGGTAGTTTGCCTCTTCATTCATCCTCCTTCTAGCTTTAAAGGGGAGGGAAAGAGGCATTTTCACCATCATATCCGTGCATGCTTATGCATGCAACTATTCACATGTGCATGAATACATAATATGTGAACGTTCCATTTTTCAAAGTAATTCCCCCAAACATGAGAAAACTCTCCCTAGTCGAAACGAACCTCCACTAGATTCTCGTAGTATATATCCCCTTTAAGTAACCATATCCTTTTAGCATTACCGCTGCATTCTTTTTGATAAACTGGCATTCTGCCTCCTTCATTTAGCGTTTCTTCTAGAAACTATTTTTTCTTCTCTGAGAAGGAAAACTACATTCCTTGGCGTACCTTTTATCGCAAAAATGATAATGAATGCAAACTCGACCAACGTAGAAGATACCGTAGCAGAACTTTTGGTTGAGTCTCCTTCCTTTTCGTTCAACTGTGCACACTTTATTGCTTACAAAGGATTTAGAGAAACATTGCATGGTCATAATTATAACGTCTCCTTGAAAGTAAGAGGTCGTATACAGGAGGACGGATATGTAGTGGATTTTTCCCTTTTAAAAAATGTAGTGAAAAAGGTTTGTAGCGAATTAGATCATCATTTCATCTTACCTATACATAGTGATGTTTTAAAAATTGAGAACGTAAATAGCAATATACAAATTACTTGTGAAGACAATTCTGTGTATTCCTTTCCACAAAGAGACTGTGCACAAATTCCTGTAAGACATTCCTCTACGGAAGAAATAGCACAGTACATTTTGAATAAAGTAATAGAAGAAATGGATATGTCATTTCTAAAAAAGAGAAGTGTTAGCTATATAGAAATAAGTGTAAATGAGTCCCCAACTCAGAAGGCAACAGTATACAAAAATGTCTGAATTAAACAGAGTATACTTAGAAGCATGAGGATAATTCCTTGCAAAAAAAAAAAAAAAAAAAAAAAAAAGGTTTGCAGTTCATTCATTCCTTCTGTTTAAATGTTAATTATAGGAGAAAAGTTTATAAATCGGAGAACATTTCAAGGAGATGTGCGTATACCCAGTTGACCCATTCAGGGACAGTGCAAAATGTGTGGTTAGCAAAAAAGCGAGCGCGTAACATGCTACAATCCGAAACTTAATTTTGGAAAATCATTTAAAACTCGTTCGTAATTATGTACTTCATTCTGAGTTTTATGTGCTTATCTACACATTTTTTTTTTTTTTTTTTTTTTTAATAACAATTCATTGTACAAACACAACGGCAAAATAGGACTAAAAATTGGAAAAACACAAAGGGGGATAAATAATGCCCTTAAGATTGAATCATACAAAGGACTAATGCCCCATAGCGTATTCTAAAAAAAAAAAAAAAAAAAAAAAGGACAAAAATGGAAAAAGGAAACAAAAAGAAAAAAGAAAAATTGCAATAAACACGTCGTCTCCTCGGGAATAAAGTCCAAGGGACTCCATTGCTATAATTTCTAAACCACTTTGCATTATACTATTATGCGAATTTCGCAGAGAAAAACACCGTACGTCGCCTTCGCATCATGGTTACTCCCCGTACATGAGCTGCATCTGGTCGTGTACAACATACGCATCTAAATCGATGGCTGTGCAGTTTTTAATTGCATACAGCAGCCTTTCCTTTAGAATCTCCAGGGAGGAGTACTGCGGTAGGAGCAATCGAAAGCCACAAGTCACAGCTGTGGGTAATCTCTGATCGACTTCACGCAGGCTGTGATTAGCATTATCTACATCTATAATCATGTACCAGTCATTCTTTGTTGTAGGTAATCTCGATCGTCCAGACACAAACCTAAGAAATGATTGTAATTGCTCATTGGTAAATTCTTCCAGCACGGCAAAGAGTTTATCTTTTATTTTTAAGTCGTTAGACCAGGTGTGAGCTTTTAAAACGCCTAAATTAATTTCCCGTTCACCGCATACCATATGTTCTACATTTGAGAAATCGTACAAGAGTCTCAATCTGCCTAGTGGTATTACTGAGCTAAAGCCTCTTAACAAGTATCTTATACCCTTGGATGATTCATTCATTTTACATTTAGTCATCAATCTAATAAACAAATCTAAGTTGTCAAAATTTATTGGTATATTTCCTCCATTTCTAATGAGCTCTATTGAATTTCCTCCTGAATCTTCAGTTAAAAAGGTCATGTCACTAAGTGATTGTTTTAATTCGACATTCCATCCATTTGTCCTTTCACTGTTTAACATCTTCAGTGTTCTCAACATTTCTACTGCAACAAAATCGTAATCACTCAAATCTTGTAATTCTAATGGGACACCACAAATTTTTTTCCATATGATAGGATTAAAGCAAATGTTCAACGCAGAAGCTATACACACACACATGCCCATAACTCTACCTAACGATTCGTACATAGCTAATTCCATTGCTTTTCTAGTGTTTTCATCATACTCTACATTTTTGTTATTTTTCCGCACCTCGTTATTATTCTTCTTACCATTTTTCTTTAAATTATCACTGTCCTTTTTTTTTTCTTTCTCCTTCTCTAAAGATATCTCATCCTCTTTCTTCCTTTTGTTAATAATTCTATCCATAAAATCTTTTCTCGTTTTAAGCGATGCGTTGTTAATAATTTCGTAAACATCACTATCGCATGCGCTGTTTTCATATTGCCATCTTCTATTTCTGTTTCTCCTTTCTAGCTTTTCAAAGGTAACCGATTTTTTACTACTAAACATATAAGCGTTATTCTTCCTCTTTGATACGTGTCTCGATTTGTGGTTTTCCGTAGAGTGTTTCATACTTTGCTCGACACTGTCCTCTCCGTTGTGTCGACTGTGCAACGAAGGGATATTATTTTTGCACATATTCACGTGCAATTCATCTTTTTCATACGATAAACTCATTCCCATATTGTATTCATCACTACCTATACATTCCTTACCAACATTCTCGCTAAAGCATTTTGGACCTTCCAAATGTTTTGACGTCTCACGTGGGTCTTTATCACCAGGGAATAATTCATATGGCTGTTCTTTCCTCTTTGTAATATCCTCAAATGGATTAATTCCATTGTTCGCATTATGCATCTTTCTCGTTATGTTCTCTGGTTTGTGCAATTTCTTTTTTATGTTTTTAATGGAATTATATATGTGCAATACCTGCCATCTGTACGTCTCAAAATTGTCTACAATGTCCATTTCGCCTACATAGTCTGACTCTTTTACTGAGTATGGACTAATTTTAGGGTTGACTATTACAGTGTCTTGACGTCCTCCAATAGCTTGTGTATAATTTGGGCATGGGATACACAAAGGAAATATGGGTAAGCTTTTGTCAGGTGAGTCAGACAATTTTCCCATTACCTCTCTCGAAATGGAAGAAAGATATTCGTGAAATGGACCACCGAAATCTGTTGCACCTTCACCTATAAATACTACCATAAATGGTCTATCTCGTGATTTTCCCCTAAGTTTATGTGTATCTATATTTAACAAAGAAAAGGTACTTTGATACCACATTGTATGTGCTATATTTTTTGCCGTTGCTGCCATTCCTCTGTCTATCCTTAACGTCAAATTGCATTTTTCCGAAGTGGACGATGTAATATTCTTTAAACATTCCTTCCATAATTTCAACGTAGTGTCGTGTTTAAGAAGTTTCTTAATAAATAAATAGGAGGACAATTGTACAGGCAAATCTGATGAACCCATAGCCAAAACCATTTTGCTAGAACAGTACATGTTTTTACAATGTCCTACACACTTTATTAGAGGCTCCTCTAAATTTTCCTTTTCAATTACGTTTTCCATAATTCCTGTATTATCAAAAAGCACTTCGTTTTGCATGCTATTCATGCTGTTTATTGTGTCCATGCTGTTTTCCTTGTTCGCAAAGTCTTTGCTGCTAAAAATATTGTCACTGTGTCTTTTCCTAGCGTCCTCGTTAGTTTCCTCTTCATTTGAGGCTTCACTGTGATCTCCATTTTCTCCCCAATGGTTAGATCTATCATTTCGCGAAGCTCCTCCATTTGTTCGAAATTCAATTCCATCGACAACATGGTTGTTTTTCCTTTTTTCCCCAGAGAAGTCCCCATTTTTACAATTTTCAGTATTCATGTTATCTACCAAGTTATTCCTTTTTGTAGTTTCACCTCCTGTACTTTTCGGACTTTCCCCTCTATCACCGCACTTGCTCATATGACTTCTTTGGTGTATGCGATTGCCGTTTCGGTTGTGCATGCTCAGCATGTGCGTGCTATTGCCACTCTCACTACTGTGCGTTTTATCCTTCATTTGCGGAAGCAAGTATTCGCTATAGTATATGGAATCCTCTCGATCGTCTTCCTCATCCTGCTGTATTTCCCTTTTTTTCTGTTCTTTCACACCTTTCCTACGCCATGGCAGATACTGATCGTTGCTCATGAAGAAGCAGAGAGGACATTCCAGAGTACGTAACCCATGTTCTTCCAAGTGAATTACTGGTTTGTTAAATAACACAGCTGTAATTGGCATACAACTTTCGAAATAAAAATTAAACTTGGTCATTAATGTTATACGATCCTGTATAATTCTTAAAAATAAATTTTTGTTCTGTTCGTATATATTATTTTTATAGTAGTCAATACTCATAACCATTTTATTTTTAGCAATCGTTTTTAAACATTCTTCAGAAAGAACAAAATATTTCTTAAAATTTGGAGGAAACATACCATACATTTTATAATTACTCTGGTATACAATTCGCATGGTGAAATTATGAACTTTTTTTATTTCTTCTATGAAATCATCTAGTGACATGTTTATTCTTTTCCACAATTGTGATGTCTTACTAGGTAGTTTCTTTTTTATTTTCTCTATGTCAAATGCATGATAAATAAATAAACTTATTTTGTCAGGAGAATCCATATAGCTACTTATCAAATCGTATATATGTAGTATATATGTATCTAGTGTATATGGCCATATCTTGTTACACTCTTCTCTAATCATTTCACTTTCACATGGTTTCGATACAAACTCTATTTCGCACATTAAATTATAATCTTTTTTCTCCTTTGTGTATTCATTTGGATAACATTCCCAGTCAGAACCTCCATCATCTAAGTGTCTTTTTTCCAAATCGTGATCACACATAGAAACATTAAACTTTGACTTGTTTGATGCATTCTTCGAATAAGAATTTGCTCTCTCCTCCATACCATAATGTCTATCTATATTGTTAATGTTTCCATCTTTATCACTATAATGTTTAAAAGGACCACACTTATTACGTGAATTGGAGGAATGATGAATGCCTCTTTCTTTCCCAACAGAAAGACTAACTCTGTTTGAACTTCTACGACTTCCTCTTCTAGAAGCTTCAAACGGGAAGATACTATCTATGGGCATATCCTCTCCCCAACTATCTTCGAATATTATCTCCGCATTTCTTAGGTGCTTCCCTCCATACGATTGGCTTTTGTTCTTATTATTATGTTTGCCATTTTGAGCATCACTGAGATGGTCCTGATTTTCGTTTTCATTTTCATATTCATCGTGCGCGCAATTTTCATAGGTATGATTAGAATGAGCGATATTTGCATGGACGATACTTGCATGGGGGTTATTTGAGTGACCTTCTGTGTCCATATTTACAGATCGAGAGGAATCATTTCCCTCGTGATTCCCCTCAGTATTTTGTGTAAACTGGCCGTTATCCCCACCCCCACAATTGCCGATATGCACCTCGTCATTTTCCGGGCTTCCCTTCAGCCCAATGTGAATACCAGTATTGTTATTTCCTCTGCTAGAAGATCCCCTATCACGTAAGCCATAGAAATCCGTTCCGGTGGCAGATGTGATGTAATCTACGCCGTTTATTATCTTACTTGGATCGTTAACTTTATGGTAAATTTCATTCGATATTTTGAACAGAGGTATATATTGCTGCGAATCCATTCTGTAGTTAGACCTATCAAAGGTGTGATATTTTCTCGATTTTTTCTCTCTACGATCCTTTGAATCATCTATGCCATCATAAGCAGAAAAATGTTCTCTATTTCCTTTATCATTTCTATTGAACAAATACTCGCATAAATAATTCCTATATTTATCTCCAACCTCGTTTGTATCGCTATTAGTGATAAACTTTTTCGTATTTTCATAGAAAAAATAATCCTTCAAAATATTTTTTTTTGAGCAAAAATCGTAAAAAACGGAATCTCTATGCAGACTATCAACATCCATATGTTTAAGTAAATCGTTCATTGCTGGTATATCGTAGAACCCATTCTTTAACAATACCGTTTTGTCATCAATAATATTCATTAGGTTATTATAAAATAACAAATTATTCCCATTTTGTAACACTTTATCGATGATAGATGCAGATTCTAATACATCTTCTTCGTATTTAAAAATGGTATACGAATCTGTAATCCATTTTATATCATAAAACTCGTTCAGAATACCCATTCCTTTGAGCAACTTTTTCTTCCACTCATCATGCATAACACTGCTCCACTTCTGTTTGAAGCTATTGAAGATACCACAGGAACTGTCCACTTTTAATAGTATATATCCTAAATCTATAAGACTACTAGAATTGTCTAAATACTTAATCAAATCGAGGTTTAAAATATATTTCAACCGTTCATCCATGTAGAGAAAATCGAATAATTCTAAAAACTTTTTAAAGCCATTAATAAGATCTTCCTCATTCCGTATTTGTGTTAATGCATTCTTTAATTCTTCAAATTTTGGTATATTCGGAATATTTTTTGCATCTAAAAATCCTATATTTTTAAACATATCCGAGAAAACACCAGATTTGTTTATAAACTCTATGAGACATCCATGCAAATCATGATAACTGAATATATTTTTTCGCAATTTGGAAAAAATTAAACACTTTTCTTTAATGCCTTCTCTATGGTAATCACCCCCCTCCTTGTTGCATATTTCCTCCTGATATATTCCTTCTTCACCAAAATGGTAATTTTTTCTCATTTTTTCTTTTTCCCCTTGGTTAAAATCTACGTCATAATAATCTGATTTGTTATCATCATTAGAATGAACCACTATATAGTTAAATACATCTTTTTTTCCACCATGTCTTTTTTTTCCTCCCTCTCTCTCTTTTATTGCGCTGTAAGGAACGTTGTCATAAAAATTGACATCTTTTATTTCTATCTCTTCGTTTCCTTTGTTTTCCACTACTATGTAATTGTCATCCACATTCTCTTTATCTCTAATTAGATTATAATGTAACTTCCTCTTATATCCCAAATGCGGATCGAGGTTTTCATGTCCATAAACATTTGTATCACTCGTGTATTCCTTTTGTATAAATACTGAGTCATCGTTAAAATCTGCAACGTTCATGCAATCGCTATTACCACTTTCTTTGTTTTCACACTTCTTACGTAACGAATGTTTCTTCTCTTCACAGATAACTAATTTGTTATTTTTTCCCCTATCATTGTACAACTTATCCTCTTTTTCCACAAAAGGCATATAGTTTTCTCTTCTTCCGTTTCCTTGTTCGATACTTCCCTTTTCGCCCCTACGTTTTATCCTCCTAGTGAAGTTGGAATCCTTCGAGTGCTTTTCATTCTGCGAATGTTTTATCATGTTCGCCCCTTTCGCCATTTTCTCCTTTTCTCCTGGGTAAGTAGCACTCTCCTCAGATTCACTACATTTTGATGCATTATCTTTTTTCCTCTTTTCCGTTGTATTTTTACCCAGATTAAACAAGTTGGAAAGGGATCGGCACATCGAAGAATTGTCGCAACTGTAGTATTCTTCCTCATTTTTCCTCACGTCCCATTCATCCCATCCGGCTAGTCCACCACAATCACTCCACCGGTCGCAATAGCCACACCCTGCACATTCAGCGCTTTTACCAACGTTATCGTGGGCGAGTCCCTCCTCGATGGAGGATACATGCTCCCATCTACTTCTCTCGTGACTCCTGTACGTGACTAACTCTTCTCCCCCTACGACGAAAGAGTTGATTCTTACCGAAGATTGGTTAATCGCGTTATTTGTGTCCATGGTAAAACCTACAACGACAGAGCAGTTGGAGAGTAGGCCAGGTATAATATCCTTATGTATAAAACACCTCTTCCCCTTTTTGTTATTCCTTGACGATAATTTAATCCATATTTTTAAAATGTTTTCCACTTTTTTATTTTTTATCATATTTTTTTGAACCAAATCTTCTACGGATAATCCCTTTTTATTAGTAATAGTCGTATCCGCACCCAATTTTAGAAGCATCTGAACCATTTTTACAGTAGAATTTTTCTTTCTCTCATCATTACACGACATGAGTAAAAGTTTGTGCAAAACAGTGTTTCCCTTGGAATCTTTCTTATTTATTTGCACACCGTAAATACAAACTAGCATACATACAAGTCTGCTATATCCACACATTGCTGCTACCATTAACGGGGTTTCCTTTTCCATTTTGTGACAAGATCTATTTGGATTTACTTTTCCTAATTCAATTATTTTTTGAACACATTCTTCACACCCTATTCTGCAAGCTAAAATCAAAGGTGTCAAATGCTTTTCGTATATAATATTTTTCATTGATGATATGAGTTCATAGGGAAAATCCTCTTGGTTTATTTCATAATGCTCAAAAGAAATTTCTGGTTTGTTTTCATCTTCTTTTGCTAACAAGTCAGGATTGTATGTCAAAATGGAGGAAACACTTTCACAATCGTTTAGCAGTAAAGAATTGTACAGTTTGATCATGTTGACATGATTTTTTATCCTCATCACAGTATCGTTCGAATTATCTTCCGCAATATTGTTATAATTACTGTTGTAAGTATTACTATTTATATCCTTATTTGTCTTTTTTTCCATCGATTTTACGCTATTTGTACCATTTGCACGCATAATATTCCTCTGTTCATTCGGAATGGAATGTACGTAAGTGTTATTTCCTCTGGGGCTATACAATGAGTACATGGGGACATTCATAGGTACGTGTGAATATCCTACATCGTATGTATACTCCTTGGAATCTATTTCCTTTTCATTTTTGTATACCTCCTTCTGTGTAATGTTAACATCGTTTATACACGTTTTGTTTTTATATTGTCCATTGTTCAAAACATTCAGTTCATTCATTTGTATATTACTAATACTACTTGAATGGGAATTTTTTGATACGTTTCTAGTTTTTTCCATTTTTATTTCCTTATTTTTTTCGTTGGAATATATACTGTTCATATTTCTGTAATTATAGAAGGTGTCAAATTTGAACCCAAATTCGTAATTACCATTTTTATAAAAAAATAAGCTTTGGTATAATGGCTGAAATTCTATGCACAATGTATCATTAGACTTAAATCCTGGTACTTCTATTTCACATTCCTCCATTTTCTCTGATGGAAATTCCGAAACGCAGAGGGGGAGTTTTAGTGGACATATGAATCTTCCATTACTTGTCCACAACCAGCGATAAATTCCCCATACCACGCCAAACGAGTTCTTACCCTCACACGAACTTTGAACAGTATCATATTCATTAAAATGTACAGTACAGTTAAAGATAAAATGTTTTGCAGGAAAGATGGAATCGTAGGAGTCTACACATAATTTAAATTCCTTACATCCCACATAGTACATAGAGAGATTATTCAACTCGTTCTCATTCTCCTTGTAGTTATAAAAATGTGATAGACTATCTATTTCGTCAATTTTGTTCTGTTTTGATAAATACATAAGATTCATTGTTTTCTCCTCATCCGTGTTATGATTGTTTGTATCAGGCAAATTGCTTATGAATGAATAGCTATTTTCATTTATAAAGTTATCCTTGTAAAACAATTTTTGATTATTGCTTTGGCATTTTTTCTTCCTATGTACATCACTCAAATTACTCTTCTTCTCGTATAACATATACCTTGCAGAGTTAGCAGCGGTTGTGTCGTTAATTTCTTGAATAGAGCTATACTTTACATTATATGATACATCTTTCCTAATTTTGGGAATATTCGTCAGCTTGTATTTTACGTGCAAATTGGTATCATTATTCATCGTAAAGTAATCATTAATGCAGTTACTATGGATAAAATTTTTTCCATTACACTCTGGAATCAACTCGTGATAGTAAGAAGTGTAGTGTGCCCTATTCATATCGGACAACTCGTAGATATTCGTTTTAGAACCAACATTGCTACTATTTAAATTTTTTTTCATTTTTTCAACATTTCTATTTTCTTGTTCAAGAGAAAAGTTGTGTGAAATGTCAAAATTTCCTCTACCATTATTCATTCCAACATCGTCATTTTTGCCTCTTCTACTCAAATGATTGTTTAAGTTTAAATCAGACTTCATCCTTTTATGACAATATTCCTTCTCCATATACTTCTTCGTACTTGCCTCCAATATTTTAGCATATGGTTTCTGCATGTTTGTAATATTCTGAATGCTTACATTCGTTTTTCCATTTTTCTGTTCGCAATTATTCGATGCATCTAACTCTATTTTGTTCATATTTGGTTGCTTACACGAATTCGTAAAGCCATAATAATTCATAATTGCAATTTTTCTCACATTTTTAACATTTTCCATAGATAAAAATTTCCATTTTTCTCCTTGCACACTTTTGCAGAACATAAAATAGGTAGCATTTATCGGTTCGCTTCCGATTTGCATATTCGTTGTTAGAAAAAAAGTGTTCGAAAAAGTATCTTCGCATGCAATTTGTTTATATCTAGAATTGTAGTACTGTATTACTACTTCGTTGTTTGAATTTGGAATTATTGAAGGTATTATTTTTTTTCTAAACAACGCTGCAGACGTTGGAATTATCGTTCCTGCAGTTGTACTATCCGGAAAGAGAAAACAAGTTGGTTTCCATAAACTTTTTTCCCATTTTTTACTTCCCTTTATACAATTATTTTTATATTTCATCTTATGGATATTCTCAAATTTGAGATAAACGTTTGTTAACGAAGAAATAAACGTCTTTTCGCTCTTATCGACAAATTTCATATGTAGTGATAAACTATTACCAACATTCTTAAACTCATCTAGTTTATTCTTCTCCATTACTTTTGATAGCTTTATAAGAGGTATAAAATCCATCATGTCGTTGCGAAACTCTTTTCGTAATATCTGTGTATCGTTCACAAACCATATTATTTGCTTCCCAATTATCTTCACTGTAACAGTCGTTTCCCCTGCCATTTTGCTAATGTCTAACGGTTTTACACTTTCAACAGAATTGTCAAAAAATAATTCATTCGAATATACAATTCCATCTGTAATGTTCAAAGTTATGTAGTTGTTCTCCCATTTATTTACGTCATTACTTATAATAATACACTCGTTGGAGTTAGCCACACTGGCATCAGAAAGTATTTTCGAACAAGCCTTATTGGCATATCCATCTCGTAAGAAACCCCTGTTGTAGTCACCTGATTCGTCTTCATAACGATTCAGGGAAATCTTTTTACCTCCATCATATTTCTTATTCTTGGAAAAATATCCAAAGCATTTCTTATTATGATGCTTACTCAATTCGCATACCTCGTCTTCCTCCTTTTTTGAGGAATAGTTGTATTTATTTCTTTTTTCCCTATTAGCAAAGACTTTTTTTTCTATACTGTTAGGCAGATAAGATGAATATCTGAATGTTCCATTGTCTTTTGCTCCGTTATTAGAATAGTTTTTGTAGCTAACCAGCACATTGTCGCTTAGTCTATGTTGGTTTTTCAAATTATTTTGTTCTAAAAAGTCATTATTTATTGACATTTTACAGTTGCTATACCTTTGCATATCATTGCTATCCTGTTCGCTCCATTCATTCGATGGTTCTTCATCCTTTGTATCAAATCTCCTTCTCAAATTTAATACCCCTATTTCTATGTTGACTAAATTGTTAATATTTTCAAGTGTGCTTTTCACGTTATTATCGGTTAACGAAATTGATATGGTAAAGGACGAATTTGGAGTTCCTCCGTACAACTGAGAATTTCCAACAAAAAGAAAGGGATGTGGAAGATTGTATATGTCCACTATTTCGATGTGAGAACCCAAGTTAACCTTATGCATGTCCTTAAAATCAAAATCCATGTACATACATTTCGATTCAAGATAAAAAAACTCTGGGGGTTTATTAAATTTTATTTCCTGTAAAATGTAATTAAAATCATTGTCTGCGCTGAACACTATATTTGGAAGATCAAACGATTTTTTTCTAATTTTGTTAATTCTTTCATTGTCACTTTTATTCATATTAATTATTCTGTCAAAGATTCTACTATATTTTTTCCTTCCACTAAAGGGGCAATCATCCCTGTCTTTGTTATATTCTTCAAACTTCTGCGTAAAATTTCCCGAATAGTTTTCTTTTTTTCTAAGTTTATTATACATCTTTTCCTTAGGTACTGGAAATATATCCTTTATCTTCAACTTAATAACCTCCGAATTGGGAGAAGAAATATGATGAATACTCCTATTCACATCAATTATCACATTTGCTGAAACTTTTTTTTTCAATTGAAGTACGCTATCAACGAACATTTCTGGGTAATTCCCCTCATATGCATCATCAAAAATGTGTCCCCCGTGTGTGGTGTCAAATAGTTTGGAACTATCCGAAAAAACGATATGTTTGTTGTTCCCCCTCATCGAACTACTCTTCTTAAATTCATCTTCTTCATTTAATTCACGATGCTTTGCATTGTCATTAATGCCACTGTCATTAATTGCATAGTCATCCGGATTGTATACAGATTTAGTTTGGCAATTCTTCATCCCATCGGTTAGGGAATAAACTTCAGATTTGTAAGTATCATCTTTCTTGCACTGGTCCCTATAAATACTTCTTCTCACATTTTTTGAATATATTTTCGATACATGATCAACAACGTATAAAAATAAACAATACTGCTTAAAGGTGTTATGAACATTCTCCTCATAGTATTTCAAGTTGTTATATATATCCGCTCGTTTGATGTAATACGCAGCGCATGCAAAATAGTGAACAAGAAGAGACGCATTAACCTTCAAAGGGTTAAATGAGCTTTTTTCCTTATTATCAAATAGATCAAAATTGGAAAAGTTATGAACTATTTTTTTGTCGTTCTTTACATTTCCCACGTTGGAATTTATGTACAGCGTGTTGGGAGCTATAGGACCATTGGCATTATTACACGTATTAACTGTTTCTGTATTTTCTTGCAAACTGTTATTGTTAATATTGTTCGAAGAAATGGTTGGGCTGGTTCTACTGGCAATGTTCAAATTGTATATAGTTTCATTGCTTACACTGTTCATTCCGTTGAAGTTATTATTCAGCATCCTGTTGTTAGCCGAATTCTGTATGCAGCTCAGAATGTCATTAATGTTGTTGTTTAAATTATCAATAATGTTGTTGACATGTTCATTGTTATTTCTAATATTGTTGTTGTTCGTATCGTTTGTCTTATTTTTACTACTACTACTGCTGTTCTTGTAACCATTTTCATTGTTTAAATTCAAAATTTGTTTAAAAACGGAGGATCCACAAACATGCACACAGTGAAATAGGTAACTGAAAAATGCGTGGTAGTTACATTTCACTCTTTGATGCTTCTCCTTTATGTCATTATACCTCCCTTTCTTCCTTCCTGCGTTCATGTTATTGTCTATCGTATCTACACTGCGACATTTGCAAGTGTCGCTTTCGATGCAAACATGAAATTGGGTTAACATATCTATTTTCTTTAATTTCTTATATCTTCCGTTAATCCTACTATTTTGTACCACGTAAACAACGCATGACCAGTAAACTAATCTGCATGCATCTATACCCAAAAATACTGGAAGTCGATTTCCATTCATAATTAACCCAAACAGGGAGGTAACTGTTATAGGAGTAATGCAACAAGATCTTATTCGAGATGGACATAAAGGATGTCTAACAAGGGTATCTAACATCCAATGAGCCACATGAACTGACGGAGAAATCGCATAAAAATGATCAACCTTGACTTTCTTTTGGGAAATACTCTGTGCAATTGAACCTACTAAATGGTACTGCAATTCGCATTGAATTATCAGTAACAACTGATCCACTAGCTTTTTGTCCTCCCACGAAACAACACACTGATAGAATATTCTTTGCCATCCATATAGCAAGGAATCATTTGGGCTTCTTTCGTTAATCAATTTATACACATTTCCTTTTAATTTTGCACTTCGCAGTTGTTCCTGATATCCTTGCCAGTAATCCTCTTTTCTAAAATCTTTATTTCTGCTAAGGTAGTAAACGCATATA
This sequence comes from Plasmodium ovale wallikeri, assembly GCA_900088485.1. Taxonomy (NCBI): domain Eukaryota; phylum Apicomplexa; class Aconoidasida; order Haemosporida; family Plasmodiidae; genus Plasmodium; species Plasmodium ovale. The sequence goes on along the minus strand of FLRD01000106.1, from coordinate 239,754 downwards.
CGGAACAGATAAATAACACTAAATATGTTCAAAACTTCTTCTTTATTTCGCATTCCAGCATCCAGTAATTGCCCTATGTTATGTATTTTCTCTCCGATTCGCCCCCTTTTATAACGCCCTATTTTAACATTTACACCTTCTTCTCCATGTTGCTCTTTCTTCTCATTAGTCCATAACGCCTCATGTTCGTCCTCCTCCACACTTCTGCCAAAAGTGCGGCAACCAATGTCCCGTCGATGAAAACCGTCGTATTTACCTTCCTGTTCTGCTTCCTCGTTAAACACATCAGGCATTTTGTCCCCTGCATTTCTGAAAGATATACGACCCTTATATAAACCTTTTTGGCTCTTTTCACTCGTCTTTTGCTTCTCCGAATTGACAGCTTTGATAGAAAAGTAGTCGATACAACTGTCCGCTGTGCTATGAAAGCTGTCAGAATAAATTTTGTGTATACCCACCACGTTTGTTTCCCTCTCATTTATTCTTTTTAAGTTCGTTTTTAACTCATCTATAAACAGCTTTGGCAACAACAACGTCATAACGCAGCATACATCTATTACGTATTTTTTTAGCAACCAAGCTGCATAAAACTTCACCGTTTTACGTGCTACCTTATTGGAAAAGTACGTGTTCGAATACTCAAAATCGAATAAGGAATTCTTGGTAGAATTTTCAAAGAACTGATTACCATTGCGTGGAAATGTTAGGGAAAATCTATTTTGACTATTGAAACAAATTAATAGGTTCATTATATAGATCCACAAATCAAATGTCTCATTCTGGGTTATCACTTGTTGGTTCCTAATTTCGGGTGCCGTTAAGTGGAAATATCGTAAAAACTCAGATGAAATACCACAATATTTCAATATTTCTGATAGGTTAATTATATTTTCATTTTTATCACGTTCCTTAGAATTGTTTCCATTTTCGGTCTCGTGAAAAGAAGCAAAATTTGTTTCATTCTTGCGTGATACTTCATTAGCATCCTTTGAGTTAATAAAGCACGTATTTACGCTCTTGTCAGTTGGTTCACTCTCAAAACAGTTAACAAAAGAAGAGGAGACGTTCGGATTATGCGAATTTCTGTTTTTTCCCTTGCCAAACACTTGTTCAATGTTCATGTGGTTTTTTTCGGCGAAATGTTTAATTAATATATCACTTATACCTATATCTGTGAAATGGAAAATTTTAATAAAATTTAGTAACTTCTTAAAAGATCCATACACATTTTCATTCGGTTCATAGAAGCCATCACAGTTCATTTCTAGCAAGGTTCTCAGTAATATGCAACAGCACATAATTGCTTTGGTTCCTATCAGACACACACTATATTCGAAAAAGGAATTTGTACTTACTCTATCTACGAGTAAACTGTGTTTTACATCTGCATCCTTATCATTTGTATTCTGTTCTACTTCCTTTTCCTCGCTCGGTAATTTTTGAAAATTGTTTTTGCAACATTCAGTTGTATCATTTTCCTCTAATATTCCACTTTCTTCCATAAAAATTGCATTCATCAATGAATTTTCGTTGTTACTATTCTCATTGGCCGAAGCAACAATTGTATTCATACAAGCCCCATTGCTCGAACAATTTGCACTGTTAGCACTGTTCACACCGTTAGCGCTGATCGCACCATTCGCAGTATTCTTGCTACCATTATTGTTTGCATTGACATCTGTGTCTATAACTCGTTTTTGTTCATCCTGACCCAATTTTTTAATATTTTTCTTGTTTTTTTTATTATTACTACTTAAACTATTGGTTCTATTTTTATCTTTACTGCTACCACTATCCTCGTTCTCAACATTTTTATGTGACCTACTTGTTACAAAAATGAGAATGGCACTTAAAAAAACATCACTGCATATGATATCAACCAAATTACAGAAAAATAGCTCTATACATTTCCTGTCCAAATTATACGCAACAGAGTTTTTTAGTTCTGATAAACTTGACAACCATGGGAGTTCATCGAAAAAGGAGTTCTTACTATTACTCTTTCTATCTTCACCCTTTTCTTCTCCATTTATATTTAATCCAAAAACGCAAATTATTGATAATACCTCTCTAAGTATTTTATTTATATTTGTATTTACTTTTCGCCTTTTGTACACATTCGCATATAAAAAACTATCGCGATGGGATCCATGCGCCAGGCGGTTTCTCCCGTGCGCCCTCTTGCGCTCCGACAAACACTCGCCCGATTCAATCAATTTCTGGTTGCTGCAGCTCTTATCGGAAATGCTCTTATTTCCGCTTCGATTGTCAGCTGTTCTCTTGTTACCCATTTTTTCGGAACCATTTTCGTTATTACCTGGATGCATGACATCCTGCGTTTCCCTCCACGCACGCGCGAATTCCCTTTTTTGGCCACCCCTGCTCGGTGGCACATCGTTTGTTGCGAATTCCTTGTTTTCATCATTACAAGCGAACTTTTCCGTTTTCCTGTCCTGATATTTATTAGATTTCTTAACCATGGATTTTTTTTTAATACCTGTGGTTGGCATGTCATTATTCAATTTTTCCATTCGCGATAATGTGTTAAATGATCTCAATTTATTCATCCTAGATATCATATATTCGTTATCATATTTGTAGAAATTTTCGGAAATGAAGTAATTTGATGAACCCTTTTTCAAATGATGTGCTATGTTAGTCAGTGTATTGTTCATCCTTATTATTACTTCATGTTTTAAATCGTTCAATATTTCATTGTTGGATTCAAGAATTGATTGATATAGTTTCACTGATTCGTAAAATTCCTTCTTTTTTAACTTAACTTTTTTTAATTGCTTCTTTAAATTCTTCTTGTTATATCCAAAAACGGCATAAAATTCGTTTAAATACTCTTCGTCTAAATTTATCTTATCATTTTTAGAATTCATTGAATTTCTCGTGTTTGGATCTACATACTCCATTGTAAATGTAGGACCTTCATACACGATAGTCATGGGGTCCTGAAAAATAAATATTAAATTCATTCTTCTTTCAAATTCAATTTGTGAATCAGCTTCAAAGAGGACCTCTAACACAGATCCAATACTGACTCCAGAAACCATAAGTTCTGTTCTTAAGCATTTCTGATTTTGTTGATCTTCTACATTAAATTTTACACTCAATAAATCTCCTAATTCGTACTGTACATTTGCTGCAAATACATCATGTCTAAATGGAGGACACATACTTGTGCGGAAGCCGACAACATCATTTCTATCAAATACTTCAGATACATTGGATAGAACACATTCAGCAGGTGCTACAGTCACACCAAAACGACCTCTTGTTTGAATACGAAAATTAATTATATCATTCACTTCATTTGGTCCAATATTTAATGCTGGAAATGTAAGTGGTGCTAAACATAAAACAACTCCACCTAAATTTAATCCACGTAATACTCTCAAAACCCTTCCTTCCATATTGGCTTCAAAATCATCCGATGGTCTCGTAGACATGAAAAATTCCGACTGAGGTAACTCATCAAAGGGGTGATTTCTATATGATATCCTAGGTATCAATCCTAGTATATTATTAGTACTACTACACTGAGAAATCCCTTCATTATTCGTTCCACTTATATCCATTTGATAATATGGGGGAGGTAAATTCTCCACTGAACTTGTGTTAATTTGCGCATCTTCATTTTGACTATTCTGACTATTCTGACTATTCTGACTATTCTGCGCATTTTGACTGTTTTGACCAGGTTGACTATTTTGGCTATTTTGACTATTCTGGCTGTTTTGGCTATTATGGCTATTTTGTCTGTTCTGCATGTTGTGACAATTTTGACTATTTTCATTAGCACTTTTTTCTCCCCTCTTATTGTCACTTCCGACAAATACGGATTCTCCGTTTTCATTCGCAAAATTCATTTCACTCTTAAACAACTTTTTTGTTTCATGAAGGATTAACTGTTTGGGAAACAGCTTAATAGGTGGCAAGCATCTGAGTAAAAAAAAACCATGTATTTTACTCTGTCGATAATTACTCTTCATACTGTCATCATAATTCTTAAAGAAAAAGTTGGACATTCTCATGTGCGTTCCCTTGTGTTTAATTGCGATACCATTACTTTTTCCATTATCGCCCCTGTTGTTACCGCTGTTGTCGCTACTACCGCTACTGCCACTAATGCCATTGCTACTTTTGTTGTTGGCAGTATTACCACTATTATCACCAATACAATTAATACTTTCATTATTGCCGCTACTGATGCTGTCACCTGGGTGAATGGAAACACGATTATTTTTAACGCTGCACGTAATTTCTTTGGAGGTACCATCTATCGTCGGTTTCCTCTTTGGAACGTGGTTCATTGTGTAATTATCGTGATCCATACTATAACTGCTTAATATATTCTTATCAAAATATCTGTTGAAAAAAACGGTAATGTCATCTGCGTCGTTGGGTGCCTTTTTTATGCACTCAGTAATTAACCTGTAAAAATTACAATTTATGCTAAGTCTACTTAGCTTCTTAAAACGATAAGTGGGATTATCCTGGCCGAATAGGAAACATCGAAGAAATATAACTGCCCCCGTCGGCGAGTTCTGAAAACAATTAATCAGGGCATACATGAAATCGGTAATCATTTTTTCACAATTTTTTACTTGCTGTTTACTTATCTTAGTATTATTTACAATTATGTAGAAGGAACCATTTTTGTTTTTTGTTAAATCGTTATACAGTTTTACGATATTGCACAGTTTTATTAAAACAGACATAATCATCTTTAGTACGGATTCTATGAGACTCTTTCGCTGTAGTGCATAAAATTGTGATTTAAAATCACAGTAATTATTTTTGTAATTATATTCTTCATCCACATCATTATAAATGTTACAAAATTTTCTTTTAATGTACCTTGTACTTCTATCGTTAGCTAACTTATCACAATTATCCACTTCAGCATTTTCACCAGAAACTAGTATTCCCCACAAAATTGTTTTTATCAAATTCCAACTTATTAGCTTTAGTTTTCTATAATTCAAATTATCGCTATTATCTGCACATACGTCCTCACCATTTCTACAATGTTGCGCGTGTATATCACTGTATGAAGTGCCGTTTCTGCCACTGTTACTGTTGCCGCTGATACTATTTCCACTGTTAGTGATACCACTGTTGCCCTTTTTATCGTCTCTCTCATTCTGATCACCTTTTTCGTTATCATTCATTTCATCCCGATCCGTGGATACCTTTTTGCATTCACACATGTGTGATGAAAAATGTTCTTGACCCTCAATTTCGTCATCTTGGACGTTAATTTGCGCGAGCGAATTACTGTCCTTATTTCTCTTCTTTAGATTCTTTTTGGATTTTTTTTTTTTTAATACATTATCATTTTCATCTAATATTTCCCTTTTCGGAGAATTAGCAACTCTTCCAGATTCACAAGGATCAAAACACTCTATGAACTCCTTATTTATAATAATTGATTTCCTCCTTACCCACACATTCACTATGTCATTTACATCTGTATTAATTGAAAGTTCTAATTCGAAGTTGTTTTTTTTTAGAAAAGATCTTACATAAACATCATAATTATTGTTAACACATATTTCTAACTCTACATCCGATATAGTTTTGGCATTGCCATATATATTATATACAGGATCTCCACTTATTGACCAATAACATGCGTTCGAGTTATTAAAATTAGACGCGCTTTGGAAAACATTTATATTCGTGTGTTTGATAGATTTATTTATGTTCCTCAGCGGTAGGGTATACAACGACGAATCTTTGTGTTCTTGCGTGCACAAAGCCCAGTACTGATTTTCATGTGAATATTCCTTTTTTATTTTAAAACCATTTAAATTCTGCAAAATTGATTTCGTATTTATCGGCTCATTATCATTAACCGTCTGGTGATAAATGATAATACCCGTGATTACATCGTCCAGGTTCACTTCGTGTTCATGTTCTGACGAGTTGTGATTTCTCATTTTAAGAACTTTTTGTTTTATACTTTTTTGTTTCTTCTGTATTCTTTCCGAATGTATATATCCTTTAACGTCAAGTAAATTCTTTTTTACCCCATTCGATTTGCAAGACTTTTTAGTAGACAGCTCCTCACTAGAATTTATTTTTTGAATACCGCTTAAATTGTTTCTAACTGGCGATATTTTTGAATTTATCTTTCTGGAAATTTTTTTTACAGATTTGTGACAATGAGAACACATTACTTCGATGTTAGAATTGTAGTTGTTCATAAAAACGAGTTTTTTATTTCCCGCAAATATTTTTCTTTTCAAATTATCAAAGTTTATGTGCACTTCTCTGAGTAATGGTTGACAAATGGTCAGCATGTGATACAGGAACGGTACGACATAGCGGCTATCATTCAACGGTTTTACTCTTAAACATATTTGAAGTGCTATTAATCGTAAAACACTTTCTATCCATAATGTATTCATGGAGTTTTTTATTATTTGTGAAAAATTGGAAGAATTCATTATCATTTTACGATTATACCTCAAATACCATATGCATATACTTTTTGTAATATCTGTTAGTGTAAACGAAAGAGCATATTCCATGGGTTGTGTGAACCAATAATTACATGAATAGTGATCTTTCACAATTGCACTGTTATCTCTACCCATTCTATTATTTTCATTCATCTCGTTAATTATATTTTTTAACGGTGTTATATTTCGAAATTTGATAATTATAATGTGTAACAATTTCAAAAGCATCCACCCATAATTCTGCACAGAAAATAGGGATGGTTCCACGTTGGAAATTATTCTATTGCATTCGTTATATGTTCCCCTACTTGAAGATGGAACAAGTAAGTCTAATATGACAGGCCAATGCATACTTTTTGCCGTCTTTTGTCTCAACAACTCGAATATACCCTTTTTACTTCTATCATTTTTACTATACTTTTGATTTGATTCCACATTTTTATATTTTCGTTGATCTCTTGGTTGATTTGACTTGCTATTTTCGCCTAAGCAAGAGAATCTGTTCTTTTTAAATGTTATGCCCTTTTCTTTTTTGCTACTACCTTCCAGGTATAACTCCGGTTGGTCCTTTCCACTTGCTATATTTTCATTATTACTACTTTCCATATTTTTCCCACTACAATTAATTTTTTTCTTTTTTTTAATGTCATCTGAGTTATAATTATACCCCCTTTGGGATATCCTATTTGGATAAGCTTTTGTTTTGTTCATATTTGCTATTGGATTTTTAATTCCTCCAAAAATTCCAGCACATAACATGGACTTTAAGCTTCGACTAATCAGGTATCTACACAAGGACGTTAACTGTTCTATTCTTATAACGTTTAAAACTGTTTCAAGTTCAATGTCGTTAATTAAAAAATTTAAAATTTCTTTTAACTGTGCAATATCCTTTGAATCTATTGTCTGATCAAGTATGTTATTTATGGTTATATTATCCGAATTTGCAACAGTATTTTTATTTTTCCCATAATAAGAGGGCGGATAACTCTTCTTCTTGCTAGCACAATGTTCATTCTTTGTTTCATCCTCATATAACCGTAAAAATTCTTGATTCTCCAAAGAGTACTTTTCCTTTGATTTGAGAATTACATGCGGTTTATTATTATGCAATTCCGGTAAATTAAAATCTGATGTATTTTCATAATCGTCAAACAGACAATTTGTATTCTTTGCATGGTAACCCATGCTGTTGTCCCATTTACCCCTGTTATTATTGTTCTCGATTACAAAATCAATTTCATCAAATGATTTACGGGAAGAAAAATAACGGTCTGACTTATAATTTGCAATGCTAGAACTGAATTCTCCTATCTGAATGTCATTATTGTTGCTCTGATGGAAAATATAATTTTTGCTTATTCCTGAATGTATGCATAATTCACCGGCATTTTTAACATGATTATTACATTTCGCTGCCAATGAATTATTCGAATTATCGTTATTCTTTTCAGAAAAATAATTGTTCATGAAGTAATTCAATTCATCATTATAACAATTTACACTATCCGAACTAAGAAAACTGTTGGAAAATTTTCTTCCCTTATTATTGCATAAATATGTGTTAAACTGCTTCCCATTTTGTAAATTACGGTTATTGTATTTCGTGTATGCATTATTTTGTTCCTTTGGACTAATATTTCGCTTATACGTCTTTAATAGTCTTTTCAAAACGCACATGTTCTTTGTGCTTGCTTTGCCAAAAATATTTTCAGTGCTAAATTGAACACAATCCATTTTTTCATCCAATTTATTTCGACGTCTTATCATCTGGTCAAAATAGCCTAAGGAAGAAACATTCGTTTTTAATGAACTAGCAAATGTAGGTACCGTTGCAGCTTCTTGAATTATCTGGTAATCACTCCGATCTGAGTATATTTTTCTCACTGTAACAGGTATATCATACGAATTCCTACGCATGAACACAAAATGTTCATCCCATTCATGAGAAAAATTATCTTTCACAATTATAGGACACAGACCATAGGGGTATGTATTCATTATCCATTCACACTTCTTTAAAATTTTATCTATCTGTTTTTCTCTCTTCTTTTTTATTAAATCCATGGTTAGAAATTCATCACTTCTGGTATTGCATTTTTCCCTATTTGGGAAGAGATCATTCATGTAGTTCAATTGGTCTTTACTAAAACTACCTGAAATGAAACCATCTTTTTCATTATTTGATGCTATTCCATTATCATCATTATACATTATGGGGGGGAAATTCTCCATTTCATTCTTACAATCCAGGCTATTCACTTGTTTCTCATCTGCTAAAAGGTTAGAATAATCGTTTTTATCCTGCTTTTTCTCCATATCATCGGATGTTTTGTTGTCGGATTCCATAAATTCCATACCATTATCATTTTGCTTCCCATCATTAATTTTCGATTTGGTGGAGGACTTATATTCGATGCTTCCTTTCTTACATTGTGTCTGACTTTTCGATATTAGATCGATAACTCCTTGTCTTGCTAAATTACATGCTATTGCTATTTTCTTCATTTCTAGCGCTTCGTTTAGTGGTATTCCATCTTTTTTCCCCATATTGTACGCATTTTCAGAATTCTTATCCATATCTACTATAAGATGGTGCTTATAACCAATAAGATACAAAAACACGGCGACAAATGCTATTTGAGCTCTTTCAAAGTTTTTGTGAAACACGTTATAATATGTCCCTAAATATTTTATAGCATCTTTGTCATTCTTTATTAATTTCTGTAAAAATTCCATGTTTTTCCTATTACACATGTTTACTTTTTCATCAGAGTTACAATTACCTTGTTCAGTTTTCTGTTTAATGCCTTCCTTCTGCATGGCGTTTGGTGTACTTTCTTCTACATGCATAGACTGATATGTCTTCGTAAAGTCCTTTCCTACATATTTGCTCTCACTCATAACATTATCATAGTTATTTGATTCATCTGTTATCATATTCTTGGATAATGATTCAACTAAAAGTTCCCCATCTTCATGTGTGTTCTTCGTTACAGATAAAAAGGAAGAAATGCTTTGTGGAATTATATAGTGATTAAACACGTAATTTTCATAATCACATACAGAACAATCGGTAAGTTGCAACAGAATTGTTCTAATGGCTTTTTCAAAATCATAGTATTTATTTTTTCTTGAAGGAATACGAATATACTTTGCGGCATCAATTAAAATCAGGGGTATGGGATAGGAAGAAGATCCCTTCAAGCTTTTTCTCATGTTAACAAATATTTCATATTTGCTTAAATTATCCGACATAATAGTAAAAAATGTTAAAAAGTGTGTAGCCAAACTTATAATGCTAATACAGCACTCCGCTATGGGATGCAAATTGTCTTTGTGCACGGACATCTCAAAGGACAAATGTCTCGACGTTAATAAACCCTGCAGTGTTATTTTTAAAAACATAGGCCAAATGTTTAAGGCCATTTTTAAGGATAAATAATTCTTCAATTCTTTTATGTAAGAATATCTGCTTGTTTTCTTATCAACAAAAAGATTTGTAACATATCCCAAACAGGGAATTATTCCACTTATTATGAAGTTACATGCCTGTAACAGTGTTAAACTTTTAGGTTTTGTCATATTTTCACATAACTGAAGAAAGGATGTTTTTTCATTTACATCATTTCTTATTACTTTAGATCCAAATATATATATAAACTTATGCATGCCATTTTTGTCATACAGAAAATGGTGCGAAATGCTGGACAAAACACGAAGACCAACACCTAACATAATTTTTAATATTTCTTCCAAAAGAGAAAAAATAAAGTTTAATTTCTTCGAATCATTTTTATACTTCATTATCTTTTTTCTCAATTGTTTAAGTTTCTTGCTATTCTTTGCGTATTTTTTCTTTTTCGAAAATTTATACATAATTTCATTTAACTGCGTTTTAAAATTGTTTGAGTTGCTATTATTCTCGTAAAAATATTGTAAATTTTTTCTAATATAAAACTCTTCTGATTCATCCGAGTTGTAATTATATTCTGGTAAAAGTGTTGATATAACTCTGTTATTATGCGTTTGCATTGACATTTTCTTTCCTATGCCTTCTTCCCCATCATCATTCATACTTTCTAAACTAATTTGAGCAAAACCTGATAATTCATTCTTATTCGCATATACCTGGGAAGAAGAATCATCCGAGTGTGAAACTATATCGTCAATTAAACCAGGAGTTTCGGTAGAAATAAGTGGAACCCACGTTTTCTTTTTCCCTACATAGGTAGTATACACTAACGCCTTTTTATTCTCATTGTCTATCGAAGAATCAGGACTCATATAACTAGAATTTACGCTATTACGACTATTTACATCGTCAAAATCGTTACTCAGGTTACTCAAAAAATTATTTATTCGGGTAGATGATCCGTTAGAACAAGTCTCCATGAACTCCCTACGTTCCGCTTCATCCTCTGCATCTACGTGTTCTGCATCTCTTAAATGAGTAATAATATCACTTTCTTTCTTTTCAAATTTCTTTTTGGATATTTCGTTATGCAAGTTGTAAAATGGGATTACAGGCTGATACAAAAACGTTTTGGTAGAGTCATACTCAGTTGCTATGGTCAATATGTATGTGGTAAGCATTAACACAATTCCTCTTAAAAATATAGATGCCACTTCGCTTGCACTACTTATGTGGTTATTTTTTTGCTTTATTTGATTCAGTATTTTGATACATAAATCAAAATAATGGTAATTTACGAACATTTCTGTTCTTGATTCACCTTCGTAAAAGGAGCATAACTTATGAATAAAATCGCAGGATTTATTTTCCATTAAAAAATCGTTTTCCCCATTGTGTTGAACAACCGGTATATTAATTGCATCATTTGTTTGATGATTTATAAGTAAAATTAATTCTTCCACAAAAACCCCAAAATGGGTGGTGTCTATTATTCTAGCCTTAGTATTTTTTTTTCTTTTTCCATATCTCTCTATTTCATGCTTATTCTGATCATAGAATTTTCTTTTCTTTCTTTTTTCCTCCTTGTTGAGATTCATACTAGATTCATTAGCATATTCTGCACCCAAGTTATAAAAAATAGAATTTGAAGAGGAAGAAGAGAATATACTTGAATGCATATTTTGCGACTTTAGGTAAAAACTGTTTGTGTTTGTGTCATTTTTATTATAGCTTTCAGAAGGGTTATGATAAGGCGCACTGAGCATTCTTTTCATCATTATTTCTAAAATTCCTTTATGTTCCATACATTTTAACAATTTCAATATCATTTGCGAATCCAAGCTATTATTGTCAGAAAAAAAGTTCAGTAAATTTAAAATGGTTTCGATGTTTATTCTCATAAAGATATTGCTTATAATTATTTTATCTGCCTCCAGTAATATTTGAAACACATTTCTCCTTAACAACCACAGAACTCCATTCAGATCTAATTCCTCTATTTCATAACTTTGATTTACATAAAAATCTTCTCTATTTATAAAGGGAGTTTTCAATTTAATTATTTTTAAAAAAGATACAATAAGTCTTTCTGACAGTGAATAAAAGTTTTCATTATTTTCTATTCTACCATTACTTTGTGTGCCCATATTATTCTTTAAATACAATTTTAGAATGCTTAATGCACATATGTGCGCATCAGATATTTGATTCCATTCATATAAATATTCTCTATACTTCCTAACGGAATCGCTAATGTCGCAAGCAAGGAGATCGTTTGTACCGTTCTCTCCGTTATGGACACCCTTTCCAGCTACGCAACTTTTCGTGAGCTTGAAAATTTTTCTCAGAATTTTATTATTGTTTTCCGTATATCTAATTAACGTTTCAAATGTGTAAATATCCACGTTGTTATACAATGTGTACGATGTTTCGTTTTCAATTATTTTTTTATAATCATTATCATTCCAATCACAGAAGCGATACATATAACGATTTAATGCAATGGAAACTTTACTATAAAGTTCTATAATATTGATAGGGTTTTTAAGAAGGAAGTTTCTGTTTATATCTGGAATTAATCTTCTACTCACCAGTTCTTGAACAAATGCCGATGACCAACAACATTCTTTTGGAAATTCAAATATGCACGTGCGTGATGTGTATACATTCAGCTTGACGCTGTTATTCAACAATGTGTTGTTTTCAAAAGATGAATAGCTTTTTATACTAGTTGTTAATAAATGTCTTCCGTTTGAGTAAATGACTATTTTACTATGATCATCCTTAAAATCGGAGATAATACCATCACTGCTATAACATCCCTGATCAACCAGTATATCGAATACAATTGTGTTCATGTTCGTTATGTCATACACGTTTACAAGTTTGTTTGCATGTTTATTCTTATTTTTGACTTGTTCGTTAGTATTAATATTCACATCGTTTGTACAATTGTTCAGAAATGTATCCTGCTCATTATGTTTTATATTTGCTACATTGTTTGATTTATCATGGCCTACACTTGCTTTTTCTCCTTTTTCTTTCATACAATTTTCCAAACTTGTTTGTTTGATCAATTTAGTATACATATGATTCTGCTGAAAATTAATTTCCAAAAAGTTATGTTCTTTATTTTTGTCCGAGTCCTCGCTTGAATTAACACTTGTGCCATTTTTTTCATTATTATCATCTTCTATTAACTGAAACATTATTTTGCATTTTGACCCATACTCATCTAATACTTTTATAGAATTATCTATTTCAAAGGACACTACAATTTGAAATATGTACGAGCCATACGTTGGAAGCGTGTTGCTGGAATATTCACATGGTTTCGAAATATCTTTCAGACATCTCTGCGGTTTATTATTTATTTTTAAAAACATGGGATACTGCAAAGAAAATAGTTCTAAAAGCTTTAAGGATTCGTATTCGTGCATGGGAATTTTGCATATTAATTTTTGGAAATTTGTATAAATGGAAGGAAATTCATTATTATTATTACTTTCTTTTTTCAAACCACTCTTCGAATCACTTTTAGCGTCCGTTTTATTGCACATGGTATCCTTTTCATCAAAAACATTTTTGCATCCGGATTTAATTTCGCATCTTAAATAGGGTATAATTATGTATTCTGCAACTGTGTTTAAGAAATGAACCAAATCGTTAAGAGAATTTTCATACACTGCTATTTCTAAAAAGGTGTCAACAATTTTTAGTGTTAGCACTAAATCGTTGTTACAAATAGCATATTTTAATAATTCTTTACAAATATCATTCGAATTATTGTATATATGTAATGGGGAATAGGTATGGCTGTACTTATCATTACTATTGCACTGTACCTTGGATTCTTTATTGCACGCATAAGTGTAATTTCTTTTTGTTTTATTCAGTAATTGTCTAAGAAAAATATGAATTTCTTGATTTTCTGTTTTTATAGAATTTATTCCTTTTAAAATAATTTTAAAAATGTCGTAGTAGTTAACATGATATCCACTCGATGAAATAGAGTTATTTGTATCATTTTTATCAATGTTAAAAAACTTCAATACAATATCTTGCATTAGCGAATTATCATCTAGGTTGTTTAAAAAATCTGATTTCATGGTAGACAAGTATTTTTCATATTCTGGAGAGGGAATCATTTCACTTACAATTTTACCCGTCTTAAATAATGGGGCTTTTATATTATCACTAATTGCGTGTTCTACCATGGATTTCACTTCCATTATTGATTTATTCTGATGATTATAAATGGAATTTCTAACATTTTCCAAATATTTTGGTAATAAAATCATATTATTTGTCATCTTTGAAATATTTGTAAAACTACTATTTTCAGACGTTTCTGTTTTATCATTTTCGTCATTTATAATTGCATCATTTAAACTGATCATTTTTAAGTATTCCTCATACTTTTTATCTTTCCATGATGTACTATCCATCTGGTTTAAAACGTTATATAAATAATCTCCATATTCTTCTAATTCGTTAAAAGGCTCAATAATGCCTTTTTCATCACTATAATTTTTTTCCCACACATCAACATTATCCTTCATTTTATTTGATTCACATAAAGATGAATCGTGCAGTTTTTCGTCATTTTTAATGCCATTTTTCTCATAAATCTCGAAATTATCTTGTTTTTCTAATTTGGTATCGTTCAAGTTATCTTCTACAGTATTGTCACTTTTTTTGAGAGAAGTTATCATAAATTTTATCAGTGTCCCACAAATGTGATGGTAATGTTTCTTCTTTTTTTCTTCAAAATAATTAATGAACTTTAGGATGTCCTCTTCACATTTTTTGTTTTTATTTAAGTTGTAATCCCTCGATTGCAAACATCTGACAAATTCCAAATACACTTTTGCTTTATGTAATAATCGTAAAATGTTTTCGTAACTACCTATTACCCGTGAAGACGACTGCAAGAGTAAAAATTCTCCATAATTACTTATAGATTTAAAAAATCTTGTTCTACTTACAACAACAAATTCGGAAACATGACATTTGTTTTTGTCATAAAAATAGTCAAGTATATTTTTTAATTTTTCTGAAACGAGATGTTTGTCCTTTTCCCCTATATGTTCATACAGTGAATATAAGTCATTCATTTTTTCTACTTCTTATATAAGGCAACAAAAATTAAGGTAGAGTTTAACATAAATTAAAAAAATGTCAAAATAAACAAGGGAAAAGACAAGAAATGAAAAGTAAAATTGTGAGAAAAAGGGAGAATGTGAAGTATAAAAAGGGGGTAATTAATAAGATTTATAAAATTAAATATAAAATTTCAAAAATACAGTTTTCTTTAAACATAAATTAAAACTAATACTAAATTAGAGACTAATACGTACATAATTAATAATAGAACAAATTGCTCTTTTCAATGAATTATAATTTTTTGAGAGTATACACTTTTGCGTTCATCCCTAAAATAATTAAACTACCATAATTAAAGATGTATGAAAAAAAAAAGAAATAAAGGGAAAAAACAAACGGGATGAACTCGTCAGAGTGGACGAAATGAACAAGTGAACAAAATGGACGAAATAAAAATAGAAATAAAAAAATGAAAATGTAATAAAAAACAAACAAATATGTATATATATATATATATGAAAAAAAAAAAATTACGTGTAGCGAACAACTATGTATGGAAAAACAAACAATAGAAACAAAATTTATCAAAATTTATATAAGTTGGTCATTAAATCACAGACGAAATCTTTTTATAATTTTTTTTTTTGGTTTTCTATTTTTTGTGGTGTATGATAAAAAAAGCAAAAAAATATTGTTAAACGCGCTCACATATCTAAATAAGTACGTACACTCCCAAACACAAAACGCCTTTACTTGCAAGATGCATATAATACGTATATATTTTATCACAACTTTTTACAAAAAACAATACTATGACATAAAATTTTCACAAGGGGTGATGCATGATGTTGATTACTTCACAATTCAAGAAATATACCATGCATATACTATGGTAATATTTACTCAATGACGATTCATTAAAAAATTATT
Organism: Plasmodium ovale wallikeri; assembly: GCA_900088485.1. Taxonomy (NCBI): domain Eukaryota; phylum Apicomplexa; class Aconoidasida; order Haemosporida; family Plasmodiidae; genus Plasmodium; species Plasmodium ovale. The sequence continues at coordinate 223,824 of FLRD01000106.1, read as the reverse complement.
TTCATGTGTGCGTATTTAGTAGTACATTGTGTGTGCAACGTGTAAACTCAGTGCACCATACGGATAATAAATACTTACTATTTTGCTAAATATATACATGCGCATATATATGTAAATATAAGTGTATATATGTGTGTATGTATAAGTGTACATATATATGTATATATAAGTGTACATATATATGTATATATAAGTGTACATATATGTGTATGTATAAGTGTACATATACGTATATATATTTGCATATATATTTGTATATATTTGTGCTTAATTGTTATGGAAAAAAAAAAAAAATGGTAAAAGCAGAATTATGAAAAATAAAAATCAAGTTAAAAACGCTTTAAAATTAAATTATTTTTAAACAAGAAATGAAAAATAAAAGGTACAGTTATGTCCTACAAAATGCAGTTGTACAGAAAAATGAATATTTTTTTTAGACGCGTTTTGCTGAATAAATGTAAAAAAAAAAAAAAAAAAAAAAAATAGAATTGAGCTGCCGTTTTTTTTTTTTTTTATTTCAAAAAAAAAAAAAAAAAAGAACAGCTAAAATACACGAAAGTTACGTAATGTTCATAAAAATTCTGAATTTAAATTTCATATAAAAATAAAACTTTTTGCTGTTTAAAAGGAAACACAAATCAAGTAATGAAAGCAAAAAACAGCCAATATGTATGTACATAATAAGAAAAAAAGGATATACATACATGCATATATAAGATTTATATGTAATATGAATTCTTCTTATTTATAAAATATGTAGAAATATGAAAAGGTTTTTTGTAATCTACAATGTAATTTACGCAACTTGCAAAGAATTATGACATGTTAATTATTTTTTGGATTTTTTTTTTTCTGAACAACCATAAACAGAAATGCACATGAACAATTAATATATATATTTTTCCTTTTAATAACATGCCTTCGAATTTTGAATGATTCAAATTTTCATGGCATGTGAAAAAAACATATTATTTCAAAAACATGTGATGAAAAAAAAAAAAAAAAAAGGAATAAAGATGTAAACATTAGTCCATTTTAAGGGAAATGGTAAAGGTTTTGTGGATCATTTGATTTGCGATTTTGGCTTAATAACGAATACTTGAACTTTTGTACAAGTATGCAATAAATACATTTCTTTTTACTTCATAAACCTGGGTGTGTTATAAAGAGTGTTCATTTTAAATGCAAAAATATATCTGTGCATAGTATACAATAATAAACGTTTTTGATGTTTTTTTTTTTTTTTTTTTTTTTTTACCGTTTAAAGATTAATTTTGAAGGTTGAAACAGCAAAAAAAAAATTTTTAAAGAACAGTTATGTGATTATGCATTATGCATGGTGAATTTTTTTTTATTTTATATTTTAACGCATTCTTGTAACACACATGTTCCCCACATTGAAATTGTTTATTTCGCAGTAGCGTTATTTTGGTAGTGGTTCTTAAAGTTACTGTATATTAAATATATATTTTTTGTGTTCACTGAATTGGAAAGGATTATGCTAGTATTATTATTTTTTCTTACATTATAATAGGAAATACACCGAATATAAATCTAATATTTACATTTTCTATCGCTAAGACTTTTGTAGCATTTTTTAAATTAAAAAAAAATGTAAGGTTATATTAAGCTATTTTCTACAAAAAATCGTATGCACATGCACACACTTACGAATGGAGCTATTTTAAGTGCCAAAAAATGGGATTATTACATATTCTACCGTTTAGTGGCCTAATTTTTGCACATAAAGTAGTGGCCTATTTTTTGCCGACATTAATGTACATATTTTGAAACTATATTAGGACAATGGTAAATCTTGCTGAATAACATACCTTGTAAACAAAATTATATAAGCAAATTAAGTCAGATGTAGTCTAATTATTAAAAAGAACAGTTGTTAAGGTGCACATTTACCAAAAAAAAAATCAAAATTTTTAACAAAATTAAAGAGCAATAAATTGTGCATTTATGTACGTATATGGACCATTAAAAAAAAAATGTACGTGTGTTTTACGCTAAGTTATACTTGCGTATATTTTTAAGATATATGATTTTTTGAAAATAATGAAAAATGCATGCGCTTTATTCTCCATGATACAACAGAAAAAGTTTTTTGAAATATTCGCATAATGATCTTATATTTTGGTGCATTCTTTCCAAGTATTCGCACTAATTCATGTTCCTTTATTGTAAAATTCTGGATTTTTACTTAATTTTTGCTGCTTTTTGTGTTTATAACTTAGAAGAATGGAAATTTTATATTATTTTGAAACTTTATTTTTCATTAATCCATTTAAGTGTACGAAAATGTTATAGCACAATTAAAATTAAAGATGTATAAATTGTAGTAATTTTTAAAAGGTGATAAAGAGCTTTGCATGAATGACTTGATGCAAATAAATGTTTCTTAAACATATGCGTGCGAGTGTTCCTTGCTAGTTCTTTTAAAAAAAATTGCCATAAAAAGTGTTGCGCAGTTCAACGTGTTTTATAAAGGAAGTAACAGCTAGTGTGTTTTTGATTAGGTTAAAAGTTAAACCGCTTTACTACCTTATAAAAAGCTTCAGTATTGCAAAATATAAGATATAAGCGAATAATTAATTCGGACACTTTAAAACAGTTTTAACACGTTAAAACTGTATTTCTGTATTTATTGGAAACTGATAATGCCTTATTTAAAATACATAGGTTGTTGTATTTATAACTTAAGCACGCATATATTTTTGCATATATCTTCATTAATGTTAAGAAAAAATAAGGTGCATGCCCATCCCCTAAGTGTAACAAATTCAAAATTTTCACACAGTTGGGCGAAATCTAGGTATATTTAAATTTACTAGGAAGCGAAAGAAAAAAGGGGAATGTTGTGAAATTATAAAGTACTATAAATATGCTTAGAAATATTCTTTCACATAATGGTATTGCGCACGTTATTTATACCATACATTTTCAGCAAAGTAGAAAATTTTCTTTATTTCAGTAGTATACTTTTTTTATATTTCTCCTTAAAAAAAAATGCATGACTTTGCGAAAAATAAATTCTTAATGGATAAAATTTTTATTTAAAAAACTGCATTGTAATGTTTAAAATGAGGTACATATATGTATGCCACAAAACTGATATTAATTTTACACAACAGCTTTACTATTTTCCTTTTTCAAAGAATTTGTGTAAAAATATAGGAGACAATATTTAAAAAATGAAATTTGTTTCTTAAATATGCAAATAATGAGGAGGAATTTGAAGTATTATTTAAAAAAGACATTTTGCTTAACTGGAGTGCGCTATAGAATTTTCTTTGTATAATTCATCAAAAAGTGCTTAAATTTATCAATAAAAGTCGTGACCTCATTTCGAATGGGTTTTTAAACTATTTGTAGTAAAATAGTGCTAGCTTATGGGCTTAGAATTTTATTTTATATGCTTATGATTTCCAATTTGGTTGCTAGTGTAAGTATAGTAACCAGGTATAAATGTTACAAGGGCGTGTAAAAATAACTGCTAATGCTGTACATAATGAAAAAAAAAAAGCTTGTGTACGTATATATATATGTACATCCATATGTGCCTATTTACCATTTAGTATGAATCATTTTGAATTATAATGCCTTGTGAAAATTTAAAACAAACTTAAAATTTTTATTTTTTAATAGTGTCGTTTCGTCTATTACAGAAAGAAAAGGAAAAAAAAAATTTACGAACAATCGTGTTTACATTTTATGAGAATTGAAATACCCTTATATTATGTCATAAATACTGGAAGTCTGGCCTCCTTGATTTTACATTGCCCCTTTTACATGTTACTTGTAAACCCATTATTTCGTATACGCAAAAATCTAACTACTAAAGGTAATGGTACGTAGGCATGTTATGCACGTGCTAATATATTTACGTTTGAATTCGCTGCAATAACAGCTTTGGCCTTATTCACTTTTTTTCAATAATTTGTGTGGCGGTTTATATGGCAAATATGTATTTTCTTTATATATAATTACATTTATTCTTAATATGTCCTTATATATATATGTATATATATATAAACATATATATAATTTTTTTTTTCTTCTTCTCGCTTTAATTTTTCCAATAATTTTTAACACTGTTCGTGCATACGTATGTGATTTTAAATAATCAATAGTTATACACTTTGTACATGCATACAGTAAAATATTTATGTAAGCATTTTCCCCCCTTTATAAATTATTATTTGTCTCAGCAAAAATGTACGAATGCACAGAGAGAGAATTTGACGATAAAAAAAATTTTTTATTAATATTTTTGAAAGGGATAAAATATTACAAGTAACAAAAATGGGCTATCGTGCAACTTAAAAAAAAGAGAAAAAAAAAAAAAAAATCAGAAGATATAAAAAAATTTGAAGAGGATTATTGAAAAAAAAAAGAAAGGCTACGAGAACAATAAAAAACACCTGATAATATTTGGATAATACATGTACAGTAGATTAAATATTTTATTTCATCATTTGCATATTAAATTGAGGAAATATATCTTTTACTTAAAAAACACATTTTTCATCAAACGATACTACTGAACAGTTTTTTTTTCCATTTTTTATATCCTCTTTTTTTTTTTTTTTTTTTCCTTAATTATTGTAAGGGCGAAGTTATATACGAGCTTATATTTATATACATGTTTATATTTATATGTATGTTTATATTTATATGTATGTTTGTGTTTATATGTATGTTCATATATATATATGTTTAGTTTTATATGTATGTTTATATTTATATGTATGTTTATATTTATATGTACGTATATATTTATATGTATGTTTATACGTATGTTTATATGTATGTTTATATGTATGTTTATATTTTTATGTACGTATATATATATATATATGTTTATATTTCCTTTTGGTTAACTTTTTATGGGCTTTTAAAAGTTGACATAGATGCATGAAACCTTACGAATGATTTAGGAAAGGTTACTTACATTTACAACGAACCCAATTTCTACTACTAACCCAGCTGGGATAGAAGAAGAACTATAGGCAATTCTCCCAAAGAAATGTATACATTATGATGATAATTGTAATAATGATAGTAACAATAATCAAATGGAAGCTAATATATCATTTAGCAATTTATTTTATTATAACAGAAAAAAAAAAAATTAATTAATAAATATAAAAATAATATAAACAAGATTAATTGCAAAAAAAATTACATAGATGATCCTAAATATTGGTATTATACCAGAAGAGTGCCTTAAATGCGTATTGGAAAAAAATAAAAAAAAAAGAGTTCATTTACCATTTGAAATACACAAAAAAAAAAAAAAAAAGAATAGAGATAACGAATTATTCCCAATTATGAGGGAATAATAAAAGTATACCACTGCAAGAATAATAGAGCAAAATATAGAGAAGATTTTTGCCCGAAAAAAACAGTTCCATATTGGAAAGAGGCAAATTAGCGAAAGATAGAGACGTGAAAAAAAAAAAAAAAAAAAAGGCCGTTTATTTCAGAACTGGAACTTTTTTATGTGAAGGTGGACCGTGTGATACAGCCCATATCACAAAAATTTTGTAGTAATATATGTAGCAATTTGTACCATAATTAGTACGCAAACTGGCGCGATAACAGGTGCAGTGCATACCAAACCGCGTAACATATAGTTAATTTAATCCTTTTAAACGTTGGTGTTTGTCTAACGCAGGAGTACTTGCAACGAATAGGCGCATTATTCCATGTTCGTTAGCTTGTGAGTTTTATTATTATTATTATTATTATTTTTTTTTTTTTTTATGTACGTATTTTGAAGGAAATAAAATTGTATTAAAGTGAAAACAGTACCATTTCATCATTTTAGGACATGTTTGAAAGAGAACGAGACCATAGGAGAAAACAAAAAAACTGTCATCACATTTTAAGATATTGTTTATTATAAAATAGATTAGGATAAATAAGTATACCATTGATAATACATTCCTTTTATTGACATGTGTAAGGGGTTTTTCACTACAAACCAAAGCATATTCAGCACAGCAATTCTATTAATATGTGTAATTTTGCTATAAGCATTCATTTGGGTGGTTATATCAGTTAATATTTTCCTTTTAAAAGAAATAATTAAGAAATATTTCCGCAGTCTTCACATTACAAAGTATACATTATTGGAAGAAAATACTTTCCATTGATCACACTTTAAAAGGGAAGATAACAACCATAATACAACAGTAATAATAAAAGGAGAATACTTTTGAAGGAGCAATTCATCAAATTTGTACTAGATATAAAAGCTAGAAGGTGGAGGAAAAAATATATTATTCCGACAGAATTATGCATAAACATTTGAAAAGCATAAAAAAAAATTTTTTTTTTTAAATATCTTAAATGGAATATCAAAAAATTATAAGAAAAACATACCCCTTCACATTTTTTTTTTTTTCCCATACCTTTTTTTTTTTTTTTTTAAAATATACTATATTACTACGCAACCTAAAGTGAAAGCACATTTTGAGGATATTTTGTTAATTAAATTGTTACTATTTAATCCCAAGAGGATATATTTTTTTGTAATATATTTGGGAATATATTATCCAAAGAAACCCAATTTTCTAGTGTTATTAAATAGTCCAGAAATAATGAATATGTCACTAAATGTATCAGAATGAATAACTACAACCTTATAAAAAAAAAGAGTAATTTATATAAGCATAAAAATTATCATAATCTTGAAATGGAACGAGATACAAATCGTAAATGTGTAGATTATTCATATAATGACAATATTAGCGATGTAATTACCATTTTGAAAGGTGCCCATAATAAGGTTAAGGGGAGTATCATTAGTAAAAATGAGAGGGAAAATGTTTCAATTGGTGGGAGTAAAATACACCCTTTTATAGGAACAAATGCAGAAAATTATATTATTAATAAAAAAATGAATCATATGATTTTGAGTAATATGAAAAATATCGTTGAGAAAATTACAAGCATTGAGAGAATGACAAATGTTGACACTTATGTCAACATGAGGAATAAAATGGAAGATTATCGTAAAATGAACCACGTTGATTGTTCGAAGAGATGTGTATATAGAAGAGATGATTTCCACGATGGAAAAGAACCCATTTGTGCGTCTCCTTTCTCTAACAGAATGAACAAGCTAACTTACCTTGGTAAGAGAAATGCCGAATTACACGAAGGTTCGTACATACCTACATCGAATATTTACTTCGATGATCACTATGAACATTGCAGAGAGAGAAGTGTACTTGAGTGTAATGACCGCAAATTGGAAAGGAACAACAAAAGAAATGTTCAAGATGACGATTGTGCGATTAATCCATTAAATATGGAAGGCACCTATATTAAGATGAATAAATGGGAGGATGAAGCAGAAAAAATGAGGACACTAGAAAGGGAATGCGAACTGCGGTTACATCCATGTGATACTACTTCTTCCCTAGGGAGAGGAAAACGTATTTACAAAAGGATCCTGGACGAAGAAAATAATAAGGAATCACGTAAAAATAGCATATGGAATGACGAAAGAAATCACACTGATGTAGCTGATGTAGGAAAGAATATCAATAGTATAAAATCGTTGAAAGAAGATGTCAGTGACTGTGAATCGCATTTTTCCAACCACAAGGATACAAACGGCATTTCTGAGCAGAGAAAAAACAATTTTATTATTTGTAGAAAAAACGAAGACGAACATATCCTTAGTAGCAACAATTACACGAGTTTTATGCATACAAATGGAAATATGTTGGAAAGCGACATGGTAAAAGAGGGTGTAATGGAAGATGATGCAGTTGGAAAAGACGACTTGGTTGTTTTAACGAACGAACGTTTAAATGATGCAGGTGTGTTCCCGAATGAAGTCAGTGTTGAGAAGAAGAATATTCTGTTTCCATATGAAGATAACATAAATGGGAATAAAACGGAGATGAATTTAACCAAGTACTATAGTGATAAACATTTCTATGGACAGTACAAATACGATACGTCCATATTTATTTACGATTTGATAGTACTTGATACATCTGGGTATATATATAAAGTTTCCACCGATGGAACGTATTATTGGAAATATAAAATTGTAAAGAATATACACAATTATGTAAATTTTGAGGAGAACATGAAAGATGAAAAGGACTACAACACTTTGAGAAATACCACCGATCATAGGAACACAGTTAGAGGTATTTTGACAGAAAATGATTATAAAAAAAAAAATAATGAGTTAAATTTAAGAGCAACTAAAAAATTTCACCATAAGGATTACTTTGATGTATTAAAAATGAATTATCTCAAGAATATGGAATTGAAAGCAAATGAAATATATATTAAGCATGATAAATTGGAAAATAGAAGAGAAAAAAAAAATGATAAATATGAAAAATTAAAGAAAAGTACAAATATAACTAAAAAATTACTTTCAAATTATAACGGTGATTTATTTTATGTAAATGAAAATAATGAAGCTATCCCGTTAAATATAAATATTAAAGATGTTGTTAATAATTCTCCCTTCAAATCACCCCTTTTTCCCAATATAGTGTTTATGGGTTCGAGACATTCAAGCATAATTAACTTGGATTACGATACAGGAGAAGTCATAAGAAAGTATGACGAAAGATATGATGATGAGCTCCTACGCATAAAGGAAGGAAAAAACATATCCTTACCTAACAAGAATAAACCACTCTTTAAGAACTTTACAAAGAGAAACGAACATGTTTTGCAAAATGGAGAGTTAAAGGAATTGGATGAAGACAAACTAAATTCGAAGAGCAGACAGCATTTTATAACTACAAAAGGAGATGTAATGGAAAAACGTAGTGAACAAGGTAATGATAATAACGAATATACCAATGACGTGATGGATGACGAAACATTTGATGCAACTGAAATGGGGAAGAACATCGGTGATATAATTTACAATAATAATAAAGATAGGAGAAAAATACATAGGGAAATTCTCCTCAGGCAAGAAAGTAATGAACTACGCGATTCATCTGATGTATTAAGAAGAAGCGAGGGAGGAATATTCATTAAACGTTATCCGTTGGAGAAGAAAAGAAAGAACAGGTATTACAGGGATAATGGGAAGGATTTCCACCCAGGGATATTAAAAACTGAATGTAATAATTTAAAAAACAATAAAAGGGTTCGAATGAAAAAGCTTCTTATGAGCCTAAATAGGAAAAATTTACTAAGTACACATTCGTATAACAACATTTTAGAAATAATAAGAAAAAGGAAAAAAGAAAAAAAAAAAAAAAAAAGAAAAAGAAGAAAAAGGAAAAGAAAAACACAAAAAAGGCAATTACAAATCAGCGTTGTTAAATGGATTATAAAAGCGGTTGATGAACATTCTCTAAAAAAAAAATGGATAACGACATGGGTTGATGTTGGATCTATTTTCATTACGCATAGCCATAGACAAGACATATCTTTCATCAACTCTCTGATTGAAATTGCTGGAAATAAGCTCATACTGAGACCATTGGAAGGAGATAAAATGAACAAGCCGTACACCATTTCGAAGAAGTTTAATTTGCACGAAGAGGAAATAAGTCTTATAGAAAAGGGCGCTGATAAAGAAGGTTCAAACCAAGAGGGCGCATTGGCGGACAGGTTGGAGAACGGATTACACATGGAGGAACGTAATAGCTTAAATACTAGCGTGAAATCGAAAATTTTTATTTTTTCCGAGGCGATATCATCCGTATTTGCACTGAAGTATGAAAGTGCTGCCAAGATGTTTACCCTAGATGTAATAATGAAACAAAATGAGAAAATATTTCCCGAATACGAGAACGTCAGAAGTTATTCATATAGTCCACTTAATTTAAGGAATCATACGACCTTATTTTTGCCTTTTTCTTCCAATGAAAACTCCAGATATAATGATGAAAAGGTATCTTGCAATTTGGATGAGAATGTGGAATACGGGAAAAAACTATTGCACCGATTGAATAGCATTTCAGTTAGTATAACTGCTATCGAAAGGGATATACGATATTTACTGACAAATATCATATTTGTTTATGACAGAAGTAAGAAGATTCCTATTAATTATATTTACAAGATGAAAATATTAATAAGAGAGTATCAAAAGACGAAACAACAGTTTCTGCTTTACCTACCTGGGGCTGATAGGGAGAAAAACCTTGGCTATATACACCATAGTGAATTAGACCATTCTAAGCCTGGATGTACCCCAGGAATAACCCCAGGAAGAAGCACTCATGGAAGTGGAAATAATAGTATTGGTGGATGGAGGAGAGGTAACAACGGTCCTATCCACATATGCGAGTATATAAGCAAGTTTATCGATACCTATTTTGATGAGAGGGAAATGTGCTTTGATTATTGCTCCATGCTAAATATTTGGGATAAGATATTCAATAAGTATACAACTCAGGAGGATTGCTTATTGTTGTCAAATTTGTATAAAGTTCTTCAAAATGTGTTTAGCTTTAACAGTAAAGAATTTAATTATATAAATGGAGGGGGATATATGCTAGAAGGGAATGAAAATTTCCTAGTTAAGAGGAGGAAAAAACCGTTTATCGGTTCAAGAAATCAGGAATATAAAGATATGACTAATACTCTCAGAAATAGGAAAGGATGGTATTGGAATATGTTTTATGCTATAATGTTGATATTTGTAGTCCCCTTTGTATTTATTTACAGACTGTTTAAGAAAAAAAAAAGCAGTAATAAAGTCATTATGAAGAAGACCAAATTGAAAGACTATGATGAAAAAATGTGTGATGATGATGCAAATACATACGATGATGGCGTAAATGCTTATAGTGATGACGAAATGCTCCATTCGAACCACCATTTGTTACGGGAAAGTAGGTTAAGATGGAGAAGGAGAATAGCATTAGGAAGTGTAGCGGAGAAGGGACTTACGAAAAGAGAAATACCGGTAGAAGACCTTGTGGAAAAACCCAAAATGGAACTAGATATAACTATGAAAAGGGATATTGCGAAAAAATTACAAGAGTTGGAGCAGCCAACTCTGATTGATATTCTAGCTAGACATGCTAGAGACTCAGATAGTGATAGCAAATTTTATGATATTAGCGAGACCAAGTATAATTTATATCCTCTGCATTACTGGGGTGGGGAATCCAAATACAGCCTTCCAAATATGACTCAAATGAGTATTAATAAAATGAGGTTGGTCGATACGAATAAGCCGGAACTTAGTGGAAAGAACATGTTTAACATCCATAGGAGAAGAGCAGCTTCTCAAGATGTTACACATAAGCAGTCGTTTGTTGTTAAAAAGAGAATTCGAAGTTACTACAAGTTAGGAAATAAATATAATAAGAAAAATTATACAGATAATGAAAAGGATAAAAAGCATAATCGAGTGAAGGAAAAATATATAGACGAGAAAGCATTTGACAAAAATGAATTCATAAACTTCTTAACAAATTTTAACAAAAAATTTATGAAAAAAAATGTATTAGTTGATGATATTATAAAAATGAATAGAACGTCAGATATCAATAATGTAGAGTCGAACGGAAGTAGCAGTAGAGAACATATAAACGTTTCGGAGGAGGGGAATAAACAAGTAAAGAGTGATAATGAAAATAGAAATAATTTTGCGAAAAAAAATGATTCAAAAAAATACGGCTTGGAAGAAAATAAAATAACAGAGGAGAAAAAAAATAAAAATAAGCATGCAAAAACCGTAAACAGTGCACATAGCTTGCACAGCGTACAATGCGGTACACATAAGCAAAGCAGTCAGGTAAAAAACAAAGTCGAAAATATGGTACCAAACAATGGTAATGAAAAAATGAGCAATAAGAGTTCAAATGTGAGAAATTTATCTATCGTACAAACATCGCATATTCCGTATGATGCCCCGTTAGCAGATTTTTTAGAAAATGGAAGATTTATGAGAACATTCGAAAATATTTCCTTAATTGGACAAGGAGGATTTGGATCAGTATACAAAGTATCTCACAGACTGGAACCAGGTTCCCCAACATATGCTGTAAAATTTATATACCTAAAAGTTACCTCATTAGATAATGTAAGTTCGAGGAGATATTTTCGTGAAATTGCAGCAAATAGAGATATATACAGCAAACATGTTGTGCGGTACTATACTTGGTGGTGCGAAGAACCACAATTCCTTCCCATGCATATAATGCCTAAGGAAATTCAAAATTTAGTTAAAAAAAATAAAGACTCATTTAAAAAATTGTATAATAAAAATAAAAGAAGCGATAGCATTAAAAATGAAAAAATGTCATCATGGGAAAACAAACCAAGTAATTTAAAAAATTTTAAAAAAGTAATAAAGAAAAAAAACTGCCCAAGTTTAAAATTTTATAGCGATAATGATGGTTTGAACTCGAAAAGGAAAGATGAGAATAATAATAATAATAAGGATAAGAAAAAAAAATTTCCAAATCATAAAAACTTCTCAGATAGCATGTGTGGAAATGAGAATATAAGGAATAAAAAGAAGAAAAAAAAAAAGAAAAAGAAAAAAATAATCTACGAAGAAAAGGAAAAGGCCAATTTTAAAGACCAAAATGAGAAATATCAAGTAGCTCGCGGAAAAAATAACCCTACCAGTTTTAATTCGAGTTTTCAAGAATATGACCCATTTGATTATGGCTATCTAAATGAGGAGGAGAGAGATTTAATTGTTTTTGCGGATAACGACGAACCAAACGGAAGTACTGTCATGAAGGAAGTAGCGCGTGATGTGGTACAGGGTGATGATAAAAAAGAAGCCTGCACTGATAATTTTGTCACGTCACACAAAGACAAATTGGCGAGGAAACACCAAATGGAAAACGACATTGGCAAACACGTTACGTATGATCAGAATATATGCAGAGAACATGCGAATGGAGATTTTTACACGGGAAAAAATGCGCAGAACGATGACATTTACGATACATTGAATAAAGCTGTTGTAATGAAGGAAAAAAGAACAAACAGCCACATCCAGCAAGATGGAAGTAATACAAATGATAGCAGTACCAAACAAACAGTTGCTGGTGAAGATGTTTCTAAGGAGGAAAGATATAACAGGAAAAAGGCCTATTCAGGTACAAAGGACGAACGCGTACATAACGTAATAAGAAAAGAAGAAATTAATAACAAGGGTAAAAAAGAGAAAGATAAAATGGATGATGAAGAAGATAAAAAGGAGAATTTCGATAAAATAAAAAGTTACAAGAAAAAAAAGATGGGTCCTGAATTTTCTATAGTGTTATTACTACAAATGGAATTATGTAAGGGGTATACACTTCGTAAATGGTTAGATAGATCCACAAGGAGTGATAAACCTCTACATTTTACCTACGGTGATAAAAATATGAATCACCCATTGGAGTTTGATTTATTTAAACAGCTTATTAAAGGTTTAAAAGATATTCACGCAACTTGCTTTATTCATAGAGATTTAAAACCCGAAAACATTTTTGTAGATCCAGATACGTACACTTTAAAAATAGGAGATTTAGGATTAGTTCGATTTATTGAAGAAAAAAAAAGAGAAAAAGATTTAAATAATATAGATTCCTTTAAAGATAATATTTATACGGAAATAAACCAGAATACTATAACTAGCCAAATTTCTTTAAAAGGACAAATTATAGGAACCCCTGGATATACAGCCCCAGAGGGAGGAGCATTGTGTGATGAAAAAGCAGACATATATAGTGCAGCACTGATATTACTAGAGCTACTGTGTCCACGTTTTAACACCATAATGGAAAGATATAAAAGATTAAATGATTTTCGAAATTATTATAGTGTACCTGATTATGTTAAAATTCACCTAAATCCGTGGTATATTCTAATGCTACAAATGTCTAAGCCAAATCCTGCTGACCGACCTTCAGCGGCAGATTTGTATAGCAAAATAAAAGTACTTTTAGATCCACATTTAACCGATTTTGCCTTCAGTTTTAACGATAATAATAATGATGATGGAGCATATTCAACTGAAATAAGCGTAAAACATAGCAACATGGATAATAAAGATACCACAGAAGACAATAATATTGGTACCTATAAAGCAGACAATAATGGCTCTCATAGTACTAAAGTGTATAGCAATCGTGTAGGCCATAACGATGTTCATAACAACCATTTTGACAAAACTGATGAGAACTGCAATATCATTAATGATGGTGTTAACGATGTTGCAGCAAACCCTATTAACCTTAAATAATTCAGTTAAAACATCCTGTACCTTTGTATCTATTTATCTTTTTTAATTGTTATATGTATGCGCATATGTGTTTTACGTGCGTTCGTACATGTCTGTACATGTGATTTCTTTTGCTCCATCTCTGCATCCCCGTGGAGTTGCCTCATTTAACATTTTTAATTTATTTACATATCATCATGATATATCCTGTTGCTTAGCTCGCGTGTATATATATATATATATATATATATATATATATATATATATATATATATACATGTGTACGTACGTTCACGCATTTTAATTTCCTTATTTCCAGTTTGTGCAATCTCATAAACGCGTCAAAATAACATTACATGTTTGTTTTTACTTTGTCTTACTTTAACATTTATTATAATTGCACCTAATGTTTGCACAGCTCATTCGTTGTAGCATATTTTTATGCCCGCACCCCCCTTCACATTATTTAATGTGTAAGCCTTTTTATTTTTCTTAAGAAATATTAAAAAAGTTAGACTATCAAAAGAAAAAGGTGCAAATGTAATATATATATGCATAACTTATTAAAAAGTTACTCCGATGGGTATTGAAAATGAGTAGCCAATTCTTTGAAAAAGGGTTCACACAGCGTTCTGCTAGATATTTTATACCTCATTGGGGGCGTGCGCATCGCGCTATAAAGGTATTTACCCATGACCACATACACATAATATGTATATATAAAACAGTTTTTACAATAATATTAAAGAGGAAGTAAAATGCACTTCTTATGATGCCCATTTTTCACCATCCCTTAAAAATTGCTATTATGCCAACAAGCATATAACTCTTTTTAATGAAAAATATTATTATCAATAAGATTTATTATGTGTAAACGCTCTTCATTGGTACTTTCCACTTTTTTAAAGAGCCCATTTACCTTCTGGTGTGCATTGGAAGGCCTTAAAAAGGAACGGGTGGAAGTTCCTATTATTTTCTTTATTATATGATATACATTTAACTCATTCTTTAAATTACGAATATGTTATAAAGCAATATATATTAATAAAAGCGTTTACTTTTGATCCATCCTCACTATTTGACATATATACTGTGTAATTATTGTCCCACGATATTTCTCTCTTGTTTCAAAGTTAAAAATAAAATAACAATTTGTGTACGTGCATATACAACAATATATATAAGACATTGCATTATTCTTCAGGGCTTGACACATATTGTCCATGCACATGCTTATAAATTACGCGTACGGCAAACAAATGACATATAAAAATTGTTGTTACTAGATGAGCGTACGCGACTTTTTCATTTATTTCATAATGGATACCGTTACTTTTTTTTTTTTTTTTTTTTTTTTTTTTTATGTTTCAATGTAATTATTCACTTTATATCAATGCAAAACATGCAAAATCATGAAAGAAAAAGAAAGGATAATTTAAAGGTAAAAATTAAAAATTTATATTAACTACACACATGTGATAAAAATTAAAAAAGCCAAAAGAAAAAATATGAACAAGACAACTTATAAGAATGAACTACGTATCCAAATGTATTTCTTTTTTTTTTTTTTTTTTCATCTTTTCTTCTTTTTACTAAACATGAATGTAATGTTGAGTTCCTTGCAGATGTTCGTTATTACAGTATGGGAATAATCAAACAGGTAAATAATACCAAATGCCAGTAGGTAGTATAATATGTAATTTTCGTTAAATACAGGTAGCTTAAAGAAATGGTGATTCGTTTTTCGCTTTATGAATAAAAATGTGATTACAATGTAGTAAAATATTACGGGAATGGGGAAATAGTCCATTTTAATCTAAAAAGGAAAAAGCGAAGGAGTACGGTATGTGTATACAACATGTTTTGTATATGCATTATATGTACATGGGTAAATGGCTATAAAAAAAAAAAAAAATTACGTTTTGCGTTTTTATTTACAAAACAGCTTTTTTTTACTCCATTTAACCATTACAAAATATGAACAAAAGAAAGTATTACATGAACACGCAATAATTTTATCATTCTCTGCTAACATTTACTCGTAAGCATACGCACATTTGTATATATGCAATTAAATGAAGGCAGGATATAATAATGACTTATAACGTGCAAAATAATAAAAAAAAAAAAAAAAAAAATTCCAAATCGCAAATTACTTTTAATATGGTGGATAGATTCATGTGCAACGTGTAGAAGGCTGAATATAATGCTATTATTGTGTAGCATAACAATTCATTCTTGGCTGTAAGGGCTAAAAAAAAAAAAAAATGGGAAGGTAGATAAAAATGAATAATATACATATTTATTCTATTTATTTGGTTT
Organism: Plasmodium ovale wallikeri; assembly: GCA_900088485.1. Classification (NCBI taxonomy): domain Eukaryota; phylum Apicomplexa; class Aconoidasida; order Haemosporida; family Plasmodiidae; genus Plasmodium; species Plasmodium ovale. Next base: position 207,311 of record FLRD01000106.1, on the reverse strand, counting down.
CATCATAAAAATTTATTTCTTCCTTTTTCATTTTATTCCTTACTTGACTGATAAAAATAATATTGCACAAACAAAAACAGGTAGACTACCGATAACTGAACTGCAAAAATGGGGAGAAAGGAATTTCCATTTTGATGAAGCATGAACAAGGGGTCTATGGAAACTACGTAACCATGCACACATGTAATATGCGTATAAGTAGGTACATCAATCTTACGTGTGGCTTCTTTCTTTTTTTTCTTAGCAGTCTGCACTCCCAAGTATGAGCTTCTTGCAACGGAAAGCATAAGGCTTGAAAATAAAAAAAAAAAATTAAAAATATTAGTAATCATATAAATATGAATAATCGTATTCCGTACTCCATTTATTATGATAATACATAATAAAAATTCATCAAGGAAATGTAGTGAAAATAATTTTCTTTGTTTTTCACTTACAAGAAGAAGACTAGAATTATAAGAATGTTGACTATTGCCACATTTAAGACAGCTTTACCAAATAGAGCGCTAAATGAAAAAATAAAGCAAAATAAAAATATGTGCAAAATGGTACAAGTGGTGTATAACTAAAGTTATACAAAAATGGGAATTTTCTCTTTTCAATTTTAATTTTCATACTGCATGGTTGCTGGTAATAAATCTTTAACAGTTGTCTTCTGAAAAAAGCCCATTCCTTTAATACCTCGAATAATACAACAAGTTATGACCTTAATAAAAAAAAAAAAAAAATTAAATTAATACAAATGCACAAATATAGACAAACGAAAATAAATACAAAAATATACAATATTTTTTTCTTATTTTATTTTATTTTTTTTTTTTTTTACAAAAACGGTTCCTTCGGTAATTCCAATTGTCCCCACGGACGTATTGTACACTTTTGTGTAATGTTCTATCCACTAAAAAAAAAAAAAGGTATTTGTCGTAAAATGTTACGAATGCGCACACTTATATACATATAAATAAACACACTCTATGGTTTGCATACATACGTACATACGTGCATGCATAACATATGTGCGTACGTATCCATAATAATACGTTTGACGTTTTTTTTTCCTACCGAAAACATGTACATTTGGAGGTGAACTATTGACATCAGCTGCAAAATGAAGAAGGAAAAGGGGGGAGGTGCATTTCATCCTATATACTAAAGTTTTATTTTTTTATATTTTTGTTATATTTTAAAATTACAACGAAGAAAAGTAATCCCTTTTGCATGTCAGCCACTCTTCCGATAATAAAAATGAACAGGGTCTACAAAATGAGGGGGGGAAATTCCGTAGAAAATGAATTAAACATCTATTCGTGGCAAAAACAATGAAAATTATAAAAATAAATACGAAGAGAAAGAAACATACAGTAGTTATAGCGTCACATCCATGATCAAAGAGTTGTCCTAAAGGAGAACTCGTGTTTGTTCTTCTTGCGTGTTTTCCATCTAGAGCGTCAAATGTCTATTTTAAAAAATGTGGAAAAAATAAAAAAAATTGTGAATATAAAAAAGAGATATATATAAAAGTCTGCTAATCATTGAATGAGAAGAGAAAAAAAAAAAAACTAAACAAAACATATATTTTATAGGGGAAAAAACTTACCGCATACAAAAATAGGAAAACGCCTATGTATATGAATACACAATCATATTTTTTGTTGGACACATCAAAAATATACATAAGAAAAAATGCTACTGTTGAACATAGGAACCCTAGTAGTGTCAAAAAGTTAGCGGTGATTGACTGAAAAGGGGGATAGTGGAAGAAGAAAAAAAAAAAAAGGCAATTAATTAAAAAAAAATAAATTGCTTCGAAGAAAGCTAATAAAATATGAAATAACAGCATTAATGGGGAAAACAGGAACAGCAAAAAAAAAAAAAAAAAAACATGATGACACGATAAATATATTGAGAGATAATTAAAGGTGGTGCAGATTATTTGGGTTGTTACTTTTGGAACTAATTTTACACAAAGATTCCAATAAGCATCAAATATATTATCAAGGAGTGAATTTCCACCACTTTTATACACATACGATTTACAGTTCGAGTAAACGCTTTTGTTTAATTTTAAAAATATTCCCATTTTCGCCAGCACCTCCACAAAGTATGTATATATATGAATATATATATATATACGTAAATAAACGTGTTAAAAAGTAATGTATATGTAACTTTAATATGTTAACAGATAATTATCTTATTTTCCATTTAAATAAAGAAACTCTTAAAAAGAAAACTGTATTAAAACGAATTTAATAAACTTTTATATTTTTTTATAAATTTTCTTTTCCCGTAACATTTTTTCTTTGAAACTTTGTAAATTTAAGATTTGTACTCGACCCAAAATATTTAACCTTGAAAAGCAATTAAAAAAAAAAAAAGAAACGTAAAACACTAAAAGGTTAAAAAGGAAAAAAAAAATTCAATAATTGTATTAAAAATATTTAATAAATATATAAAAGGGAAATTTTTTTTAAAGAATATTAAGCATAAAATGAAAATAATTGTAAGGAAAAAATAATTTTCTTTTGTGAATAAATATTTAAAAAAACGTTTACCATAATATTAAAAAAAAATTTTCATTTAATGGGTTGCGTATAAACCGAAAATGCCTTTCCAAAAAATTTTTCCGTTTCATAAACATACTTATATATACATTCATATATGCATATATGTATCATAAGTATATAACATATATATATATATATATATATGTGCATATACTTATCCAAACTTTATTGTATTTTATTTTATTAAATTTTGCAATGTTTTACCAAAAAATGTTATGCTTAGTTCTTGCCATATTAAGGCGTTTTATATGAACGATTTTTTTGTGTTTTCTTATACACGTTTTTGCTTTGTTTAATTTATACACCATTTTATGACGATTTATTGCTTTCCATTTCGTCACATATTTTTGTTACATTTTTATTGTATACGAGTCCTGCTTTTTCTGATCTTTTTCAAAAATATCGTATTATCGAGCATACCAAAATATCTTCATAAGGTAATATAATTATATATATAATTTTGTATATACATAATTATGTATACATAGTTATATATGCATACATACACGTGCACATATTATTGTGTATATAAATACGCTTTAGATGGACCTGCAAAAATGAAAGCAATGTGTTAATACCTTCTCTAATATAAGAGGGGCAATTTTATTTTGTTAATGTACTGAACGATTTTAAATAGGTATATTTCAGACTCCCTTTTCCCCCCCATTTTGTTTTGTAAATAAGAAAAAAAAAAAAAAAATGAAAGGTGGTTATTTCTAGTTGTAACACTTTCCTTATATATGGGAAATAATAATAGTGTTAAGCAGCCATACTACGATCTGTAATCATATTACACGCATTTTTTCCCATTTTGGAAAAGGTATTATTAGCTGTAAGTTTGCTAAAAATGTGTTCCTCTTCCCTGTTTTATGAGCCCACCCGTCCTTTTATCTCGCACCTTTTTGTTTGCTTAGCAATCCTGTTCCTTCCCATGCTTTACTTTTCCCGTCTCACTCCTTGTACACCTTTATTTTTGTGTTATTAGTATTTTCAAAATTTCGTCTGAAGACTTAATTTTCAGAACTAGGTGCGCATTGCCACCATAAATATGTGAAATCGTTTTCAACGGAATAATAAGTAATTTTCCCCGCGATATTTTTTTCAATTTAAACTTGCAAAAATACTGTTTTTGAAACATAAATTCCTAAAATTATATTATTTTCCCATCATAAACATGGTTTTTTGTGCTATTAATAATTAGGATGTGAATGGGAAAATGACTTAACCAGTTCATATATATGTAGTTTTCTTTAAGCACGTTAGAACAAGAAAAAAAAAAAAACAAAAAAAAAACAAAGTGAACTAAAACACCGTTCATAACATATGGAGAGAAAATGTGCCAGCAAATAATTTTTCTTTTGTCCCATTTTGTCGCCCTCTTCTTTTTCTTCTTCCTGTTCCTTCCATTTATATGTGTGGGGCCATGTAGGAAATAGGTGATTCGTTTAGCATATAGCTTAAATAACTTTGGGTGAGGGGTTGGGGGAAATATGATTAAAAAAAAAAAGGTGTATATTGCTATTGAGTGTGGGTAACGCTATGCATAAATAGTCCTAACTAGCAGTGCACACATGTATAGACATATATTTATATTTTATTTTTATCTTTTTATTTATTTTATATTTTTATAATGGAATTATTAAAAAAGGAACAATATTATTTTTTCCACACCTTTTTATCATCCTGCTTGTCTGCATTCATTTTTCTTTTTTTTTTTTGTACAATAAGCTTAACAAGTGTCCCCCGTAAAGGCGCGCCTTTCCAAAGCGTTTTAAAATGCATTACAGAGAATTGGTATGTATACATGCACATATGCATATGTGGAAACAAATGAGTGCATATAAACATGCATGTACTGATGAAGACAAAAAGAAAGACCATGAATAATTACTTAGGCCATTATGTTTTTTAATAACACTGTCACAATTCTACATTTCGAATAGTGTCCAAGTGTTACAAAATAAATGTTTGAAGGAAAAAAAAAAAATAAAAAAAATAAAAAAAATAAATAAAATAAAATAATAATTTTCTTCATCAAAAAGGCACATCCTACATAGGCAATTTGGCATGTTTACGTTAGCATGCATGTGTTAATACTCTTTTATTTATTTATTTATTATTATTTTTTTTTAACTGGGTTAAAAGTATTCGAGCAATGTGTACATGTAACATGTATGGTGTGTTTAAACATGCTAGAAAATATGGAACCTATGTTTGTTTGCACGTCCCTAAGCAAGCACATGTTTTTTCGTGCATCCCCGTCCACGCCTATCCACGCACCCAGTTACACAACCAATTATCCTTTTGTGTGCAAACACTTTAATTTTATATACAGACAAATTACGACTTCGAACAGGCATACATAAAAAATGTAGAAAATGTTTCTTTTGGAAAGGGTATTCGCCTTCTGTATTGTATTCTATCCATGTTATTTCTGGCGGGTATTTTTTTCAACATTCTTTATTTAATATGCAAGTATACGCATACAGGCGTAAAATCAAAATGCATAAGCATGACGTCCTCGCAATTTAGCATCTTCGTAAGACTTATTCTTTTCTTTTTTTTCTTCTCTTTTTATGAACAGGTTTTTCATGTATTAAAAATGGGAATGAAGGACTAGTTTATTTAATGTTTTCTTTTTTCCCAAGTTGGGTTTACCTATATCTGTTAGATTTTATGGATTCATTTACATTGATGTGCATATTCATGCTATCATTCGCTTCGAACATAACTTATATCCACAAGATGTTTGTTTTCTTTTTTCCTTCTTTTCAATTGCAGATTTAAGAAAAAAATAAAAGGACGAGCAAAATTTACACATATTATTGAAATGATATTATACGGAGCAATGCTATCAATTTTTTTTGCAGGAATTTTAGAATATTTTTTATCTTTATTTTTTCTCTCCTTTTGTAATGTATGCTTTGTGAAAGAAGTTAAGGAGTCTCATCTCTTCTTGTGTTCAATAGTCGTGTTTTTTTGTAAAAGAGAAAAAAATAAGATACGCATTTAGACAGCTTAGGGATTTCGAAAATTAATACGATCCTTAGTTTTTACCGTTCCTATATAAATACGCGAAGCGTATATACGCAGATGTGAGAGCTTATGCGCAGGAACGTAGGCATCAGTATGGGCATTTATACATATATATATATATACATATATGTACATGCTCACAGATATGCATATATGCACACATGTTGCCATATATCGCCCTTGGTTCTATAGACTTCTTCTTTGTAGTGGCATACGTAGAAGAAATTTCAAAAATTATTCCCATGGTTTTTATTCAAATTAAAGCAAAAAGAAATCAAAATATGTATACAGAATTACCAGTAATTGATAGTGTCCCTTATATTAATGAGACTGTGCATGAAGAAGCAGATAAAATAAGAGCCAAAAATGTGGCTAAATATAAATATATTACAGTAAATGACAAACTAGAGTATATTTTTTTTTCTTTGTGTTCCTCGGCTGGGTTATCCATACATTTACTTACAATTTGGAAATTGATACATTTGTAGGCCTGCAGTTTACACACGCATGTGTGTACTTAAGAATGCGCAACATGTGTAAGCAACATTTTAATTTCTCCCCTTTGCAGATTTTCAAGTACGGAAAACCTAATTTATGCCATGCAAACGACGAAACAAAATTTTTTTCCAGTGATAATACTAAGGTAAAATTAAAGCGTTGCGCAATTTGTTACATCCAAGAAATCGCCAGTACTTTCATCCTATTCACTTTGCTGTGCCTCCGTGGTGTGCCTTATTATGTCTTTTTTTTTCTTTTTTTTTCCCAGAAATCTGGTATGCGTATTGTTCCATATGTGCTGCTCCGGGATATCGTCCTACAACATTGTTTACAGTACAAAAAGCGAGCACAGGAAAGGTGGGGATTAAAGAACATTAACATGTTTATGGAGGCACAGCTCTTAGCGTATTCCCTCCCGTTAAGCCTTTTTTCCGTTGGAATTTCCAATTAGTGCTTTAAAAAATGGGAAAGAAAAAAAATATACATATATATATATATATATGTGTAGAGCCTATATTTCAATTTATTGCATGCACCTCTTTACAGGTGTTGCACAAAATCTGCTATGCATCATAGGATCCCTGTTTTCATCTTCGTTGTTTCATGCTGTGTATGACTACTCCATATATTACAGTTCATTGAATGTACCACTATATCAAGTGTCCTTTTTAACTGCATTGTTTACATATTGCTTCCTTTCGGTTTTACTAATGTTTTTTATGCTAATTAGGGGCATCGCTTAACGTGCATGAACATATATGCAAGCGTTAACCAACATGTATGTGTTCATAGTTACAAGCTCCCAATTCATGTGTTTATATTTTGTGCCAATTCAATACTCTACTTTCTAGTTTCTCCAAGGTTTTCATTTTAGCTTATTTTGTTTTATAAGTGTTCACTTTGAAATTAAGTGGTTTTTCTTTTTATGTTTATTTTTAATTCACCCTGTGCTTTCTATATGGTGAAAAATCGCTAACTGTTTTCATCGAAATGGTGTTAATCACCCTCTCGACTTTTGTAATTTTTCCGTGTTCATTTATTATTTTTTTTTTTTTTTTTTACATCATAGAATAAGAGAGAAAAACAAAAAAAAAAAAAAAAAAAGTTTAAAAATGGGCAAAAATGTGAACAAGGAAAAATTGAAATATGGGTTCACAAAAAAGGTGTTTTGCAAGGTGTGTGCGGGGATTGCGCGGAATGCCCTTTTTGTGTTCTACGCATTCTGTGCACACAATATATGGTTAATAGTATTCAGCGAAAAAACGCTGTCCACAAGGAAAAAGGGGGAAACGTAGTAGTAAAGTGGTTGAGGCGGAGCTATGAGAGACATGAAGATATGCATAGGCGCTTCATTATATATCCTCCCCCCTTCCCACGTGTACGTCTCAAGAGAGAAGTTCATTGAGATATGGAAGCATTTTTCGAGAGGCTGGGTAAGGGGGTAAGGAGAGGAACGAGATCTTCTAATGTTGTGCAAATATACTAATTAAGATTTTGATTCAGGTCAGTAATAACAATGAGAACTTTCCAATTGCCTGAAGACTCGAATTGGCCTAATTTTAGAGCAAACCAGCATTTATTATAAGGAACAATAATTTTAAATATACCAACATCCTCTTTATTATTTCTACATTCGTTGAGAATATTTAAAGCTTTTGTTAACGTTTTAATGTATATAATTTTCTTCAAGTCTTCATTATGCCCACGCCTATACACATGCCCATGCCCATGCCCATGCTCATGCGCATGTTCGTTTCCAACTTCACTTTTCTTCTTCTCACTCTGCTTTTCACTCCTTTTCTTTTCATTTTTCTTCTTTGAATCCATTAAATTTTTTAGGACATAATTATTTTTTAGAATTGTAACATTTTTAGTAGTTAAGGAATCCATTAAAAAAATAAGATCACAAGTTTTGTTGTTAACTTCAAAATTTAATTCAATTTTATCTGAATAAAATTTTGAATATGTATTTAAAATTTTACAACATTTTTTTAATTTACAATTTATATTTAAAGAATATTTATTCATTTTTATATTTGGGAATTTTGTTAAAGATGGATTTACAATTTCAATTCCACATTCATATTTTTTAAAAGCATCAGTAACATTACAATGATGTTTAAATAGCAATATACATATTCCATTTTTTTCAAATAAATCAATAGTAATATTTGTATTTTTGGATATATTCTTAAAAATATCATATATCTGATATATATATACTAATATAATTATTTCATTATTTGAACTACTTTTTAAAATAAAATTTTCATAAAATAAATCATTCATACTTATCTTTATAAATATTTCTACATGTTTTTTTTCGTTACCAAAAATGTATAAATATTTTTCCGAAAATTTGAAACAAAGAAATGAGTTTTCAACAGCAAATGAGGAAAATTCTTTAAGTCCCTTCAGTATATACGAAAAGTCATCTACACTATCTTGTTTGAATTCTGCGTGTAGTTTCATTCTGCGGGGGCATTTCCTCACGCATGCATGTGCATATATACATACATATATATGTATGTGTGTATGTACGTATGTATGTATGTATATATATGTATATATACCCCTTCATCCCCTCTTTGCCCTTTTACGAAAAAACTGCTGTTGACGGGGACCCCTTTACCAATCTTGCAGTTTACCGTTTGTGTTTTTCCAGCTTGGATGTGTTTTCCATACATACACATGAACATGCACATATCTTCTGCGACTTTGTTACGTTATGCTACTATACAAGCATCATCTGGTACAAAACTTTTATAAGTCGTTCGCTCTTCACAGTATCAGTATTATCATCATTTTTGGCACATGCTTTTTTCCAATTTTTACAAAATTTTTTTTTTTTTGATATTTTGTTTTTGTATATTTCACTCATTATTTTCTTTACCCCCCTACTACTTCCAGCAATTTTTTTTTTTTTTTTTTTTTTTTTTCTTTTTTTTGTGAACACTTTTGCTCCTTTTTTAGCTCTTTTCATGGGTTTTTGTTTCCTCATGCTCACACTTTAAACGATCCTCTTTTAAAATAAATAATTCCAATGTCGACCACAGTTGTTACATAAGTGGGGAGGTGCGGCGTGACATGCATTGGGAAAAAAGCCAAGCGTGTTGAAGCAAAAAATGTAAAAGCGGAAGGAAAACTGTGTTGTGCATATGCATTCTCGCTCACTTTGCACCTACGCATAAGCCAAATGATGTATCTTCCCTTTCCTGGTGCACGCTTTTGTGCAAATTACAAAAAAAAAAAAAGAATAAATAAATAAAAAATAAAAACTTTTTTGCACAATTATTTACACATAATAAAATGTATATATATGTATATATGTACATATGTATATATGCAACAAAAAAAAAAAAAACTATTCTTTTATTTACGAATTAGCCCCTTTTACATACGCGATAAATGCCTCTACGATATAACGATTTGTTTTTTTTTTTTTAGACACTCTTCTTCCAAATTAATTAATTGGTTTTTCCAGAATTCTCTTTCCTAATGAAAATAATATGTGTTTGCAATGGACGCGGGTAGGGGCACGTAATGACGAAACGGAAATAATCTCATCGTGGTGCGCAAATCGATCGGGGGACAGAGGGAATAAAAATAGGATATCCCATAGGGAGAGGAGCGCATTTTATATATTTTATTTAATTTTTTTCTTACCAGTTTCAGTTTCTCAATTTTTTTTCTCAAATTGAGAAGTATAGCCACATCCGTTCGTAGTACCCTATGTTGTGAATAAAATGCGAACCGAATTGTCCAAAAGTTTTGAAATAAGAAAAGAATGGAAATAAATGCGCAGACGTGTGCATATCCATATAGTGGAACACTCAAATGTGTACACACGCACGAATGCATATGCCATACATACATACATACACGTGGCGCTGCAGTTATACCCGTAGAGGAAGCAAATATTCTCCGTGTAAATCGTTGGCTTCTCTATGTTGTTATCCTTCAAATAGGTGTCCAATTTGTCGAAATAGGATATATCTATTTTAAGCTTTTGAAAAAAGTATCGAGCGCTGTAAATGTTTTTTTCGTCTTTGTCATCCTCGGGTAGTTTATGTATCTGATCAGGTGGTTGGAAAAATAAAGCGGGCACAAATAAAGTGTAGAAAAGTTTAAGGGTGTGCAAAAAGGAAAAGTGCGGAGAAAAAGCCTTATAGTGAACACCTTATACATTATGCACTCCAGCTCGCTAGCTATTTTTTTTTTTTTTTTTTTTTTTTCTTCATTACTGGTACAATTTCGTCGCTTGTTAGCTCGAATTTCTTCTTCAACTTTTTCATATCAGATGCCTTCTTCATCTCATGTTTAATTTTGTTTTCAAATTTCTTTATGTTTTCCATTGTCATTTCTTCTAACATTATATCTTTTTTGGATATAGTGTAGGTCTTGTGAATTAAATTTTTTCTTTCTATATCTGCTTCCATATTGTATGTAAATTTAATTAGAGGATGTTTTGCCTTTCCTTCCTTTAATTTTAGCACATCATTATTGTTTTTAATTTTTTTCGATTCCTCCAATTTAATTTTTTGATCATATACATCTTCAATAACTTTCTTAGACACAGTATAAAATCTATCCTTTATTTCTTCAATCGTTCTTGTATATTTTGTATCATATACATCGTATATAATAATGAAATGACATTCATATTTTTCACATAAATTAAATAGATAATCAGTTTCTTCTTTGCTCCAATTTAAATTCATATTTCTTATTTCCTTGTTATAAAAATCATCATTATATTTTACTATATTCATTTTTTTGTTAAATTTTTCAAAAGAATAATCGTCCTCTATAGCACTCTCATTAAATACATTTTTGTCATTTTTATAACCTATCTTCTTCCACTTTTTTAAAATTAAATCATCATATCTACACTTGTTTCGAAATTTTACCAGTCTCCATAGGCTAACGTTTTTGTTATTAAACTATGAAAGGGGGGAAAGATATGGCATGTGTGCAAGTGCTCCCACGGCACGGGCGCGGCAAGGGGTACAGCACCGACGCCACACGCACATGCGTACACATAGGGGCCCATGCACATGTTTGCGGGTGCACATGTTTGCCAATTTACATGCATGCCAATGCAAATGTATGCCAATGCACATGTGTGTCATTGCACAAATGTGGAAGGCGCAAATTTACATTTATCGTTTTGGACGAAGTAGGGAGTGAAAAGAGGTTGTCGTTTTCCTTTAAAAAGCTTAATTCTTTTTTGCTTTTTTTTTCTTTCTGCTTTTTCTTATTCTTTATTTTGTCAATGTTAATACCAAGCATGTCATATATATGACTCATTTTGGATTCAAAAAAACAAAGGAGATATGAGGAGGATGGGAAAAAAGAAATGTCACATGCGTACGCATTAAAATAACAGGGGTGGTGGTGGCACAAGGGTGCATAAGAACGCAATTCAAAACACTGCTTAGGCTATATTATATGTACATATAAAGAAGTTTTAAAGCCTAAATATTTACTGGGTTTTCTTCTCACACAGTTACATCCCTCGTAAGGCTGTTATTAAAAAAAAAAAAAAGAAGCACCCCCTATCCATTCAGTAGTTGTCACGCAAAAGTGCACATGTATATAAGCGGGTACGTAATATAATATAAATAGTTTATGCAACAGGCATATAACATTCTACGTCCATATATAGGTGTACGCCTGTGAGGGATCAAATGATTCCTGTGTGGAGCTCCTTTTCAAATGAATATAAAAATTTAAATGTGTACAGTTTCAAGGGGAATGAAGCCAAAAAAAAAAAGTAAAAAAAAATTAGCACTACGGTAGTCTGATACATGAAAAGAAAAAGGTATTTACTAGAAGTTCGAATGGCAAAAACTGAGTTTGTAATACGAAAAAATTAAATAGGATTAATACCCTTTTTTACTAAACTTTTAGGTGAAATTGTTTTACTATAAACCTTTTCAAAAAGGGTGAAATATGCTATATTTAATCACGTGGGACATGCTTCATAAAATACCCCCCTTTATTTTTTTAGGGCTTCAATTACTCTGGCAAAAAAAGATGCCTAAAAATTACAACTACCGAGAAAACGAAATGAACCATGTAATTTAATAGATGTTTACAGATAAAATGGCCTTAAAAAAAAAAAAAAAAAAAAAAGTATATAATACGTAAACGCGCATATGAAAATGTGCCTTTTCGGCATACGCCCATGTGCCGTTGCGGGCATTCGCAAATGTACCTATGAGGACACATGAAAAATACTATTACGTATGTATATAAAGATATCTTTTCGTAAACTACAAGGGTAACACCACGGGAAAATGTTGCCACTAGCACTGATCACCCTTTTGATGTTTTTTTTGGAAAAGTATCTAATTTTGTGCTCGAAAAAAAAACGCCCTTTTTTCATAGAAGCTAACCAATACGGTCACGATAAAACGTTTTATATTAGCAGGTCCAAATTGTTAAAAAAAAGAAATAAGAACTCTTATGCAATAAAAAATGAGAAAAGTGTATTACCACATAGGAATAGGAAGAATGCAAGTGTGCTATGTGAATATATCGTAGATACTGAAAAAAAAATTCTCTTTTCCAATTTGTTTCACTTAGATCTTACAGATGTGCTAAACATTTTTAAGATACTATTAATTTTAAGGAAAATTACCTTATACAAAAATGGTAACATTATTTCAATCAAAATAAATGAAATCAAAAAGGAAAATAGTGCCCATTATGACAAGACAATTCACGATTATGTAGCATTTCTAGCCAAGTACTTTTCGCGGAATAAGGGGAAAGTAGAAGAAGACAATTTTCAAAAACGTTTTATGTACCCTGAATTGAAAAAAGGGAAAAAACAGGAAAAAGAGAAAAAAGAAAATGATAGAATAACTAAACATGAAGAAAGCTACACCAAAATATGCGAAAGCGAACGAACGCTAACCTCCCGTGGGGGGGATCTTCTCGAAAATGGGCATATTACAAATTACCTGCAGGATAGAAGGAAAAAGAAGAACAACAAAAAAAACAGTAAACTTTCAAGTAGGTATACAATTTTAAAAAGGACTATTAAAAAGTTATATATTAACATAAAAGAGAAATGTTATATAAACAATATGAAGGATAAAACGATCTTATTTATATTTTACGTAAATGATAAGAAGTTTATTATTTCCTCCCTATATAAGAAAATTAAAGGAATTTATTACCTATACAGAAATACCCTATATATTTCCATAAATAATAACATAAAACGGGAGATTGCCATTATTAATCTTATATCGGACAACAAATCGTACTACGAAAAGAAGAAAAATGCAATAACAGTTCATTCGTTTTATATTAAGTATTATGTTAAATATCACCTCGAGAGGTTATTTCGTCCATATTCAGAATTACGGAAAAATCGCCGCACGCAGATGGATGTTCTCTCCATCGTGCGTGTTGCTCAAACCGGTGGATGCTTGGATGGTTCCAATGAAAATGAGAAATTTAATTTTTTCCTAAGTGAGAATGTGCCCTATGGATGTGCATATTGCAATGCATGTAGGATGATCGAAGAGGATACAGTAAACGATCGTGGTACGGCAACAAGTGGGGATACTGCACCCAATGGGGGCGCCATAACTGGCGGGATTGGAACAACCCCCCATGGGTGTGCAGAAAGTGACAATGTAAATATCAAAGTTGTCAACATATATATGAATGGGAAATTTTTTATGTCCCTTCCAATGACCTTAACGTATAACGTAGATAGACAATTTTTTTACCTGAACAATTACCCTTATGTGGATATCACAAAATATGGTATAATGAATTTATGTGCACTCACGGACATTTACTTTAATAATTTTTCCTTTTTCCAAAATAAAAGCTTCAGATATTTGAATAATCAAAATATTATCCTAAATAGTGACAAGCTAAATTTTGACATTAATTATATTCTCCTTTTTTATTTTCTTTATTTTAATAAAAAGGAAAAATTGTGCCCTCCTGAGAAGATAAAGACGATTTTTTTTTTTAATTCCATGTTACAGGAAAAAAAGGAAAAAAATTTTAAAGTTATAAAAAAAATTGTACACAGAGCTGATAAGAACATTGTTAATTTTGTTTTCTGAAGCGCTTGCATGGATGTGTTCTCAATTGGGTGCCTCTACAACGTGAGCTGTGACATGCAAATGCATAGAAACCGTGTAATGTTACCCCCTGCTTTTTCTGCATGTTTGCACCTCGGTGCACTGCTGTTTGTAGTAAAATTTTGTACTTTTTAAAATACATATTTTTATGCATAGATATGTACGACAAAAAAAAAAAAAAAAAAAAAAAAAAAAAAAAAAAAAA
>FLRD01000106.1:93750-192844 GCA_900088485.1 Plasmodium ovale wallikeri | reverse complement strand
TTTTTTTTTTTTTTTTTGTGTTCCCTAGCATGCTTATGCTCATGCTCCATGCTCATTTGGATTTCGAAATGTACATAAAATGTTGCCGACGTAATAAGACATAAAAAAAAAAAAAAAAAAAATACAGAAAAATACAAGAAATGAAAATAAAAAAGAAAAACGACCCACGGGTTTTATATAGATTTTTTTACGTAATCCGCGATAAAGGAATTCACAAATTCGTAGTTAACGTTTGGCACACTATTTTTCTGCTTCATTTTCCTTTTCAGCAGACCGATAATTCTGTTTTTAAAATTTTGCTCGTTCAGGAGGTTTTTATGGCAATCTACCTTTAGGTGCTTCAAATTGTCATCAATTAACTGTTTTAGCATATCCTCCATTTCTTTAGCATTAAAGTTATTGATTTTATGGAGGAGAGCTTCCCTGTCAAATCCAATGTCTACAAATTTGTACAGGAAATTTCGAAGAAACGTTTTGTCCAAATTTTTTTTTTCTGAACAGTTAATAAGAAAACACATATCCTTTGGTTTTATTAAAATGTTTTTTGATAACACATTTTTTTTTTTCAAAATATCTAACAGTGTATTAACCAAAAAATTGGAAACACTTTTTTCTTGTTCATATTTTAAACACTTATTGAAGTAATTATATAAAAAAGGATCATTAAAAAAGACGTGAAAATAATGTTTTGACCATTTATATTTCATTTCATCATCATATATTTTTATTTTATAATTTACATAAAATTTTAATAGCTTTAAAATGTTATTTCTGAGTTTATATTCAGGTATATTTCTTTCGTGTACATAGTTGTAATCTTCTTTTTTTCTTAAAACATAATGTATATTATCTAAATAACTTTTTGTATATACACTACCTAACGTTCGGTGGTTTCTCTTCTTTGTATTATCATTTTCCAAAATCATTTTTACAAAATTTTTTTTTTCCATTTGGATACAATTTCTTATTTTTGTAAAGCTATTGATATTTTTAATTTCCACTCTGTTACACTTTATATTGTTATACTCAAAAGATACGTTTATGTCTGATCTTATATTTTCCTTGTTACCCACACAAACACCTAGTAAGCACACTTTATTTTTTATTTCCCGAAGCAAATTTATACAATCTTCTACATTCATGTAGTCTTCTTCTACGACAATTTCGGCTAGCGGGATACCACACCTGTTGTAGTCTAATAATATTTTTTTGCTCCACTTATTTGTTTCACCCAAATTATTACTTAAACTAAGTTCATTTCTCTCGTCAGTATCTCCAAATGCCTGTTTCTCACTTCCATTAGACGCACACTTTTCTTTTTCATAAAAATTGTAACTAACATGGGGGTGTCCCTCCTTTCGGAGAGATGTCAATATTTCTCTGCCCCCTTCTGAGTGACCATCTTTAGCATCATTAGCATCATTAGCATCGTTAGCATCATTAGCATCGTTAGCATCATTAGCATCGTTAGCATCATTAGCATCTCTCCCATCCGTACTTTTGTCCAGCAGGTAACATTTGCTCGTATCTTCTTCCAAGTGAACACTTCTTACGCAAAATTTTTTCCCCTCTACGTAGATATACCCATTCGTTCCTAACGGTTTTTCTCTTTGTGTAATTTGATATCCTTTTGGTAAATCGTAATAATTATAAATTTTTCGATCAAATGTAATAAAACTACTCAAACTACAGTTCAGAATTATGCAAATTAAATAAGTGAATAAGACAGCAGCACTGTTCAGTAGATTTAGAGAACCTACTTCACCCACGCAAACGTTACATATGTGTTTATTCGGTGTATTAACAGCATCGTTGCAGGATTCAAAAAGAACTTCCATATTAGCATCATTTGTTCCCGCCTCGGCTGTTACCTCTCCACGACCTGTAACGTCAGATTTCACACAACTTTTTGTACCTTTTCTCAAAATATTTTCATTTAAAAAGTGTATCAAATCGATGTTATTTTTTTCGTACGTTTTTTCTTTATATAAAGATGCTACGTTAAAACAGTTACAAAACGCCTTATGTTTGGTGCTTAACTGCACATGCACCTCTACACCAATTTTACTCTTAATGGTCTTCTCAACATTTTCTTCTACATAAGCACGATCATCTATTCCCTTATTGCCAATGTGGCTCTTAAGGTGTATGTTCTTCCTTGCTAGAAATCTACTCGGGAAAAACAAATTCCGTCTCTGGCTCGGGTTCTTCACTTTGTAGCATACAGCTGCAGAACGGATACCAAAAAGGAGGAACAGTAGCAGGTACAGGGTCATTATACATATACATACATATGTACATGTGAGAATGGGGTTGGCCATTCACATACATATAGCTATTCTCGAGGGTCACCCCCTCCCCCTTTCCTTGCTCACGTTACGGTCCCTGCGATCATCACGAAAGGTAAAGAGAGCCCCCATATGTTCCCCTATGTTACACGCTAGAGTGCATACCTTCTTGCGTACGTATGAGTATATCCCCTTTGGTATGCCTTCAATACTGGGCTTTCTCTCCTTTGGTACCTCCCTTTGCCATAATTCTGGTTTTTCATTTTTCTCCTTTCATCAATGCACCCGTAAAAACAGTATTCGACGAGGCCCTTTTTGTTTTACTTTTTTTTTTTTTTTTATTTTTTTTTTTAATGAATGCATGTGCGGAAGGTTATTGGAAGTATATCGAAGCAAGTGTACATGCATGTATCAATCAGTATATGTTGCTCCATTTGCACCATCGGTTTTTTGTAATATGGTGAATTTTATTCTACTGCTGTAGAGTAACCCTGTTAAAGGTTGTGTATAAAAAGGGGGAAGAAGCTTCCACGTAACAGAATATTCCAAATGATATATCAACGCATTACATACGTGCGTAAGTACATAGATAGTTAGATACGCATGTAGGCACAAAAAAGCTTCTCGAAATATATCGCCAATATGCAAGTATCTCTCCCCCATGATTCCCATTAAGAGGTATAAAAACATATTTAAAAATTGAGAAAATATCACAAAAAAGGGAACACATCGAAAGGTAGGGAAAAAAGTGAAAAAAAAAAAAAAAAAAAAAAAGGTAAGAAGCAAGATAGCCGTTATAGCTGAAGACACTTGATGAATGTATTAAAAGGTAGGCATATAGTAGTATCTGATTTGATAAAATTTTATAGGAAAGGGAAATGCAATTTTAGTCTGTACAGCAAGAAGAAGAAGGGCGTACGTGGTGTGGGAAACCAATGGAATGAAAACGATTCTAGAGACTCATGCACAAATCAAAATTTTCTAAAAAATATATGCAACAGAAACGTTATCAATAAGTTAGATCCCATAAGCATAATCGAAAATTTAAAGTACGTAAGTGATTGCAATGTGAAAGAAGATGTTATTAAAAACTACATAGGTAGAGTGAAGTTACTGAAGGAACAATGGAGTTTAAATAAGATATATTTTATTTTAAAAATACTTGTGAAATATGATTTACACGATGCTGTGTTGTTGGAGAAGTTAGAACACATAATTAATAACATAGATGTGTTGTGTGGACAAGGGGAAGACGTAGATCCTTTTGAGAATATTTATATAGTACGCATATCATATGTCTTACATAGTTTTTATCATTTTAATAGTGCCAGTGAACAACTAGTAGAAAAGGTAATAAACATTCTGAGCAGAAAGATAGACTATATAATATACCACAATGCGTACTTCAATCGATTTTTTTACAAGCATGGGGGGGGTGGAAAAAGGGGCATAAGCAACGAAGAGGCATCTGCATGTGGCTCGAGCACCGTCTCAAACACATCCCGCCCAAATGAACAGTTAAAGCATACCGGAAAAAAGGAAGAAGGACCCATCGAACCAGATCGGAGGAAAAAGGGAAACGAACACGTGCGAAACATTAATTTTAACGAGATATATCTTATCGTTAGTACACTAAAAAATTTAAAGTACGAAAATAAAAAATTTTTAAATAAGCTAAAGTTTTTATACTATTTTAATTGTATAGATGTAGAAAAGGTAAGTGAAAATGATTGTAAATATGTTACTTTGTTGTTCCACTTTTTTTATGAACCGTCTGATAAGTACCTGTACAATGTTATGAAGTTTTTCCTATCAAAACACGCTTCTATGATGAGCAGTATTCATGATTTTGTCTTAGTTGCGCTAACTGTTTATTACGCGAACATGGGAAGGAGCACTCAAAATGGTCATTATATCGTCACGGGGGTGGATAATCAGCATGACACCGAGAGATCTCACAAACTGCAGAACGTGAGTTACCCATCAACTGACGATATAAGTAGTATAATAGAAGATATGTATTTCCTACCAAAGGAAGAAAAAAAAAATTTCATGTCAATTCTGCGATGCGTTTGCGAACATGGCAGAGCGATAAGAGAAAATGTTACCGATATTGCATACGAAAGGGTTTTAAAACTGCTTAATCGTAGGTATTATGTAGACATGACTGGTTTCGAGGGAGGGAAGAGGAAAATCTTCCCAAGCGACATTGCGGATGGAAATAAAAATGAATGGTGGGGAAAGAGCCTTCTGACGAATGAGTCATCTCCCCTTTCGAAAAACGAAACGAACGATTTGCAAAGCGTAAGTGAGTTAGTAAAAATTTGCAACTACTCAATGAGAGAGGTAGATACATTATACTATCTGTATTTGAAGGAAAACGTAGAAAATTTTAATGTAGAGACTGTGCTAAATGTGTTTAAAAGCTTTATATTTGTGTTTAACATTAGAAATGAAAAGAGTAAGAATTACATGAATGGGTACCTAAATGGAAGATACGCAATTTTTGATAATGACAACTTAAACAATCTGATTAATGTTACCACTCAGATAATTACATCATCATCCTTGCATAGGTCTTACAGCATGTGCAGTGTGAAAGAGCTATCATCTATTCTTTATTATGTATACCAAATAAGCAACATTTTTGAAAACGAATCGTTCGAAGATATGTACATAAAAAGGTTGCAACGACATGTAGATAGTGTATTGTTCACCAAGTTGAAGTCAATTTTGGGCGAAGGTGAAAGGGGGAAAAGTAGCGGAGAGGCGGGAGGTAATAGCAACATGTACGGAAAAAACAACATAAGCAGTGTTGAGAAAAAAAAAAACTCGGCTGAGAATTTTGACGTAAGAAGTCCGAAAGATGAATCTGGCAAAGAATTTTATCCCCGAAAAAGCTATTTAAGAGAGAAAAACGAATCATGTGATAGTTACATATGTGAGAACATCCGGCAAAGTAGCAACCCACTTTTTAGCGGTAACTCTTCGGCTTCATCATGTAGGCGAAGTGGAAATAAAAATGATCAGTTCAGTAAGAATTACACAATGGAAGTTTTCATTTTGCTGTTCAACATGTATAGTAAAAAGGGAGATAACAAATGCATACTCACGATGTTGTTAAGAATACTGAATGTGTACAAAGTGGAAAAAAAAAACCTGCCTTCAGGGGTATTTATAAATTTGCTAAATTCGTTTGCAAAACTTAAGTATAGAAATGTTACTCTTATTGATGCATGTCTACAAAAAATAAAAGAAAATATGCAAACAGCTAATTTTTACGATTACGTAAATCTACTAATCTCTTTATCTAAGCTGAACATATTTGGCGTAAATTTAGCTATGTATGACGAAGCATTTTCAGCAAACGATATTGTTCAGAGTAATAAAAATTGCTATCGTAAAAACGTAAATAACATGTTTCTACATGTGTACAGTGATAACACTAGGGAACAGAAAAATAACATACAAATAGTACATAATCTTAAAATGATTCTGAAAAAAATAGACGAAAACATTAGCAACTTTTCTTTTTCTCCAAACTACAAAATGATCAATATTATCCCTAATATTCTGAACAGCTATACAATTTTAGGCTTTGACAAAATTCACTTTAAAAATGTAAATAAGTTGGTAGAATGTTTTCATGACTATACATTTAATTACTTCCATGATCATCCTTTTCACAAAAACTGGTGTATTTCTACTGATGAGATGAAACAGAAGGAAGGGGGTAATGAATATGTTCTCAACGATACAGTACAGTGTGTGAATAACCCCCTTGGAAAAAACAACAATTGGTATTTTAGTCAACGGAATAACGTAATAATAAAGAAAGAAAATGCGGACAAAGAATTGTACCTGCCCCTACAGAGTGTGTACCAGATGTACATATTTACCGTTTACTTCATTGCGTATGTGCGCTGCTTTAATCGATTTTGCGAACAAGGTGGAGTGGGTATGAATATGGGTGATGGCGAGGGGCATGGCGAGGAGTACGACGAAGACGGAGAGGGCAGATGGCATCCATTTAACCATTACCCTAAATCAAACGTATTTCTAACGAGTAAACCCAGCATTAATATGAAAAGGGATTGCCATTTAGACATACATAATATTCTGAGTGAGCGAAGTGTACATATACTAAATAACGTAATTTTTTTTGTTAAATATATAAACAATTTTTATAAAAAAAAATCCTATGAAAAGTACAATCTTTATATGAAGTTTTTACCCATCAATAGGGAAAGAGAAAGAGAAAATGAGGAACTAGTAGAATATGTAAAAACATGTCATGTTCAGGCGGAAAGGGACAATTCATCTATGTATTCATCTAGTTTTCATAGGGACGTTTTTACGACGCTTCTTCTGATGGGAGTGAATAACATGGAATGCGAAGTAATTCACTTACAAAAAAAGGAATTACTCCAGTTTAACATGCACATAGCGGATTAGCCACATATATGCCATTGGCAAGCTTGCTTCGTCCGACGTGCTCACCCTATACGTCTGTACCTTTCACTTCATCTGTATCATTTTTTCCCCCTTATGTAAGGTACCATTTCTCGATGGAATATACACCGCCGACATTGTTATCAACAACTCGGTAAGCAAACGTACATAAAAATAAACAGACACGATTACTTCTGTCTTGTTGGAATAAATAGCTTCCTGCGCAATAAAAACTTTTCCTCTCCCCATTCGCATCCCATATCTTCACATTACGCTTATTTGCCGCATTTCATTTTACCTTTCTCTCAGGTGTGTGTAGAAATTAATGGGAGCAATCATTACTATTACGACGACAATATGAAAAGGTCAGATCAAAAAATTGATTCGTTGAATCTCATAAAATATTACTTGTTAAGTAAAAAGTACAATTTAATTTTAGTTCCATATCAAGAATGGAATAACCTCAAAAATATGGACATGAAGAAAAAATATCTTATGGAGAAAATGAAAAAATAAAATCATGACAGAAATGTAACCGATGCGCATACATCTTACGCTTATGTATACATTTTTCATACGTAGTGAGCAGTTTGAAAAAAACTAGAGTTATGTATATCTTTCAAATTAGTGGCAGTACAAAAAAAAAAAAAAAAAAAAAACATAAACGTAAAGTGAAAAATACGCCATAGATGAAGACTGACTAGGCATTACCGTTCGGTGTATCTAACAAAAAAATAAAAAAAGAGCATGGCGCTGGTAGAATTCATAGTCACAAATAGAAATCCGCAGGAAAGAGGATTGGTGTTTAAAGGAAAGTATACTATACATAATAGTTAATGGGAGGAAATAGCACACTTTTGCTATTTTTGAGAAAAAGAAAATTTGCGCATTCACCAGTACTTCCTCGTAGTACAGGCATAATCTTCCGCATTCTCTGCTGTTCGTATGTTTCTCAGACCCACTTCACATGTACCCTCAGGTGCGGGAATCGCGTAGCAACGCGTTGGCATCCCGTGTTACCGTTGGGGAGGAGAGCGCCTATTCGACAGAAGTTACATTCCCTTTTGAAGCAAAGCAGTCCATAAAGGCCTGGATGCTGTCGCAGTCGTTTTTTATCGAAACGGTGTTTGGCATAAAGTTATAATTGCAGTGCAAATAGAGTCTGTACACCTCCGTTTCAACCTTCGTAAATTTCAGCTTTTTATATATCCTCAGTGCTATTTCATTTTCCACGTTTAAGTCACACCTGTTGCAGTGGTATAAGTACTTTAGTACATATATACAAATATACATAATTAACAAACCATAACCTTTATTTCGATGTTGTTCTTCAATTACTAGGCGTTCAATCCTGGAATCAAAGCATCTACCCATATGAAATAGTAAATATATTTCAGTGTAACCCACAATGTTTTTATTTGCCACATTGTAGTTCTTCAGATGTGAGCATATATCAGCTGCACTTAAGATTATTTTTCCGTCACCAAAATCGTTCTTTCCTTTTTTCAAGTACCTTTCATTTTTCACCTTCCCTTTTCTCACGATATTGTCAATATCTAAAATGGTCGATTTCACAAATTTGAGGGAGGAAAACGGCAAAGGCCTGGCGCTGCACGAGTCTTCCACACCATCCCGTTCCATCTCACGCCATTCCTTATGGTGGTCCTTATGACAGTCCTTAGCACTACCGATAGCGTCGCCGCTTCCGGCGTCCGCATCGTAAATGTACAGCACATAGGGGTAGTAAAACGATTTCCCGAGCATCTCGAAAAAGAGCAGAGGCCCAAAAAAGAAATTGCACGCCGTGACACCCTCCAAGATCCTATTACATACAATTAAGTATTCATAGTACGTTGAAATAATTTTAAACTTAAACCTGTAGTTGTTGAAAAGGAAAATATATTTATATAAAACCTTTCGCTTATTAATCACATCCAAGTAGGATTTTTTGAAAAAATCAGTATCATCTATCAAAGGTGTATTAATTTTTTTACAATCCTTCATATTGCAACAAATATATAAGTTGGTATATCAGGAGGATCAATAAAATTTTTTCTATTAAAAATAAAGCAGTGTGTATGCAAAAAATGTTTAACGTGGCATGTGTTTATACAAACTGAACAACGGAGAAAAAAATGGACAGTTGCGAAAATGGCCTCTTATAAAATTAAATATTATTTAAAAAAAAAAAAACAAAAAAAAAAAACAAGGAAAAAGTTTTCCTTACATTATCTATTGAACGAATGGCATTGCAGTGCAGAATGCTTCACGGATAAGTTAAATCCGTCGCGCATTTGTAGTGTTTCTATAACTTTTTTTTTTTTTTTTACTTTAAAAATATGATAAAGAGTACGCACCTCATATATGTATGCAAAAATGGAAGCATAATACATTACTTTTTTTTTTTTTTTTTTCCCTACCTAAGCGTGTGAATAACACGTACATAACACTGAAATTTTACGAATTTTTTTTGTGTCACATTATTTTGCAAATTTGGTGAAAGCATCAAGGCAATTTGTTCCTTTCAAAGGCGCACAAAGTGTTTTCCTTTTTTTTTTTTTTTTTTTTTTTTTTTCCCCCCCTAAATGTACCACTAAAAAGGGGTTGTAACCCTTTGATTAAGTTAATCATTATTATTTCCACACAGAGGAACAATGCTTAATTACATACACTTCAAGTCATTATAAAAAATCGATTAGATTGGTATATAAATGAAGAAAACACGGGTGGCTCTCTGCACAGTGTACAATGCTACGCTTAGCAATGAATCGGTTACAAAGCAGAAGAGCACTATAATGGGTGCCCTATTTTATAATGCAACAAACGAGGAAGGTCCTCATAACATAAGAGGAAAAACTTTCTACGGAAAGGGAAACCATTACACGCATGCACTGTTCACTCAGTAGTCAACTACACGCTCACGAAATATGCCAATTGAAAACGCGAGCTAGTGTGGGTACATCGGAATGGTTATCCTACTTAGACAAAAAATACTCGAATAAATTATATCGGAACCTCTTCCACAATAATTGAAATGCTCTATTTTGCTGAGAAAATAAATATCTTACAAAGATGTGATTTTTTTTTTTTTTTTTTTTTTGTTTTTTGTTTTTTTGTTTTTTTTTTTTACCTTGGGTGTGATTTGGTAGGCCACTTTACGAAGACATGACAGTATTTTGTTCCAGAAGATTTTTGTATAATCCGTGATAAGTACTAGAAAAAAGAACGTTGTAGGGAATCGGATGGGATGTGGAGAAATGTGTCTTTTTAAATTTCTTAAGTTCACTTATTGTATACTGCTTCAATTCTGATACAGTTTTGAGATTAATTAATAATTTCCCGTAGTCCCATATAAGTATTAATTTTTGTTCCACCTTTTTTGGTACAATAACTAATTCTTTATATCCATCAAAAATATTGACAGAAACAAGTTGATTATTTTCATTTGGAGGTTGTTCATCAAAATGTTGAACATAATCAAGTGCTGCAATATTATCATCAGTATATAAACGAAAGACTTTTTTTTTGTAAGGTAAATTTGATTTCTTATTTTCATTTGTTATTTTAAAACATGGATAATTATCATTTTGAACTAATTTGTAAACACCACCTAGAGAAGGTTGTGATTGGCAAGTTATTAAATTTGTCCCTATTGCAAAAATGTCAATATGATGTTCTTCTTCTTCTTCATGTAAATATCTTATTACGTCCTCATTAATATCATTACTAACACATATTTTTAAGTTATAAAAAGGGACATTTAACTTAACAGATATATCATTAAATATTTTTTTACATTCCTTAGTTAAATATTTTAAATCACCTGAATCAATTCTTATACCAATAGGTTTATAACCAATTTCATGTAGTGATAATGCTACAATTAAAAAGTTCAAAATACCTGATTTTAATGAATCATATGTATCTATTAAGCAGATAAAAATGTTAGGGTTTATTTGAGCAAATGCAATAAAAGCTATTAATTCAGACTCTTTAGCAAATTTACAATTATACAATTTATTTACTATTTCTTTATTTTTTTTAACAATACTTAAAAAGTCATAATTGTCTATATACGTATTTGATAATGCTTCACTATTTTTGAAAGAAAGAATAAAAGAATGTGACATAGTTCCTAATATTGGTATATCATACAAAAAGGATGCATAAACATTTGATGTAAAATCACATCCAACTGCGGAATATCTTGATCCGCTTAATGCACCATCAGGGCCTTGAGCTCTTCTACATCCAAACTCAGCTAATGTTTTATAATTAATAGACATTTTATACAACATACTATTTGTACCAATTAATGTTGGATAGTTCACTAAATTAAGTAAAGCACTTTCTAATATTTGACATATGAGAAGTGGACCTTCTATCATCATTATTGGTTCATTTGCAAACACAACAGATCCTTCTTGCATTGAATAAATGGATATATCCTTTCCACTTAATCCTTTCAAATAATTTACAAACATATCAATATCTTGGTAATGCGACATTTTCTTTTTTATAAACTCCAACTGTGCTTTCGTAAAACGGAAGCAATTCACATACTTAATCACTTCGTATACTCCCCCTAAAATTGCAAATTGTCCATTAAAAGGGCACTTTCTAAAATATATTTCAAATGTGCATTTATTCTCATGCTTCTTATGTCTAAAATAGGTGTATGCCATTACCAAATGGTAGAAATCCATAAACAGCGCATTAATACTGTTGCTACTCGGGATATCCAGTTCCTTATTAATTCTGTTTTCGATCAAATACTTCAGGCACGAAATTTGTGAAATCATTTTGTGTTCATCTACAGCTCCACCGTTGCATCCACCTACCTGTTCGCCATTCAACTGGACGGACAGGTTTCCATCCTCTCGTGCGCAACATTTGGGCGTTATTTCGGTACAGGGATTATTACCTCTACCTTCACCTGTTTCTTTTTTTTTTAAAATTAATAGTTGCCTTAGGTCGTTTTCTGTGATGCACACATCTGATATGTACATCGACTTCTTCGTTTTATCAATTCTAATGCTATCAAGCAAATTGGTATTTGTATCACCAACTTCTTCCCCAATGTTTACATTAACAGTTGAGGTTCCATTTAGCAGTGCATTTTCGCTTCCAGAAGAAAGTTCACCCGTACCACTAGCCATAAAGCTCTTCTGTCACTATAACTGTAACTATTACAATGATTCTTTATATTTTTCCCCTTTTGCTATTATGAAAAATACGCAAAAATAATTGCACAAAAATGCTATGTGTTAGTTCAAGCGGAAGGAAAATCTTAATATGAACATAACCATTTCTTTTTCTTTTTTTTTTTTTTTTTTTGGTTTTAACCGCTGCTATGACTATATAGTTTAGAAAATAAAAGCTGGGTTCGGATTTAAGATGGGGTAAAATATTTACATAATTCTTTACATGTATGCACTTTTAGAAAAAAACTCTACGTACATGGAGCTTTAGGTATGCTTTAAAATAATTAGGGGTAAGCATTATCACATGATATGCCGATTCTATGTTATCAAGAAAGAATATAATAAAAATGCACTTTTTAAGAAAAAAAAAAAAAAAAGAAAAAAAGTTTTCATCAAAAAAAGTGCATACGTGTTTACATGCTTCTTAACGCATGGGAGAAAAAATCACACTATGCACAAATTTTAGTAAAAAAAAAATAAAAAAAAAAAAAATAAAATAGTAAGCCAAATGATAACAATGACTATACTTAATAATTTTGCAAATACGTGTTAATCTCTTTGGCAATATCACTTGGATGAAATTCTCGAGCGCAGTTTGAACATGCTAGAAGCGGTGCAGAATGACACACATGTGATCGCCTTTCCACATATTTGCAATACATTCCTAATCCTGCGCTTACAGAGGTGCACAACATGTCTGGCATTTACACCGATGCCCCGTTTGCTCGAAATATATTATGCTCTTATTTTTAGCGATAAAACTCTTATTCGCGAATTTATACTTCCCAATACTGTGTAGTCTTGTGCATTTACACACGCCGCATGAACATATGCATAAGCCGCTTCGGTTAAAAAATTTTCTCCTTAATGCAAACGAGGCCAAAGAATTCACTGAAACGGGAAGCATAACCTATGCATCTCAACTCGAAGAAGCGCGGGATTCGATCGTTTTGTGCATTTTGCGCTTTTCGAACATTTTTAACCTTTTTACAGTTATTTTATTTTATTTTATTTTTTTTTTTTTTTATTTTATTTTATTTTTTTTTTTTTTATTTTATTTTATTTTATTTTTTTTTAAATCAATAATGCATATTTAAGTTTGACAATTTTTCATTTTTTATTACTTTATTTTAAAGATAAGATTGATTTGTAAAAAAATAAGCATTACCCAAATTGGGGATTAGGCCATGGGGGATGAAGGAATCTATATAGGAGCACAAATGTATATACACATGAGCATATATATGCATATAAAATTTGCATATGTATTATATATATCTACACGCACGTGTAATTGCACCTTATATTTGTGGAGAAAACAATATTAATCCCCACTGAATTACGAATTGGGGAATCGGGAACGTATCACATATAAAAAAATAAACAAAATGGTATGTACATACGTGTACACTTTATGTACAACTACTCACGCTTGCACATGTCTGCATATGCACGGTATGTAACAAGAACAAATTGATATCCATGGAGTCGAGCCGCATGCTCCTCTCTCTTGGTAACGCAGTTGTAACGCACTGGGAAAGCAACCTGCTAACCTTGGGGTTAAAATAACATCTAATTGCGTTCTTACGTAGGCTGCGTCACCACCTTCCTTTTTTTTTTTTTTTTGCATACTTTGTATGCCTTAGAATATTTCGCATACCTAGGTATGCCTCGTATTTTTTTTCACGTTCATTCTGATTTATTCTCGCATTTCGACATTTCCATTTTTTTTTTTTTCCCTTTTCCCAAATTCACGAGAGGACTTGTGTATTTTTCTTCGAAAAAAGATTCACGATGCCAGGAACTGGCACATCGCGTTAAGGGGGATGAATCCTCAATTGGTCATTCACATGTGGTATGAAAAAGCTAGAAAAGATCCGAGATGCCCTTTTTCTGTTCTTCCGTCAGTTTTTTTGGAAACTGAACTGAAAATGTAATGTAAAGATCTCCAAATTTGTTGGTATTTCTAATTGGCATTCCTTTATTTTGCACTTTAAGAATATCATTGTGAAAGGTAACGGTTTGTTTGTTTATATGGATAGGCTTACCACTAATATGATCTATGTCTTTTGAAAAGCCTATTAAGGCATCTTTTAAAGAAATTTCATATGTTTGGTGTAGATCATTATTTTTTCTTACATACGTTTTATGTTTCTTCGTTTGAATAATAAAAACAACATCTCCATTTTCATGACCTATTTCTTGTTTTCCTTTTTTCTCGAACACAATTTTATCATAATTTGCCATTCCTGGTTCTACTTCTAAAGTAAGTTCAGTAGTTTTTTCTTCTTTCATTCCATTAGGACAATAAGAACATTTGGGATTCCATGCTTTCCCTCTATCAATACAATTTTCATCTTTAACTTTTTTTTGCATAATAAAGCCTGGTGCAACCTGTTCCGTAGTTGTTTTGTGTCCTTTACCACTACATTCAGGTTTTCTTATAATGCAGTCATCACCCTTTAAGCAATTTACATCTCTAGTATATATTACTGAAAAAAATTCACCACTATACAATTGTTCCAAATTCATTTCAACATGTATGGTTAAATTATCAGCTTTTTTCTTTTCTTCTCTTCTAAAACCATCCCCAAAAAAACTATCGTAAAAATTAAAACTGTCCATAGGATCATCTTCTCCTTTATGACGTTCCACATTTTTGGCAGCTTCTAAGCCATGAAGATCATAAACTTTTCTTTTTTCTTCATCAGATAATATTTCATATGCCTCTGCAATTTCACTAAATTTGTTATTCGAATTCTGATCTTTAGCCTTATCTGGATGATATTTCTTCGACAGTTTTCTAAAAGACTTTTTGATCTCTTCTGTTGTTGCGTCTTTTTCAACTCCCAATACATCATACAGATGTGTGTTGCCAAAATCTTCCTCCATATCTTCATGGGCATACCATGCATCGATAAATACCTTCCATTTCTTGTTTATCGTGAATGTTTTTAAAATGAGTAAAAATAGGAACGTCAGGTATATCCTACGCTTGATCATCTTCACTCAACTGTTCGCCTGTAAAGGTACACAAGGAAGACCATACATACGTACATACATGAGAACATGCGTATGTGAATACATGAGACAATACGTGCGTACAAATACATAAGCAACACATGCAAATACCTTCTTGCACCAAGTGCGCCGGCGCAACGCTTTGCATGTTATGCGTACCTGTATATGAATATTTTTATACTGAAGATAAGTATAACATGTGTAATAATAGACGGGGGTGTTCTTCGGGATCCTACGTACCCCTAGGGAAGGTGAATGTGGTATCCTTCTAACGGAAGAAATAGAGCAGTTGGCTCTTTTTTGGCTTGCTTGCTTGGTGCTACTCTTTGGGAAAATTACCACTTGCGCAGTGTACATACATAAACCTAGGCATGCACTAACGAATATGTAGCATAGCAGCGGATGTAGCAAATGTAGCGAATATACCAAATGAAGCTTATTGCGCATAGGTATACCCTCTTGGAGTTCGCTGAGATGGTATATTTTTGCTTATGCGTGTATGTTAATGCAAATATTTTTACGTAAAAACGGTAGTACTACTCTGCTACCTGATATGCTTTCAATTTTTTATTTGCCAATGGCGATATTTTTTTTTTTTTTTTTATTTTATTTTATTTTTTTTTATTTTATTTATTATTTTTTTTTTTATCTTTGATCTTTAGCTTACTATTAATTCTTAATTGTAATTTTCCATGATTACCTTAATTCTTACTTATTCCCTCATAAATTATTGAGAAAACAACTTGCAATTCTTTTTCTTTTTTTTTTTACGAAAAAATAATTTTTATAAAGCTATTTAAGTCGAAAACGGCTTACTTTACAAAAATTAAAAAAAATAAGAATAATTTGAGGGAAAAAAAAAAAAAAAAGAGAAGAGAAGAGAAAAGAAAAGAAAAGATATATGTAAATAATTATCTCCATATAACAATTTACATACGTTTTTGCAAAGAAATTATATATGAACAAAGTGAGCAAATATAATTATAATAGAATTATTTTATTTTATTTATTTTTTTTTTTTTTTGTGCAAAGAAAAAATTTCCAAGTATTTAAAATCAAAAGGAATTTAAAAAAAAAATGTAAGAAATAATTTTCTTAATCTCTTAAATTAGGAATAAGACTAAAAATGAAGAATATTTATAAAATTAATTATGTTGAAATGGAGGATAATATTGAAGGGGAAAAAGAAGTTAAAAGTAAGTACTCTTGGTAAGGTATTAATAAAAAGTTTCATTTAAAAAATTCTTATTAAAGAGAACTTTTTTTCATTCGAGGAACGCGGTATACGTAAACATATATGTGCTTATGTACATACGTATATATATTCGTTTGCATATGCTGAAACGTCGGATCACGGGTAAAATAACCCGAAGGTACAGAGAGCGAAAGGGAACAATTTGGAAAAAAAAAAAAAAAGTCAAGCTAATGAATAGCTAGACTAAAGCAAAGCTAGACGAAAGTAAAGCTAGACGAAAGTAAAGCTAGGCGAAAGCAAAGCTAGACGAAAGCAAAACTAGACGAAAGCAAAGCCAGACCAAAGTAAAGCCGTAGGCCAAGACAAAGCTGAGGCCAAACCATTGATTAAACGTTGGGAAAGGCGAAATAAAAACAATCTTTTAGCGTTACTCAATAGAGAGATTCAGGTGTCCAGAAAAAAAATCTTGTAAAAGTAGTAGTACGCGTACATGCATAGATTAGGTATACATATATATATATACGTAATAAAATAGCTCTAGGTACAGGCAATAGATGGTTTACCCCGTTCTTCGGGTTCTCCGTTTTGCGTAAAATTTTCCAAATATGGTTTCCTTATTATTTTTCTTTTTTTAAACCCTCAAGAGCGAAGCCATCTTAACGAAAGGGAGAATAAAAGATAAATGTTCCCACTGTATGCGCATTCTTAATTGTAATGCATTCTATTAGGATAAAAAAGTAAGAATAGTTTTCAAAGGGAAAAAAAAATATCGAAAAAAATAAATAAAAAAAAAAAAAAGGCAAAAATAAATAATTTTGGAAGGTTCATAATGTAAGAAAAAAAAAAAAGTTTTTCTAAACATTGAAAAGGTGGGAAATATTGGAAGGAGGAAAAAAAATTTTTTTAAATTAAAAAAAAAATTAAAATTAAAATAAAATTAATACATAAGCACCTTTCTTCCTGTCTTTAATTTCATAATATGTATACGTTTTTAAAAATATTCGAGAAATATATCCGTACAGGAAAAAAGCGGGTTTCTTAAAAAAGCAGAAAAATTAAAAAGAAAAAGGAAATTTTTTTTTTATTACAATTATTGTTCTTATTTGTCTTATAAACATTTTATATGAAACTACGTCCTTTACACCATGTTAATTCTTTCCTGTCAATGGGAAAACTGTGATTTAAATATTCGGTAGTAGTGTGAAAAACCGAAAACCCTTTCTCTTTTTATCTTGAACGTAATATTACGTAGCAGAAGTATCTGTGAACGTAAATTTTTGTCTAAAAATCTTATAATCCATTTTTAACAGAGTAAGTTCGATTTCGTAATGCGAGGATTCGTCATGTTTAATAGAAGCATGTTGAACAGGCATGAAAAATATATGACAAAATATAGCCTTATTAAAACGATTTTGTTGTCTCCTTTTTTTTAAAACATTGCTGGAAGAGAATAAAATTAATATACAATTATTGTGCGTCTATTTCGTTTTTTAAAGATCAAAAAAATGTGCAGGTTCACCACTTTGCGATTCCTATTTTTTTGGACATACTGTTGCACTTATCGTAAAAAAAAAAAAAAAAAATGTCGCATAAAAAAAGAAAAAATATTTCTTTTTTTTTTTTCTTTTTTTTTTAATTTGTATTTTTTATAAAATGGTATACCATTTCTTACTCTTTTTTTTTTAACAATTTTTATTTAGATATATTCTTTTGTCACATTTGGTGGATAATCCCCCTTTTTTTACAATTTTTTATTTTTTTGTCCACTCGTAAAACTGTCTTTATTTTTTGGTATTATTTTCCACATGTATGTACATATGTATATATGCATGAGCTTATATAATGTGCAAAATTTAAAGTAAAAGGCCATGAGTAAACTGTTCTTCATTTAGCAAAAAATCGAATTTAATTGGCAAAAAAATGGGGAGAAAAGGCCTTTATAACTTCCGTACCATTGGCGTTATTCGTAATTTTTCGACATTCATGTTGCATACTTTTTTTTTTTTTTTTTTTTTTTTTGGCCATATTATTTTGTTGTTAGCAGTTAACTGTCTTTGCATGGAATGAAAAAAAATTAAAGAGTGAATTGTCTTCTACATTGTCAACGAAGCATGGCTACATGATGATTTTTTCACTTCGCATTTTCATTCACTTTCTTTTCTTCTTTTGTCCCTTTGCATGTGCAAGGTTTCTTAACTGCCGTGTATAATATGCAATATAATACACGGAGTAAAGTTGACAGTGTAATTATTCTCGAAGAACTAAGTACATATATATGCACGAAGCACAGTTAATCTTAACAAAAATGTTACGAACATTCGTTTGCTGTGTCTACGTTGGCACATTTATATGTACGCGCATGTAAGCGCGTTCATTTGCATGCGCATGCTTCAGTAAGCATGTTTCTGCATGCATACGTATTTAAATACATGTATGCGTTTATATGTACGCAAACACTACTATAAAAATATTCACATGCATAAATTCAATTAACATGCACACGCCTATACAGAAACATGCACAAATGGTAATTGGATTTATAATGAAACATTTAAAAACGAAGATTAAAAGACAACCACGAAGAAGGTATATGTTAACGTAGGCAATGTAGCGAATGTTATTTTTTACTTTTTTTTTTTTTTTTTTTTTTTTTTGGCATAAAACACTATATCTCACAATATATATACAAGCGCAATTGTGTTTATAAAGATTAAAAACAATGAATGAGAGTAATTAAATTTTTCGATCGAAAATCAAATTCAAATATATACAGAAAAAGTCTAGAACACATGCAAAAATGATTTTTTGCCCTTTTTTTCACTTTTTTTTTTTTTTTTTCTTTTTTTTTGTTTTACTTAATTTTGTACATAAAATAAAAGATTGTTAATATGATGTATACACGTTAAACTGAATTTTGGAAAAAAATTCACATGCATTTTAAGCATTGTTCATTCGTTATAAAAATTTGAATTCAAAAGTTACGTACATTTGAAGAAAAAAGCAAAAAAAAAAATAAGATTTACAAAATAACAGGCAAAAAGGTCACTTAAGAAAGACGTGAAAGCAGGGCAGAAAAGAAGGAAATACGGAGAAAAAATATAGGTGAAGAAAGGAAATAAAATTGACAGAAAGGAAGAAAGGCAAAAATCATCAAAAAAAGGGAAAAAAAAAGATAACATAGTGAAAATAACGATTTGCTTTTAATTAAACATTTCGAATTAGACAAAAACAAGTTGTATGAAAAATTTTTGCCACTGAAAAATCATTTTAAACATACGTATTAACACGTACGTATTTACACGTATGTATTTACATATACATATTTGCGCATACGCTTAAGCACACACTTTCGTACACATGTGTATTTTAAATATGTTATTGGCACAAAACAATATTTTGTGAGGAAAATCAGTTTCCTTAATTCACTTGAGCGTGCTAAATGTATATTTTTTTTAATTATTTTCTTTTTTGTTAAAAAATTATTTTTGTAGCAGTTTTAGCTTTATGTGTTAAGAATTTTAATTTGCAAAAAAAAAAAAAAAAAAAAAAAAGAATTCTTTAAAGTGTACAAATTTTTTATTCATTACTTTTTTCTAAATGTACCTATTTGCAAAACTTTGCATTTTTACATACACATTTAACCATTTTCGTTGATATAAAATTGCAGTAATGTCGATAGTTTTTTTTTTCGTACTATTGTGCAACCTCTTTTTTTTTGTATTTGTGCTTTCGTTTACCCCATCAATTGAAGATGTAGCCAATGTATTTTTAAGGGCTCCATACAAGATAAGTTTTATAAAACCTGAAAAAAAAGGGGAAGTTTTCAACGTGCACGAAGGTGATGGTAACTTTTCCGACACGGAGAAAAATAAAGATGCAAGCAAGGAGACAAGCAAGGAGACAAGTAAGAAGGAGGTGACCGTCTTAGACGGGGAGGATCAACCCCAAGAAGGGGACCTCGCAGCTACCGCTGCTGCAACTGCAACCAACGCCCCAGCGGAAGAGACAGAGGCAGAGACAGAGACAGACACAGAGACAGAGGCACAATTTGCTGTGCAGGAGGAAGCCGAAGTGAGGGAAGAAGTAACCCCACATGGGGAAACGGCGGCGCACAACGGGTTTGAAAGTGACAATGTAGAAATAGGCTCATCTGGGGAAATCGATGTAAGAGAAGAATTGGTGATAGGAGGCGGCATGCAAGAATCGCAACTCGAAGAGGAAGAAAATTTGGAGGAAAGGAGCAGAGATCAGATTTCCAAAAGAGAGAAGAAGTATGCATTATTTTGGTCTACTAAAGATAGTAGTAAAATAAATGATAATATTGGTAATGTAGTAGAGGAATGGGAAAAAACGAATATTGAAATGAGGAAACTAACTACTTATTTATTTCCAGGAATTGGAGGGAGTTCATTAATTGCACAATATAAAAATGCAAGAATTGAGAGTTGTGGTAAGAATATACTAAATTCAGGGCCATTTAGAATATGGATAAGTCTTACTAGATTATTTTCAATAACTTCAAACATTTACTGTACATTTGATACATTGAAGTTAATGTATGATGGGGAAACAAATGTATATTATAACAGACCAGGTGTAAATATTAATGTAGAAAATTTTGGATATCTTAGAGGTGTAGAATTTTTAGATTATATTAATAGTAGACCTATAGGTTTGACTAGATATTTTCATGTTATAGCATCTCATTATATATCTAATGGATATGTTGATGGCAAAAGTATAATGGGTGCTCCTTACGATTGGAGATATCCACTTAATCAACAAAATTATAACATGGTAAAATCGCATATAGAATATATGTATGAAAAAAGAAATGGTGTTAAGGTAAATTTAATAGGACATAGCTTAGGAGGTATATTTATAAACTATTTTTTAACACGTATTGTAGATAATGAATGGAAAAAAAAATATTTAAATGCTATTATATATATGAGTACCCCTTTTAAAGGTTCAGTTAAAACTATTAGAGCTTTACTCAATGGTAATAGAGATTTTGTTTCTTTTAAAATATCGAATATTATTAGACTTTCTTTATCAGAAGGAATGATGAAAGCAATTGGAAATTCTGTAGGTTCCTTATTTGATCTTATTCCTTACGAAGAATATTATGATCATGATCAAATTGTTATTTTGATAAATATGGATACTACTCCAATTAATGAAAAGCACATGCAGTCTTTGATTACCATGTGTGGGATATATAACAAAGAATGTTATCTCAACAGAACAGATGTTCATTTAAAGGTATATACCCTATCAAATTGGCATGAATTATTACCAAACGATTTAAAAGAAAAATTTTACAAATATAAACCTTATAGAAGCAGGCATTTTTCAATGGATCATGGTATACCAATATACTGCGTATATAGTACCCAGAAATATAAAGGAACTGAATATCTCTTATTTTTTCAAAGTGAAAATTTAAAAAGGGAGCCGACTGTTTATTACGGTGGGGGGGATGGTACTGTTCCCACTGACAGCTTGGCATCTTGCAACAGCTTTTATAACGCACGGCAATCGAAGCATTTTCACAATAACAGCCACATCGGAATTTTGCACGACCCTATCGTCGCCAGATACATATACAAACTGTCGCAGATTTCATCATGATGCGAACAAGCGACGTGGTATACTTGGCAACTCAGCCAAATTGGGAAACGACAAAAAGGTGCCCCCCTCCCCCCAGCGCCCCGCAGAATGGTACAACATAAATGGCAACACGATGAACAAATTCGAGAAAAATGGAAAATATGCGGGGAGAAACCAGCAGAGAAAATATAGAAGAAAAAAATGTGCACAATGCACAGAATGTATACTCTTGGGTGGGTGAGAGGTTCGATTACTTCACCCATCCAAAAAACCCTTTACGTCTCCGTGCGCTTAGTTTTCCCACCTTGTTTTCGTATACAAATGTAATCAGATAATTTCCTTACAAGTCGAGCTTCGAAAAAGGTTTATTTTATTTTATGTTAGCATATGTTTTGTTCCATTTTTTAGTACTTTTTATTTCGTCTCATAATTTTTTAATTCCATTCTCATTC
This sequence comes from Plasmodium ovale wallikeri, assembly GCA_900088485.1. Classification (NCBI taxonomy): domain Eukaryota; phylum Apicomplexa; class Aconoidasida; order Haemosporida; family Plasmodiidae; genus Plasmodium; species Plasmodium ovale. The sequence goes on along the minus strand of FLRD01000106.1, from coordinate 170,619 downwards.
CCCCCTCCCCCCATACTATACATAAGAATGGGCACTTTTCATGGTTGCACCGTAATTTGCATGACCTCAATTTATTTCGTTCTTTTGTCACTGTTCTATTGCTGTTCTACCGCTTTGCACTTTTTGCGATTTGTCATTTGTTACTGACTTTTTTGTTGCTTGCTTTTTTGCTGCTTGCTATTTGTTGCTTGCTATTTGTTGCTTGCTATTTGTTGCTTGCCATTTGTTGCTTGCTAATTGCCATTTGGTATATTCTATTTTTGTGCTTATATATTTAGTTAAACATTTTTCGTAGTAATTACAAAACTTATTCTTTAATGAAAAAAATTAATACGTCCTTTTTTGGGGCTTGCCTACTTTACGCATAACATGTAATGTGTGCATATATATGTTCACATGTTTTTACACAATTCGGCGTGGAATATCCCCGTTTTGGAAAAAGCAAATTGCGGTTTCTTTGCAATGGTTATGAAAGCAATGCTTGGGAGGATAGAAAAGATCTAACGTTTGTTCGACGTTTTACATTATTCGCATTTAAGAAAACGCGATGAATTAAAAAACCGCAAATTCGACAATGATACAATCGTTTGGAGTTGTGAAACGTGAAAAAATGACAGGTGCAAATATGTAATAAGAAATTCAATTAAAAAATGGTCATTTTGTAAGCAAAATATGCTTCTTATAGGGCACCTATAAATTCGTACGTACATACGTATGCATGTACGTGCCTATTTAAATATATACTTAAGCGCAGAAACAGCACTTGGAGGTGGTTTATTTCTCCTCTGTAAGATTATGCATGTGCCATTTTGATTTGAAAAAAAAAAAAAAAAAATTAGAATAACAAGCCTGTTATTAAGTGGACTTTTATATCCATGTTCATAAATGGTGTATAACAAAACAATGGTTTTCTCCATTAGTACATATACAACACCTTTTACGTGAAATTAAAATTTTCCATCCATCTTAAAAAAAAAAAAAGAAAATTATACGAATGGCATCCCTGTATTGATTAATGCAGTTGCGACGCGCATTTCTGTTATCGCCACCGCTGCCATGGTCTCAGCAATTGGAAAAACGAATAGCACCCTTAAATAAAAAAATATTCACGGGTACATAGCATTGGAAGTAATTCAGAACTGTATGAGGAATGATAACGTCATAAAGCAAGGGGCGCTGTATATGCGTGCATGCGTGAGTATATATACGTGCGAACGTTACGTACATGTTCATATGCATATACATAGGGGTGCTCTTCGCTCTTGTTAAATTTTAAAATGATTTTTGTGGCTTTTAAAAAAAAAACAATTATACTATCGAAAGAAACATCATATTCAATTCAAAAAAATTACAAAATTAAAAAAAAGGAAGATATATGCGAGTATGATGAAAGAACATTTTTACAAGAAAATGAATTAAGTAAAATTGTTAAAAATATAGAAATGGAAAACGAAATGAAAAATGCAAAAATATGCATTTTTTAGTTGAATATTTTGTTATAGCTTAAAAAATAATCACCTTAAGGTGTTTTCCTACTCACATGAACGTGAATGTACATAAATAATTGTATGCGTACATACCAACACAATACTTGCATATTAATGCGTACATACCAACACAATACTTGCATATTAATGCGTACATACCAATACAATACTTGCATATAAATGCGTACATACGAATACAATACTTGTATATATATGCTTACATACGAATACAATACTTGTATATATATGCTTACATACGAATACAATACTTGTATATATATGCTTACATACGAATACTTGCTTACATATGCGTACGTACATACATTTGCATACTTGCATACATTTGCATACTTGCATACATTTGCATACTTGCATACATTTGCATACTTGCATACATTTGCATACTTGCATACATTTGCATACTTGCATACATTTGCATACTTGCATACATTTGCATACTTACATACATTTGCATACTTACATACATTTGCATACTTACATACATTTGCATACTTACATACATTTGCATACGTACATACATTTGCATACGTACATTTGCTATATGTAGTGCCCAATTTGAACATAGGCAAAAATGATTAAATTTTTAAGTTGAGCCTTTTAATTGCTTTTTTTTTTTCTTTTTTTTTTTTTATCTATCAGCTGAGTGATTTAAAAGGGGAAGGAGAAGGGAAAGCGAGAATCATGGTGCCATATGTATATATTACATATGTACGTATGTGCCAGCGTGTATATATGAATAAGTACAAAGTACGTGGAAATGCTCTTTAATTTACAAAATAAAAATTCAGAGTACGTTGTGAACGTCCGTGACCATTCATTTTAAAGCAAACATTGCGACGCGATTGCTTCTATTGCGTGGGTAGACATATGGTAGAGGGAAAGAAGAATATACTTGTGATAAAAGGGGAAGAAAATCGATCTAAGAAAGAGGAATTATTTGTTCCACACCAGGGTCACTAGAAGGTTGTCACATTTTTTTTTGAATAATTTAAAACGCAGCAGCAGGGTTTATATATGTATACATGAGTACGTGTACGTACATACGTACATTTGTTTATATACACATATTGATCGATTTATTGGTTCTCTGTTCTCCCCTTGGTCTACGAGACCCAGGAGCTCATCCAGTTTCCCCAATTGAGGGATAACTCATTCGAGAACCTTCCCACATTGCGCATATAGGAAAAATGAATAATAGCAATAGGACATCGGCGTCACAGGAGAATAAGGACGAAAGTAACCAAGGGAACACGAAAACATTGTGGGTTGGAGATCTGGATAAAATAAAGGATGAAGTAGTGGATGAAAATTATATTTTATATTGTATGTTTTACGAATTTGCAGAAGATATAATAAAAGTAAAATTATGTAAAGAAAAAAATTCTCAAAAAAATTCTTATGCATTCATTGAATTTACAAATTTGGAAATTGCAAAATATTGTTTTGATCAATTAAATGGGAAATGGATACCTGGAAAAATACATAAGTTTAAGTTAAACTGGGCTAAATATAATTTATCTGATAATACTACTTCAAGTGATAAAAATGTAGATGTAGAATTAGATGATAAGGGGACATATTCTCTTTATGTTGGTAGTTTACCGAAAAATACAACAAAAGAAGAAATTGAAATTTTATTTTCAACCCTTTATAGTAGTATATGTTTTGTTAAAATGATTAAAAACACACAGAAAAATCAAAATAAAATTTATTGCTTTATCCATTTTTTTAATTATGATGAATGTATTAGAGCTCTAACAGAAATGGATGGATACCTTTTTAAAGGCCATAAAATTAAAGTTAGTAAATCAAACGGAATTAAAATTAACAACACAGAGACCAGTAATCATTATGCCGCACGTAAGAATTATGATTCCCAAACGAGTAATTTAAAAGGAGTTAACATGAATAGCTACGCACCCACAAGCTATAACGCTAGCGGTTACAACGCTAGTGCTTATAATGCTAACGATTATAATTCTAGAAGCTACAATGCCAGTGGATACACTGCCAGTGCTTACAATGCCGGTGGTTACAATGCCGGTGGATATACCGCTAGCGGTTACAATGCCAGTGGCTATACCCCAAGCAGCTACAATGTAAATAACAGTAATATTGTGAATAACACCATAGTTAAGAACAACATGACAGATGAAGAAGAAAACAATAATAATGATCCAAATAAAAATTTATACTTTTATTATAATAATGTAAATAACGAAATAACTAATCCATATGACCTAAGTTTTTATGATCCCATTAATTCGAATGTTAATTCGTTTCCAGCTTATGGTACTAATGCAAATAGTCCTAACAGCAACTTATCCTACAATACGAATAATTATACCAATCATATGAGTCAATTGAATTATTACACAAGTCCAATTGCACAAATTAACAACTACAATGCTGAGGTAAATCCACCTAGCAGTTACACTGGTGACATTAATCTTATGAATAATAACTACGCAGATAATCGTGGCCATGTACATACATATACAGGTGAACATGGAAATGTAAGTACGTACAATCCTGATATGAACCAAGTAAGTACTTACAACATGTGCTCAACCAATAAAAATGAATGTGTTAATGCCAATTTAAAAAAGAATGACATAACGAAACAGGGGAAAGATAGAGAAAATGATTCTTCAGGACATGACACAAAAAGGGTTTCCAGCGATAAGGATGGTACAGATAACGTTGGAACTTCCGGTCCCTCCGATCCTCCCCATACTTCTCATGCATCTGCAGGGAAGAAAGCAATTAAAGAGAACAATGCAGACATAACGGAAAAGAGCCTAATGAACTACAACAACCCGAATCAATTAGAGTTAAGTTATTTTAACATTTCTTGTGCAAACAGGGAATACAGCAACTTCAACCATGGTAGTGAACAAGGTGGTGCAAAAAACGAACGAGGGAACCACGTCGCTGATGTAAAGAACTGCGGCGGAGGTCTTTGCGGCAGTTCTGGTAAAGCCTATCACTGCCATGTCGATACTGGCAACGAAAACAGAGTCAACAGTAGTAACAGAAACCACAGTAACGCAAATAGTGCCACGAACAATACCACTATGTATAATAACGATGGAACCGATGACAACAGAATGCAGAATATTGAAGCCATTGATAACAATCTCAGTGTTGGCAATTATGGCAGCATAGAAGGAAACTGCGGAAACTAAGATTAACCACGTTGGAAAAAATGACATAATATATGTGGAGACAGTAGCGAGCAGCATAGGGGACCTTGGAATGGCCAAACCTTCATGGCTTAGCTAAATAGTGAGAAACACGCAAAATTGTGCGTTATTCAATCGTATCATAATTGAGAGAATCGGGACCGTTAGCTCTGCATATGCGTATAAAAAAAAAAAAATAATAAAATAAAATAAAATAAAACGAAGAGAACGTCACAAGTTAGTATAACACATTCGTGCATAGTTAACCTGTGCACCATGTGGTCATCGCAGATTTTAACGGAAATACATGAATGCGTACATGTAACACAACAAAGTAACATACTGCACTGTAATACGAGCATGCACGGAATAAACAGTTGATCAAATGAAAAATTATTAATACGCCTCTACAGAAGCGCAAAAGTTATTATATTCCCAATATTAGGAATAAAAATAAAATAAAATAAAATAAAATAAAGACAGTTTTCTCAAGAATGATATCAAAAAATAGTTCGCTTTTTTTTTTTTTTTTTTTTTTTTGGAAAAAGGAATGTACACGTTTTGTAATCCTACACACATACGCCACTGCACCTTTTCTTTTTTTAATTCGTGAATATATTAACGTGGCACACCTGCGCGTGCATGTATTCGTATACATACATGTACATGCTCCATACCCCATACACGTACATATGCATTTCTCGTTTTCAACATTTAATAAACTCGAAAGTTCCTTTTTTTTTTTTTTTTCACTCTCTCTTCCATCGAAATTTTTGTGTAATTTTGAAAAATATATTTATGCTCAATGTACCCTTTATTCTTCCTCTTTGCCCAGTGATTCATTTGGAGCAAAATATTTTCCGATAATACGTTATAACACAACACTCTGAGGAAAAGCAAAAAAAAGGTGCGACCTTCAATATGCATATTTCGTTATGCTCCGTGTGCAATAACATTACTTTTCGATTAGCCTCGATTCTGTTAATGCACACACCGTCTACATGGTGCATTGGCTTGTCGTTCTTCGCCGGTTCCAATCTCGTCGTCTATCCATTGCATTCGTTGACCTAAGTTAACTATTCATTTATCCACTCAACATTTTAGTACTTCGTTTATTCCTTTCACGAATTCGATTATGCAGTTAAATGTGTGCATGCGAAAGTATAATTTGAAGGTACGCACGTATATTTCGTATTTACTAATCCAATGAATGCAAGTGCATTTGCACGCTCATAGTGATGGTGAGTGTCTTCAGTGGGAGCATGTTCAAAGTTTCGTCCATATCCTCCAGCAACTTATTTCAATACAGCAAATTATATTATACATAAAAACAACTTTTTATTTAAAAAACAAATATAAAAAAATGTGCACATAAAAATAGGGAAAATGGCTATAAAAAAAAAAAAAAAAAAAAATTCCTTTGGCCCTTTCGTCAAAATATTAAAATCAATGAGGTAATTATGACAGAAAAAAATCCCATAAATGAGAAAAAACATAACATGGCTAAAGTCAGGTATCTTTTGCTCTTGCTTTTAATGTTATTTCTGTTCTTGTAATATATCAAATTGGGGAGAAGGCTAAACGGGAAGAAAAGGCGGTGAGGGGAAATGTCCAAATGCGGAAATATCGACGCGATGAAATGTCGAGACATGGAAATTCATTTGCGAACAAACGAAGTAAAACAGCTTCACATGGTGAATGATTGGATGGAGGCAAGGGTGCCAGAAGGGGAGAAAAAACGCATTCGAAGAATACATAAATTTTTGTAAGTAAAAAAGTGCACATAGGTAGATATACGCTACGAGCGCTATAACTGCATGGCTCAGTAGCCTCTTTTTTTTTTTTTGCATTTGCATTTGCATTTGCATTTGCACTTTGCCTACCAAGATATGAGAGAGGATGTTATTCCTCCTCCGATTCCTATAACATTTGACAATTTTCTGACGTTAAAAGCTATTAGGGCACACACAATGGTGGCGCAAATGGAGATGAGCTTTCTCTGATCTTTGTCTTCTGTCTGAGATTCAGCGGTACTAGAATTTTCAGTTAAGTCATCACGTGTATTTTCTTCAAACGGATTTGCTGTATCGTCCCTTAAGAGTGTTGACAAATTTGCTATATATCTATTTCGTGAGAAAATAAATAAGTAAAATTTTTGAAATCTATTACGCCCAGATAGGTACAGCGATAACATACTTGAGTAGGATCCCATAAAGTTTAGAGGAACGGAAAAAAAAAAGGTTACAGATAAGAGAAATTTACAAAAAAGTATAGAAATGTTGGAATCTTCATAATTTAGTATAATATTGTCTTTGGTTGTATCTAAAAAGGATAAATAACCAACCATCCCGAATAAGGTGTAAAAAATAATTTGTAACAAAACACTTCTATAAGCTGATTTGGTTAATCTTCTCTGCGTTGGTTGATTAAATTGTCCCGTTATAAAACATGCATTGGGTTGTTGAGAAAAGGAGAATAATAAAACGTTGAAACATTTGAAAAAGTGTTTGTCTATACGAATTAGTGCTATCTCTTTATTATTTAATAGGTTTAAATAATACCCACTTTGCCACCCTATTGTTATTACTGTTATGGAAAGAGAAAATAATGAAAATATTAGAAAGGGGGTAAGAGATCCTGCTTGTTCTCGAAATGTTATTGGCAATATTAATAGGCAAGTAAGAATAATTAAAAATTTATGGTTGCAAAAAAATTCTGGGAAATTAAATACATATAAAATACTACTCAAAAAATTGCTTATTAGTATTAATATAAGTATATAACCAGAAAGAAATGCAAAAGTCAAACCAATATCAATAATTGTTTTGTAATGTTTGCTTCCAATTTTTTTTAATAAATTTCCATATACAAATGTGTTATGTTCTAATGATGTTAAGCATAAAATGTTTGTAGTAACATATGATTCTACTGCGTTTAAAAAGATAAGAAGCACACTCAATATTATTCCTAGCTTTGAAAAAACGTAGGGAATGGACAAGAAACCAACACCTATAGCTGTGCATAAGAATAAAACGGTACTAGAGCGTACCCCCCCGGGGGTAAACGGACTGAATGTTCTTCTTTTCCAATTTTTTTTTTTTTTTTTTTTTTTTCCCTCTCCCGTCTCCTCCACTTCCGTATCTTTATCGCCTTCTACGTCCACAACGGTTATATTATCATTGTCAGAATTCACTTGTCCAGTGCTTCCGTTGTAATTTTCCTGCGTTCCCCTTTTACCACTACGCCCAACCTCGCTGCTTCCCTCGTTGCCGTAATGGTTTCCGCAGTTGTTTCCGTAGTCATTGTCTCCCAAATTCATGTATGGGCTTGTCTTAAAATACTTCACCCCCATATTTGCATTTCCTTCACCCACAGTACTATACTTCTTCTTATTTTTGCTTTTTTTTTCTTTTTTCTTATTTGATGAAAAAATATTTTTTATATTGGAGTTAATAGACGTGTGTGTGTTGTTTACATTTTCCTCTAAATAATTACTTGTGTTTCCGTGGTTTAAGGAATTTCTATATTCGTCATTTTTCTTTCCCTTTTTGTGTTTACCTTTATTTGTTGTTTTTCCTTTTTCTTTATTTAAATTGTAATGATTTGTTACTATTCCATTTTCATTCATTTTTCAAAAATTGGATAGCTACAAAAATGAGTAGAGTGCGAAAAAAAAAAAAAAAAAAAATTATAAAAACGCAAAAGGGTTTTCTATGTGCTCCTTTATTATATGGATACATTACTTTGTAGCCCTGCATATTCCTTGCTGCATGAGCCTCTCTCTGTGTGTACCTAATTATTATGCACACATAAGGGTTTCTGTTCTAAACATGCTATATGTGCACATATATCCACGTGCAAGCACGTATACAAATAAATGACACACCCAGAATGATGCGAACAGTTTCTTTTCAAACCAATTTCTCAAACTCTTTTGAATAATTGTTTTTTCTTTTTTTTTTTTGCTGCAAAAATATACTACTCCATGAATTACTCGGTGTTTATTAGGAGGATTAATATATACCAAAGGGAAAACGTACGAGTGTTCCGAAATGAGAATACACTCGCTTTTCAAAAAAAACAAAAAATAAGAGATCTCTCTTATTTTACTTGTACGATACGTGATTTGTCACTGATATCTTTTAGTTGGGTTTGAAAATATGTAGTAAAAAAAAAAAAAAAAAAAAAGGAAATATGGGGTCGTGGGAATTAAAAACAACTAATGTGTGAATAAAACGGAAATTAACTTTATTAGATTATATAAAAACGTGCGAATGAAAATGGGAAAACGCGCTATGTAAAACGTAAAGATTGTATATGCATTCTCGTTAATACGTTAGAATAATTTTATATATATCTAAAAGGATCAGTGATGGTTATATGAATAGGAATGGGATTAATAGATAATAAATTTTATTGGAATTTTAAAAATCTTTCCAATGATTTAAAAACCAAAAAAAAAAAAAAAAAAAGATATAAATCTTTGGAATGTTATGGGAACATACGAAAAAGGGCATGCAGTTCGCAAGATCATCAATATTTCTTTAGCTGATATGAAATAAAAATGCTACCTTCTCGCCATGGCACAAAATAGAAATAAAGAATGAACTGCATCACGTGAGATAACAATATTTAGTTATTTAAGGATTACCATATGCAATTACATACATAAGAGTGGCAGAAAAGGTCGCTATAATGTCCCTGCAATGGATATAATTTTTTTCAAAAACGTAATAATATATTATTACATGCACGGTTTCTATAAAAGTTACAAAAGAAAGGGAGTGATAAAATTTCCCCTTCGACGAACATGTTATATATATATATATATATGCATATGCATATGCGCATGCATATGCAAGTATATTTGTGCACTTAAATGTATGTCGCGTATGAATGTATATATATATATATGACCACTGTTCGAAAATTTTTAATTCCACGAGTGCTGTTATGCAAATGATTAACAAGCCTTCATATGGACTACAACATATATATACGTGAATAAGTACATGCCAACATGTTGTTCTGAGTGATGGTAATCTTTCTTTGCCGCAGATGAATTTTGTTTCTCTTCGTTTTTCCGTGGCCTCTTAATTTTTGTATTCCCTATTTTAAATTGCTCTTAGAAAATTCTGGTCTCATGTATTTGTACTGCGTTAATCAGATCTCCCTTTAAAGGAAAGTTTAAAAAAAAAGAAAAAAAGAAATTACTGATTGCTGTTACAACAATTTATGCTTTGTTTATTTTAGTATTTAGGGGGGGAGAAATGAAGCAAAATTGTTTCGTAATATTTGTCGTTGTTTTTTTGTTTACTTTGAGATAATTTTTTTCCTTTTTTGATATTTAATTTTGAATTTTTTAAAAATGGGAGACCTACTAAAACACTTTCGCATTATGAATATACCCACTGAGGACAACCCTCTTGTCACTTTAAATGTAAGTCGTTATCAGTCGGAAGCAGCTACGTACGTGAGCGTTTGCTTACGTGCGTGCTTATGTACATATATTAATATACATACCCAAAGTGGACACAACATAAGATTAAAATTGCATTCATTCGCAAAGTGGTTGAATACATATATATGCGTAGGAAAAACCCCAGTTTGAATGCTTATTTTTTTATAGCGGTTTCATGATTTATGCAAATGTTTTGATGGTTCAGCCGTGTGCAGTTTTAAGCACATGCATGGAATGATCACTTACGCGACTTCAAAAGTGACCATATACGTGCCAGTTTGTATGTGCCTCTTTATGTGGGACCCCTTTATATGTTTCCTTTTAAATGCGCATCGGGAACCTGCACCCAATATTTTGAGCACTTAACACATATGCTTACCTCATTTTGTTTTTTTGTATTTTTTTAACCACGTCACAGTTGTTTGTAGCGAAATGTCAGAACACGCCCAGTAATAATAATTCGCAAAATGAAACGCTGTGTGTAGCTGCAGTTGACATTATAATTAGTGAGCCAGATTTGAAATTTTTTTTTTCAAAATTCGGAACCATAAAATCTTTTAATTTTATTGGAAGAGAACAATTATCAAAAAATTTTAAAAAGTTTGCATATTGTACATATATAATGTATGAAGAAGAAAATGTAGTTGATGTAATTTTAACGTACACTGTTGATATGAATGACTATTTTAAAAGTAACATACAAGCTCCTTACTTTATAAGTATAGAAAGAAAAAACTTTTCCTACTATTTAAAGAAATATTATGATAATTATTACAATTTATGTAACGAAAGAAAGATAATTATCAAGGAAATTACAAACTTAAATAAAGATAATAAGGGGAAAAAAAAATTGGACCTAATAGATGAGGATGGTTTTACCGTGGTTCATAGAAATACAGACAAAACCGAATTTATAAATTCCATTTTTTCTCCCACAAGTGAAAAATGCAACTATTTAAAAAAAAAAAAGAAATCTCCAATTCATGAAAATTTTTACTTATTTCAAAAAAAGGACATGTTAAAAAACAAGAGAGGTATTCTTATAAAAAAAAAAAAGAAATTTTAAGAATTTCGGGAAAAAAAATGTACCATAAAAAAGTAATCCTTTTACACAGATATGTATACATGAGCTTTAGAAATGCACGCATTGAGAAGACGAAATAAAAGAAGGGAGTTCTGAAAAGAGGAGCAACTCCTGAACTGGGCAGATGGTATTTTAAGGGTACGAATTTTTTAGGAAATGGGAAAGAAAACGAGCATATCGCACATAGAACCAACGCATTAAGCGCTTAAAGATGAGACTTTTGCATAACAGCCCATATGATATATAGTACATTCACATATATATAATATGCACATTTGAAAGTAAAATCTAAATGTGAGAAGATTTTACAAAATATTCGAAAGCATGCTTATATAACCTTTTTAAAAAAAAGTATTTTCACTCAAAAATTAGAATATTGCTTCCAAATTTGCTTAACTTTTTTTTCCACTTTTTAATAATAATTGTACCATATTTAGCAAACTCCTTTTTTGGGGGGTTTTAACATCTATTCGTTTATCTTATCAATTGTTATCTATTTTCTACGAATTTTTTTTTTGGGAGAGAATGATAAATTAGATTGCAACACTTTGCAAGATATAATAATGAAGAAATAACGCAAGTGGTTTTTCTAAACATGCATACGTACATACAAGTTTCCGTGTATATACACGTATATTTACACTTATGTACGAATATACATGCATATTTACGTGTACGGATATGTATATGTATATATATATATATATATATACATATATGCATGTATATGCCAACTTTGTAGAAATGGTAAATTCGCAAAATTTCGTGGACACAGGTTTGTATGATATGACAGAAGTATTTGCAGCATTTGATATTTTTTTCACCGAGAATATAAAATGCAACAATTTTAAAAATAATCTGAGTGATAAAGTCTCAGATAAATTATTTACGAATGCAAGAAAATATGCAAGCACAATTGTTTAGATTCAATCTGATAAAAATTCTATTATTTATGCTTTAATTTGTTGTATGCGGGTGTTACATGTATTGACGTGTTTTCGCGTTCGTCATTTCGCATATTTAAATTCATGTGTCCTCACATGTCCTTGCATTTTCTTACATTTTCTCACGTGTTCAGTTTTATGCACGATTTTGTAGTTGCCCTTTCCATGGCAACTGTGGGAGGTATTTTCTTCTTAAGAACCGAAGAGTGCCCACTTGTGTCACATCAATGGGATATAAATAGAGAAAAATAAACTTTGGTAAGATAAAACATGCCAAAATAAAACATGGCACAACAAACCTCGGCACAACAAAATTCGGCACAACAAAACTCGGCACAACAAAACTCGGCACAACAAAACTTGGCACAACAAAACTCGGCACAACAAAACATGGCACAATTAAGCATGGTAACATGAAATATGGCAAAAAAATATAGCAAAATGAAATGTGGCAAAATAAAACATAGAAGAATAAAATATACAAAAATAAGGCAAAAAAAAATTTAAAGACTGAAAAATGCATATCAACTTTGCATTTTTTTTTTTTTTTTGCTACAATACATTCCTTCTCATGTAATATGAATTTATAATCTTTTTGTAAAGCCATCAAACAAATGTCTTAACGGCATTTAAAAGGGGATATTCCAATAGTGTTCAATGGGCTCGTAAACATATGTACATACTTGTATGTATAACGTTATGTATACAATGTTATATACTATACATACGCATATGTATCGCGCGGATACATCCGTATACGTATGGAATGTATACATATGACATGTATACTTATGGCAAGTATACATTTGACAAGTATACGTATGACATGTATACGTATGACATGTATACGTATGACATGTATACGTATGACATATATACATATATATGCTTACGTATATATCCACTACGTACATTTTCTCGTTTTAAAAACGGTTGTACGGTTACGAAATACGACAAAAAAAGTCAATGACTGGTGTTATATGTTAAAGGACTGTATAATTTTAAAGATTAATTTTTTAAATGATTTCATTATGAATTTTTTTCTGTAGCACATAAAAAAAAATTTCATGAATTGGTTTCTCTTTTGCAAAAGAGGGCACAATATTTCACTAAATTTTTTTGGTTTTGTTTTTCGGTTAAAGGGTATAATGTATTATGAATTCGGCAAAAAGTTAAACGCAATTATATCTTGCTAATGTATACGAAAATTGCAATCATATATGTATACATACATATATATATATATATATATATATATATATATATTTATATACGCATGTACATGTATTGTATACATACGTGAGGACTCCATATATTTTACGTACATGTATACAATATATATATTTATATATATATATATATAAGTATGTATAAACGTCCCTATGCATACATATTCACGTATATATGAATGTATATATGTCAGTACGTACGTACGTATGCACAATAATATATATCCATTTTTTGCCGCCTTATTTTTTTACCCAGGAAATTTTTTTTTTTTTAATTATTGAACAAATTTTCAGTAAAAAACAATATCGAGAATATAACCCTTTCCAAGAGAAATTTTTTTTATGGCCAAAACTTAATTTAAAGTTTAAAGCATTTTCCTCTTTTTTTTTTTTTTTTTATATTATTTTTACATATTTATAATCAATAGTATACATTTTTACGCAACTTTCGTGACTTTTTTTGAGGAAAATGAAATTTTTTTTTTTTTTTTTTTTTGATACATTTTTTTAAATAATTGAGAAATGGTGAATGTTTAAGCAAACCAGAATTATATAAAGCGGCGCGCCATGTAAAAGTACGTACGTATGTATGGACGTATACATGAACATTTTGTTTACTTATGTATATACATGAATGTACATTTACATATGTATACTGTATGTATGTACAATAACGTATGTATATACATGTATGTATAAGCCATGTATGTATGCGCATGTACGTATACATGATTGCACGTCGAATTTGTATTTGTATATATACACTGTACGGGGTACCTCTAGCATATTCGAGTAGATATACCCAGTCAGAGATATTCAAGATGCAATGAAAACATTGTAAATAAAGAAAAAAAGGAGTTTTACTAAAAAATATAACAAAGAAAGGACATATGAACGAAACTATAAAAGAAGACGAAAAAATGAAAAAGGTAAAACAACAGGACGAGAAGGAGGAATATACAGAAATAAGTGAAAAGACTCATACCAGCAGTAAATCGGTGAGTATTAAAAAGAATTTAGACGGAAACAAAGATAAACCCCTAAATGTGAAAGAATTCACAGTTAATTCAAAAAATTATAATTCATCGGAAGGAATAAGTTCTAAACATGTATATACAAATAAGGATGAAGATGGTAATTACGATCATAAAACTCATAGCAGTAGAAGCGTTACGGAAGATCAAAAAATAGATAAAAAGAAATTACCAAATTATTTTATTCCTACTTCCAAAATGGGAAGTAAAAATATGTCAAATGTGATGAATAATAATACATCCTTAAAGGGGGATAATAACAAAAGTAAAATAAACGATGACTGTAGGGGGAGTAACGAAAATAGTAACAAAATGTTAAAGTGCATAACTGTATCATCCGATGATAAAAAATGCACAAAAGGAAATGTAAATGATCTGACTCCTGATGTGAAGAAGAAGAAACTAGCTTCCGATATTCTCAATAGTCGTAAAAAAACATCAGGTGAAAAAAATGAATCTTCCAAAAAAATTATTAGTTGTAAAAAAATTATAGAGAGCAATAACAGTGACATGAAGAATATATCACCTTCCAAAAAATTGGAATTAAAAAAAAGATTAATGAGTAATTTTCTTGACTATTCCGTTAACCTAGAAAGTAGTAGCAAAAAAATATTTTGCAAAAACCCAGTCAGAAATAATAACAGCGGCAGTAGTGGCGGAAACAATAGCAGCAGTAATAGCAATTGTAAGAAAAGGAATTCCAACTTCGAAGTTAACAACCCAAAGGCAAGCAGTTTCTTTAGTTGCAAATCTTTGCAAAATGTTAACTACAATAAGTCCCGGAAGAGTAGTAATTATCCCATGTTGTCCATGAAAGGGTTAGATAAGCATTTCGAGGGCAATAAAAGCAATAACCGCAATAGTCGCAGTAGCCGCAGTAATCGAAGCAATCGAAGCAACCGCGACAGCGGTTGTAGTGGTGACAATCGCAGAAACCATAGTAATGTGAAAAACAAAAATTTTACGAATAACAGTGATAATAAAATTTACAGTTGTGTTTACAGTTGTGAAGTAAGTAACGAAAGGAATTCATATTCTGATACATATGTAATTTATTCTCCTCAAAAAAAAATGAGGAAAAAAAAAAATATATACAACATATTGTTTTATGATGAATGTTTCAAGGAGAATCAGTGCACAAATGAAGATAAAGTACCTATGGATAACTCTTCCAAAATATACGAATTATTTTTTAATACTTATAAAAAGAGAAAAATAAGTAGTACGAATAAAAATAAATCATCTACCCATCCTCATACTACCACAAAAAAAAAAATAATAATTCCATACGAAAATTATAATTTTACTTTGAGAAGTATTGAAAAAAGGAAAAAGTTATATTTATGCCTTAGAAAGTGTAAAATTTCTCGTCTTAAAAGGAAAAAGTTCACACATGAGAAGAGGGGGAAAGATAGAGTAGTAGTAGGTGTAGCTGAAGGAGGGGAAATTGTGAGGAACGTGATAGAGGAAAACTCTACAGCAGAGAACGAAGCAGATAATGTGTTAAATTTGCACCATGAAAATGAGAAACTAGAAGAACTCGAAAAAAATTGGAATAATGAAATTCCTACCCATACAGAGTACAAACAGGACGAGGCAGTTAGCACATGCAATAATGCAAATGTGATAAATGAGCATGAAGAAGAAGTAGGCGAATTACACGAAAATGAAGACGAAGCGGGAAATGAAGAAGCCGTATTAACAATCGACGGAAAGGATGCCAAAACGAAGCTAGCAGAGGAAGCAATCAGCGATGATGCCCATAATAATGCTAATGTCCATGGAAGGGAAGAAAAGTGCAGAGAAGAACTGCATGAAAATCAAGCTACTTCAAAAAATGCAAATACAACCGAAAGGGGAAAAGGTGAAGTAGCGGAAGGGCCAAATAGAGAACTACGAATATTGGGGAAGAATTTTACGAAATATGATGAAAAGTTGTACGAAGATTTTTACAATGACATGTTTTTAAAAATTGGAAAAATTGTAACAAATAAGAGAAAAAAATATTTCCTCACGTATAAAATTATAAAGGATTCCTACTTTCGTATTTTAATATTGAATAGCGATAAGTTAGAAAAGAATATATTACAAATAATAGCCATTCAGGATGTTATTCTGTGTGATAAAAATGTCAAGATTTTTAGTGAACCATTTTATGTAAGAAATAGAGGAAAACTTTACGGTGTGAAGTTTTTAAAGGTTTTCTCCCTAAAATATTTAAAGAAAATTAAAAAAATGAACGAAATTATATTCTCAGATGCAGAATTGGGGGAAGAGGAAGCGAAAGAAATTTCCAATGTTGTTATCGGACAAGATGTATGTAGTGAAAATAAACTTGCGGCAAATGTAAAAGAAGAACACACTTTGAAAAGTGATGATCATAGGGAAGAAGCGATTCTGTTAGCGGACGCTACCATTGAAGATGTAACTTCAAAGAGAGAGATGAATAACAACGTATCTTACGATGATAAAATGAGCGCGGGGGTCGAGGCTAATGCTACGGCGAAAGTTGTCGAATCGAGGAAGGATACCACAGGTCGCGCCGAAGGAGGAGATGTCATCCATACGAACGGTGCAAAAAACGGGAAAGTGGAAATCAACGAGAAAGGAGACACGGAACAGGCGGATAAGAATCAGGGTCGTGGTGACCAACGCGATAAAATGGCGGAGAAGAAAATAAAAAAGAACAACAAGGGGAAGAAGGACAGTGGTATTAACGAAAAGAGTCAATGTAGCGCAGGTGATAGGAAAAAAGGGGGAAGCTCTAGTGGGAAGAAAAAGACAAATAGTAAAGAATCTCCGAAAAAAAGAAAAATCAGCGAGGTAAGTAAAAATTTTAGCGAAAAGAAGAGCGAAAGAAAGAGCAAAAAGAGGAACATTTCAAAGACGAAAAACGGTAATAGTAATAACGAAAATTCGGAAGAGGAAAGAGAGGAATACAATTACACAGGGCTTATATACAATGACAAGAAGAAATTTTATTTTAACGTTAGCCAGATTAGTGACATTATCAGTATAGTAAAGGGATCGACGGAGAAGACCAAATTTTATATGGATATAAATAACAATAATATGAAGAAAAAATGGAAATTATTCAAAAAGGTAGAGAAGACTTTATTTTTGGAAAATTTAGTTATTGATGAAGAAGAGATACTTTTTAGGAGACCCAAATTTTTTAACTGTATAATTGAGGAAGTACTAGAAAATTATAATGTACTTTACGAAATGGAAAATGGAAATTTTAACACATTTGATAATAAGTTAGATAGATTGAAAAAGAAAAAAATGAACAAATCAGAAGATTCTTCCATTAAATATATCGAATTGAAGGATGAAGAAAAGGGCTTCAAATATATAGGTTATCGTGTAAGTTTTGAGTTAAAAAAGGACAACAAAAAGAAAAGTCATTTTAAAACGGGTATTATAAAATATTATTCACCTAAGTATAAGCAATTTTTCATACATCATATAGAAAACTTAAAATCAGGTTCATCCGGTGATTCTCCAAGATGCTCGAATAGGGGAGATTCGGGAAGTGCAAAACAGCATGGTAACAAAATCCCCTCGCCATTTACTAACTTAGGGAAAGGTGCGCATGGAACTTTGCAGGTGAGGAAAGATGAATGGGATAATGCAACACCAGCACTGGCACCCTATCGTAGGTATCTGCAGAAAGTAGATGAGGATGAGAAAGATGGGCATCGCAGTGAAACACTTCTTATCCCCGATGATCCCCATATATCAGATGAAGCACCTATCCTCCGCGAACCTCCTAACTGCCGCAACGTGTTTAACCTTGGCTCAACTCCAAAGAGGAGAGATGCATACGTGAGTTATGGAAATCGGCTAGAAGAAGAAAGCGAGAAAAAAAAATATGATTTTATCTTTTCCGATGTGAAGGGTTGGTATTCTCCCCATTTTTATAATATTAAAGTATTAAGGCCTTTTAAAGAATTTGAAAGATTTGATATACTGGATAAGAATGATAAGAAAAAAGAAACAGGTGATCATAATATTTTAAATAAGAAAGATGAATGTTCACTTTGTAAGAATAGCATACTTTTTATTAAGGGGCATGATCATTATACAAACAGTTTATCATCCATTATATATGATTTAAGTTCAGAGATAGAAAAAAAAGAAATTGAAGAAACTAATACGATAAATATATATTGGGGTA
The DNA here is from genome assembly GCA_900088485.1 of Plasmodium ovale wallikeri. Lineage (NCBI taxonomy): Eukaryota > Apicomplexa > Aconoidasida > Haemosporida > Plasmodiidae > Plasmodium > Plasmodium ovale. The sequence continues at coordinate 151,994 of FLRD01000106.1, read as the reverse complement.
TTAAATGCTTTATATGTTCAAAAAAAGTACATGCAAAATGTTTAGGAGATGATGTCATAATTACAAAAAGTTATGACAAAAATATTTTAATGAAAGAATATAAAAAATATATTTATAAGAACAGTTTGAAGAAAGATAAGAAATGTTTTAGAAATGATAAGGAGAAAGGTTCGAAAAATTTCTCCAAAAGGGATAAAAATAAAAAAGATAAAAAATGTTCCGTGGAGGATAAAACAAATAGTAAGAAGAAGGGAAACTGTAATAGTAAGAGCAACACTAATGGTTCATGTCAAAGTAGTCGAAATAGTTCATATAACTGCTTGGATGAAGATTCTCCAAACGATTTACTAAAAAAGGGAGAAAACGAAAAATTGTGCAAGGGAAAGAAGAAATTAGATAAAACCAATGAATATGCAGATCCAGATGGGAATAGGAAAAATGGGGAAGAAGAAAAAAACTGTTCACAAGGTAATAGACAAAATAATGACGAACATAGTGATGACAGCAAAAGTGAAGATATTAATGAAGGAAATATAAATGATGATTGTACCGATGTTGAGGTGAATAATTCTGCAAAAATGAAAAATAAAAAATATCGGAGATGTATAAATTACATACCTTCTGTGAAATACAACGATATAAGTTACAAAAAGTATATTTGTAAAGATTGTTATCGATGTATATACTGTTGTGAGAGTATATATAATTATAAAAATTCCCCGAACATAGCAAATTACGTAATTTGTAAATCGTGTAATATGGTAGCACATGGTTCATGTTGTTTTCCAAGTGTTCCCGATATTTATCTCTTCAATTGGAAATGTGATGATTGCTTAAAATGTAATAAATGTGATTATTCTAATTTATGCTTTATAAATTATAGCGAATGGGAAATACATCTAGACTGTTGTATAAATTGCTATAAGGAATATGAAAAGAAAAATTTCTGCATTATGTGTAATGAAAAATATGAAGTTGATGATAGTAATAAATGGGTACAATGTGATGTATGTAAATTTTGGATACATCTAAGTTGTGATAAAAATGAAAGTAGAAATATAGAAACATTATCTATAAAAAGTATTAATTACAAATGTCCTACTTGTAGATCTGGTTCATTTCTTGACAAAATTGAAAGAATTCTATATCTATTATTTTTACTAGACAAACATAAAAATTTTACTTTTCATGTACCAATTAATTTTTATATATACTGGAGAATTGTAAAAATCCCAATGAACTTATATATTATGAAAAAGAAAATATGGGAAAAGAAATATAACACTATATTAGATTTCCTCTACGATTTTATGCTTATTATACATAATGCAAAAACAGTTCATATGCCTAATACACCTATATATAAGAATGCATGCATTTTTGAGAAGAAGGGGAAAATTATTGTAAAAAATATGTTCAATATGAATAATGATGAGTTAAACAAATGTATTGAAGACTGTGTTGAAAATTATAAGAATATTATCAAGGAGGAGACCATACACGAACGTAATGGTTTTGTTACACATAACAGTACAAAGATTGAGGAGGAAGGAACGAATAAGGAGAATAGTTCCTCTTGTACAGATGGAAATAAAATTGCTTGCATGGGAAGATCATTTGAAAATTTGAATAAAAATGATGTACTTTTTAAAAATAATGACAATATAGGAGAAAGAAAAAACACATTTCCCTTGTATGACATTTTGGATAATGGCCAAAACGAAAATGATTGTATGACTAATAGGGAAAGGGAATCATTGAACAATCCTGTCGATGGATACAAATCGGGTGTGTGCAACAGTTATGATATTAATAACACTAATAATAATTCAATGGTAATGATTAACCACTCAAGTGCAAACATGTACAGTGTTAGTGGCTTCCATCCTGTTGAGGGAGATAACATAAAGGATAATTTAAATGGAAATGAACAGCAAGGAAATAACTATCTCAGAGGGGTAGGTTACCAAACTGAAAAATATGGATATGTGAAACATTGTGATGAAAATATAATTTTAGAAAATATTTCTTCTTTTCAATCATATAGAAATGTTGGAGATATGAACAAGGGTATTGTACAAAAGGGAAAAAGCACTATATCAAATTTTGAAAATGGCACGTTGAATATATATACAAATAAGGAAGATACATCGTATGTCAGGAATAATAGTAATAACAGGATGAACTTCGCAAGCAACGTTTTTAAGAAGCGAAAAATGGAATTTATCGACAGAGAGATTACCAATTATGAATTGCATGAACTGTTTAATTTTAAGAGGGATTCTTTTTTTATTCGCAAGAATAGAGAAATGTTTAAGCCATTTCCAAGCGATATAACCCATTATAATATTATTAATGTAAAAACGAAGAGCAAAATATACTTTAACCGTATATATAACGAATATGATGATTTCGACGCTTGCAAAATAATGAAGGTGTATCTGTTGAAGGCTTACAATCAGGGGGAACGATCTGATTTTGTGGGGAAGAAAATAACAGAGGGAAATTATGCCAACGAACACAGTGATAGATCAACCATGTTCGTAAGCAGTAACATTTTTATGATAGATGTTTTGAAAGAAAAACTTAAAATGAATAAGATTGTAAAAGAAAAGAAGCGAATTTTAAGTCCTATGAAAGATACCTTGAAATTTTTAAAGTGTATTCAACTAGTCTTTTTTGGTGAGAAGAAAACTGCAGAGAATGAAGAAGGCGCGATGTATACGATAAATGGGAGGAACTTTAAGAATTGTAAGAAATTAAATAGTGGGAGCTATAATAAAGGTCTGACTAGGGAAGAAGGGGATGCAGAACTAATGGACCATAATGTTGGTAAAGGACGTAAGTCGGTCGTAACGCTGTATGATGTAATTTCTGTTATCGACAAGGCATCCGCTGGGGTGGGACACGCCAGCAAGAGCGATCGTAGCAGTCGCAGTAGTCGCATCAGTTGCACCAATCGCACCAATCGCACCAGTCTCAGCGGTGGTGTCAGGAGGTGCACGGAGAATCCTTTGACTCGTGGAAAAGATATGAACAGACAAAGTAAGAGGGTGCAGATTTATAAGAATGACCTACTGAATGAGTGCTGCCATGTTTGTGGGGGCATCGAATACAAAAGCTCATTTTTATTTTGCTCTACTTGCGGAATTTCGCTTCACTATTCTTGTGCAAATGTATCGAATCCCTTTTTATTTAACTTGAGTGACTATGATGATCATAAAAAAGAGATTAATCAAATTTTTAACATGGTTACTAGAAACTTCAAGTGTGAAAATTGCATTAGATGTGACAAGTGTCATGACCATTTTAGTGAGGAAGCAAAACGTACCCTTTATTCAAACGTTAGAAATGTCGATATGACCAATGTGAACATATGTAAAGAAGGAACTTACAATCATCTCTACAATTTGAAGGTGGAATTTGTTTCCCGAAAGAGAGACGAAAATGGAAAGAAAGGGGGAATGCTGACTGATAAGAAGGGGGAGAATATCTCAGGGGAAAGCACTCCAAGAGGGTGTACTAATGGCGACAAAGACGCACATCAGGAGCTGCAAGAGAAGTCGCAACAGAAGCAGCTCACAGATATCCGTGGGAACGATTATGTTGGGGAGTTTTTTTCAAATTACGCAGCTAAGAGTGCAGGGAAATCAGGAAAGGAGGAAAATATGAGGAGAGATAAGGAAGAGGCTGTTAATATTTCCCCATCCTGTTCTGTTAAAAAGGGTTGCGACGAAAACAGCAATGGTGGAAATGGTGGAAATGATGAAAATGGTGGAAATGTCGGAAATGGTGGAAATGCCGGAAATGGTGGAAATGCCGGAAATGGTGAAGGTAGTGACCATGGTAGAGACCTTTCCCCATCGGTGTATCCTGGAACACATAGTAGTAGTAAAAAGGGGGAGGACGACAAGATTGGGAAGATCAGCAATATTGGGGAGAGTAGGATTGGGGGAAGCGACTTAGGTGCTGACGGCGTGAAGTGGCCGAAGGAAGAATCGAAGGATAAAAAAGAAACCGCTGGATGTGAAAAGGTAGAGGAAGCATATATGCAAAGGAAGAATATAAAAGTGCTAAGTGTATATGAAGAAACGTATAAAATAATTAAATGTTTTTGTTGCGGGAAGGCGTCCCATAATCACTGTTTTTATGTAATAGATAATGACAGTAGTCTTGTCCATAAGGATGAGACCAAGATTTGTAAGAAACTGCTTAAAAGTGAATTAAAAGAGAATGTTGTGAAGGGAGACTCATATAAAATTATGGGAAACTACGTAAGTTGTATCACATCGGATAAGTCATTAAAAGAAATGTCATCCGTTAAGTCGTGTGATGATGTCTCACGTGATTGTGACAATATCACCAATGATTTTGTAAAGGAAGAAAAGGCTTTGAAATGCGACATACAAGATAGTAGTGCATTAACCCAGGATCGTGAAAAACTCCCAGCTGGTCATGATGTCGCAACTAGTAAAAATAGCATGGTAGCAAGTATGGGCGAATTTAGTGCCATTAAAATGGATATTGTTGATAGAAAGGATGGCAACGTGAAGGAAAAGGATGATGATGATGATGATGATGGCGAAATGAACAAATTCGCATCGGAGCACAAATCCCCTTCCCCTTCTCATCTGAAGAGCGGTGTTAGCAGTTGTTGCGGTGGTTGCGATGACGAGGCGAGCAGATTTCCAAAGATCGCTAATACCCCTGAAAATGACCCCTCCATGGATGGCAAATGCACCATAGGTATTAGCAGTAGGAATAGCCCATCCACGATTTGTGCAAATAATCCGAACAGTAATGAAAATCGCAGTGTTAACATCGATTTGGATAAGTTACACAAAAATAGTGACACAATGAAGAGTAGGGAAAAACAACATGGCGTTGATCACTACTTGCACGGCGATAACCCATGGAGTGAGCTAATTCCTAACAATGAACTGATACACGAATCATTTAAAATAGATCTGAAAAATAATATGTTAAACGAAACAGTTGTTATCAATGAAAAAATGTTTAATGTGCGAATATTAAAAAAAATATATGAATTAATAGAAAAAAAGAAAAATATAGAGATAAACAATTTAACTTACATATTTAACATAGGAGGATGTAAATTAAATTTCATCCTTTGTGAAATTTTAAATGCCTTGAATACATATCTAAGTGAAAAAATAAGTGAATATAATTCTCTTAAATCAGTGAATAATATAAAAGTAGAAAAAAATATAGACAAAGGGAAAAATGAAAAAAATAATAATTTGTTTGATAACAATTTCATTTCAGATAAATATGATGAAATTAATATTACAGAAAATGTACTAAAAATACAGTTATTAATTACTAACATTTTATCAACGGAAATAAATGAAAATGAAGATAGTAATAAAAGTGTTATTACAACAAATGATTTATGTTCCAAAAAAGATGAAAGTAATATTAAATCGAATGTAATAAATTGCAACGATAACAATGTTAAAAACGTAAGTTTTGGAAATTTTATTCCTACATATGTGAATAATTATAGGAGTAAAAGTAACGATATGTTTCTCAGGAAAAATGTAGAAAATACCTTAACTGTTCAGAAATTTTCTGCATGCAATAACGTTTTTAGAAATAATATTCCAAACGAATTTGACTACAATTCTGCTTGTGAAGGAAAAATTTGTAGTAACACTATAAGTGCAATTGAGAATAAAATTACAAACTGTAGTACAAATGGTGTTTTCAGTTTACCCATCATTGATGAACGAGTAAGGAATTTTCATCAGGAGAAAAATGTTACGGGAATAACAAACTTTAGTGAAATTATGAACAATTCAAATGATAAGGTCAATCAGGATACTACTCCTATGAATAACCCCATGAATAACCCCATGAATAAAAAAGGCATGCATTCACCTCTAAACAAAACGATATATAAAGTTCCTTCCAATTTTAACGATAAAAACCTGAAGAAAATGAATTCCCCATGTAGAAGCAATTCGCCATACACTCCATCCAATGTTAGTTCTAGCTCAGTTAAGAAAATAATTAACTTTGACAAAAGAAACAATATAAAAATTAATGTAGGTGATTTGAGTACCTATGCCGAATTTGGTACAACATCGCACGATACCTACATGGGAGGTATTAATGGCGTAAAAAACGTGAGCAATTATAACAATGTGGTTATCATGAATAATAGCATCGGAGTTAGAAATTTTGAAGGAGAAAATGTCATTAATGCAAGTTTACAAAATGGGAATCCTCTAGAAAACACTAACAATTTATACAACATGGTAAACACGAACGCGTTAAGCAGCACAGATTTTATGAATAGTTCATGCCATATTAGTGACATGAATATTGTGAAGAACACCAGTATAATGAATAACACCAGTATAATGAATAACACCAGTATAATGAATAACACCAGTATAATGAATAACACCAGTATAATGAATAACACCAACAACGTTATAACGAATGTAAGCAGTTTGGCGGGTCAGGATCTTTTTGTGAATGTCAGCCATGTGAGAAGTGCCAACAGTAGTGGGGGCAACTTCGTCAGTGTAAACCATGCTGGTGGTATGGGTACAGTAGGCGCTGTAGCCGGCATGAGCACTGCAGTTGGCATGTACAGTGCTGGTGGCATGTACAGCGCAGGTAGTGTATACAGTGCAGGTGGTGTGTACAGTGCAGGCGGTGTGTACAGTGCAGGCGGTGTGTACAGTACAGGTGGTATGTACAGTGCAGGTGGTATGTACAGTGCAGGCGGTGTGTACAATACAGGAGGTGTGTACAGTGCTGGTGGTATGTACAGTGACATCCAGATTAGCGACCTGAACTACGGAAATGTTAATTACATGGGAAATGGGAAAAAAATGTATAGCTACAACGAGTTAAATGGTTACGGAAATATGAACAACGTAAATGACCTAGAAGAAATTAACAATCCCAACAGTTTTAGTGACATAATTAATATAAAATATATGAAAAACTTTAACAATATGAATAGCATTAATAGTATAATCACAAATAACTCTACTAGTGCTTATATTAGTGAACCTAATTTCCAAAGTACTCATTATACTCACAACAAAGTGGAGTATGCCTTAAGCGAAATACCTTTCGATAAAGCTATATATGGTGTTGATTCGTATAGTAACGATATGAATATGTATAAGAATAATTACTGTATTTACAATAAAATAATTAGTCATAATAATTCACCTAATAATGATTCATCTAACGTAAATATGGGTTCTGATTTTAGCCTTAACAATATTATAAGATATAATGGCAACAATTTTATGACTGAAATGAGTAATGTACCATATGACAGAATAAACAATGAAAATACAGAAGGAACTGGAAACATTAGTCATAACATCAATTGCAATAATGATGGTAATGTGGCGAATGATAATACGAATAATGTAATTAACACGAGGGGAGATGTAGAGGATGTTAGAAATGATGGTCCTTCTTCTTTTCAGAATATTCGCTACCCCCATGCTTCCGATCCATACGACGCAAATAATGCAAATCAGTTTAGTGATATATACAACGTTTACAACAAAAACGTTAATAAGAAAGAGCAGATTCATGGGAAGAGCGTGCTAAAGTCGAATATACCCAACTTGGACAAATTCATAAACAACACCAGGAGCAAGAAGCCCTATTTCCCCAAAGGCAGTTCTCACGAGAACGCTGCTAACAACGTAGGAAATAATTACCGATATGGTATCCCCCTACCAAGTGGCAACCCAAAAAACAACAGCAATATATACGCTGTTAGCACGCACTACAACAATAATCGAAGTAGCAGCGCCGTGTGCGCATATGGTCATGAATCGTATGGCACCCTCCATCTTGGCAATAGTGGGGCAACCCTTTTCCAAAATTATGACAACCGGAATAGCCTGACTAACAATCAGAATTATGCAAATAATAAATTACACGCAGAAAATATAACAAATGTTACACTGGAGAAAAGTAATTGTGAAGTTTTGCCAATGAGAGATACACAAAAATGTAATACCTTTCCAGTGGATAGTAAAAATTGTGTCCTGTATAACAACGATAATAAGAAAGATAATATTGTTAACTTATGTAGCGAACTACAATTTAATGTGCAAAATTGTGAACATGAAGAAGGACAATCAATTAACATGAACAAAAGAAAATTAAAAAATTACTGCAAGAATGTAGTAGTTAAGAAGGAGATAGAAGCGAATGAAACTGACACGAATGAACCGAATACAAAAAATGTAGATGCTAACAAGAATGGAAATGATAATTCTGAGAAGAAAAAAAAAAAACGAGAAAGTAGTAGCTCGAATAATCCTAAAGAAGGAATTAGTGGAAACACGAAGGAAAGAAAAAAGGAAAAGAGGAAAGGGGATGTGAGCGGAGCCGAAAATAAAACGGACAAAGAAACGAAGAAAAAGAGAAGAAAGGAGAAAAGTGAGGAAACCGAAGGGGGGAAAAAGGGAGATAAAAAGACAGAAAAGGGGGAAAGTTTAAGAGGGGAGAAACAGGCAGGAAAGAAGGAAGAAAAAAAGAAGGAGGGGAAAAAGGAGAAAAAGGAGGAGGGGAAGAAGGAGAAAAAGGAGGAGGGAAAAAATAAGGAAGAAGAGCAGAAAGAGAAGGGAAAGGAGGTGAAAAAAAAAAACGGGAAGGGTGCAAAGAAGGAGACGAAGGAACTAGAGGGATGTACGGGAAAAAAAAAAGCTAGGAAGAACCCGATAAAGTACGCAAAAGGGGAAACAAACGAAAAGGGAGAAAAAGAAGCGAAAGAAGTGATGGAAGCGAAGGGAGCGAAGGGAGCAAAGGACGAAGGGAAGGAGAAAAAGAGGGAGCAGAAAAAAAAAGGATCCAAAACGGGAAAGGGAGAAAATGAGAAAAAGGAAGAGGAAGAAAAGAAAGCAGAAAAGGAGAAGAAAAAGGCAAATATTAAGAAAGAGGAAGGAAAGGAAGGTGAGAAAAAAAAAAGGGAAAGCAAAGAAAAGAAGAAAACAAAGGATAACGAAGAAGACAAACAAAGGGGTAAAGATAGCGAAGAAGGCAAGAAGAAAGGAAAAGATAAAGAAGATCGTAAGAAAAAGGAAAAAGAATGCGAAACGGAAAAAAGGGCAAAGGGCAGCGAAAAGGGAAAAAATAGGGCAAAAAAAAAAATAAATGAAGGCAGAAGTGGTACAGTAGTGAAAGTAAAAAAAGAAAATAGAGAAAAGGGAGCAGATGCACAAAACAGTACTGCTAATGATAAACTTATTACATTAAAAAAGGGCAATTCTTCATTGCTCGCTGGAAATAATAGCAAAATAATTTGCGAAAGGACATGCAATTTAGAAGTCATATTGAAAAATGATAACAGGGAAGGCAGATGTAAGGAGTATGAGAATAGCTCATCAGATAGTGACGATTTATACTTATATTCAGATGTAGCGGAATTGGAGAAATCCCCTTCAAAACGAAGTCATTTATCATCCCCTTCTGGAAAGATAATTAAAATAAGCAAATTGAGTACATTTTTGAAAAAAAACAGATTCGTGCTGAAATCGAAATTCAAGAGAATTTTCCCAAACGTGTATTTATGTTATAATTGCATTTTACTGTACAGAAGCGACTTTTCATTTCCTATGTTTAACAAAGAAATAAATTTGTTTGAAAAAGGTATATATGTTAAGGAGAACATTTCATGCACAAAAAGGCTTATGTGCGCATCCCCAATTAAGGAGGAGGATCGTGACGCGGAAAAGCAGGAAAATTACAAACACATTTCCAAATCGGGTACCGCTGATATTAATTATAAGAAGGGAATCGAGGAGAATATTGACCAGAAAGACTCTCATGTGCATGGTGAAAATGCCATTTCGAACGAAGAGCACGCGGTCGCTGGAGGTATAAAGGTAGAGGAAGAGCAGAAAGGCATGCTAGAATTAATCAGTGCTCAAAATTCATTTTTAAAAAGGGAAAACAGTAATTTGGGTAGTGCTGAAATACATAGTATGTTAATGTGTAAGGAAGAAAGGGATAGGCCCGGCGAAAGCAACATTCGCGAAAGTAGCAATGATCATGCCCGGGATTGCGACAATGTGTTTAGCCAAGAACATAGAGATGAAGATGTTTACTTTACCATTGACAGTGAGAAGAGGGAGAAGGACGACAAGGAGAGTGAGAGCACGCACTGGAAAAATAAAATAGGAGCTTATGATAATGCATTTTTTAATTGGAATTATTTAAAAAGCAGAAAAATGTACGAAAACAGAACCCCTGGTAAGAATAGTGCAGATTTTTATAAGTGCTCCATATGCTGTATACTTTATGAGCACAAAATTAGGAGCACCTTGGGCGTAGAGTTAATGAGAGAAGTAGATATCAGAAATGGTGACGGCACTGACCACCCCGTGTTTATATGTACACGGTGCAGTGTAAAACATCGCTATCTTTTTAAATTCACACCGTATAATGAGGACTATAGCAAAGTTCGAGTAATGAATGCGGAAAGAAAAGAAAAGAATAAAATATACGAACTTGTTTATTTTACAATCAGAATGAATTATAGTACTATTTATAAGAAGACATTTTTTAAGGAAATATGTAATGTGCTGGATGTACTATTTGGAAGAAGTGTCGCAAATAGGAAACTGCTTCATTTGTTACTTTTTTCGAAGACGTACTTTCAGTACAAACAATTTTTCCTTTATTTTTCTAAAAAATTGAAAACAGAAAAGTTCCAAGGAATGCATGCCTTTTTTCAAAATGTTCAAAATGAGACACAATCTTTTCCTGCTATTAACATTATGAAGTATATGCTAAATCTCTTTTACGAAAGAATGTACAGAAAGGTAGGAATGGACAGAAGCAATGATTATTCAAAAGTTATAATTCTATACCAAATGGCAAAAAAAACATTATTTCTTTATTGTGAGAAGGCGAATAATTACTTTGAAGAAATAGTCAATTGTGCTTTGTACCTTCTATACTTATATTACATATACAAATTGTATTGCAAATCTGTGTTGGTGAGCTTCCTTTCTAGGAAAATATGCAAAGCATCGTGTGGTAATACGCATAAAAATGTGGAAAAAGCAGAGAGGAAACAAAAAAGAAGAAAAGTTTATGGCAATTTGTTTCAAGAGATAAAAAACTCAGATAGTTTTGCAAAATTAATGCACACGTTTAGTGTTAGCCAATGGGGTAAGAACTCCGTAAGCAACTGTACCGAAGGAGAGAGATATACGAATAATTTACGTCTTTTTCTGGATGGAGGAAGATGTAACATATCCGCAGGAAGCAACCACGGAGTATCGACCGACACATTGCTTCGGGGAATGAACTGCAACAGTGAATGGAAAAAGAGAAAGAAACATTATACAAAAAAGATGAAAAGTATTGTAAGGAATAAGCTGAACTTGTACGTAAAAATTATGCTAAAGAAGTATATGCACGAAGGGATGAGAACATTAAAATGGAGGGAGGCAAAGGACAAGATGTGTTCCCCAGAACGTGAAGCTGCCAACAGAGACGATCGCAGTTTCCAAATCTGCTTCTTATGCAACTATGGCAATTACGCATACAAAGGAAGGCTTGTCCCGTTTTACGATGTTCATATTCACAGCGAGTGCTTGAAATGGAGTATAAACTGCAGCCAATACTACAGCTGTAGTAGAAGCCCTTGTGAATACAGCACTGCGAATGCTAGTGGCAGTACATGTGAAAATAAGACGAAGGAAGAAGGTAAAAGAAGTATTAAGAAGGATCAGCGAAGGGAGAAGGGTAGTAGCGCTCCTTCAAATGCTAGATGTGCAACTAGTAAGAAAAGCAAAAAAAAATCGGCAGAAAATGGCGATGATCAGTGTAAAGAGGATGCAGCGGAAAGTAAGGAGAACAAACAGGGTAGTAGTGATCGCAGTGGAAATGTCCATGGACCCAATGCTGGGGGAGGAGGAGGTTCCCCTTTTAGAGGCCCCGAATGGAAAGACGAAAATAATGTGTATAGAGAAGCAAGTCACTTGGTTGATAGTCCAGTAAAAGGGGAAGAGAAATTAGAAACAGAATATGTAAAAAGGCGCATAAGGAATATCAAGCTAGTGGACAATTTAGCATGGAGTGTAAATACGAGTTTTACCAACTATGGAAACGTAATAGAAATAGATGAGGAAGATGTTAAGGAAATAATATACGATTCTTTGAACTCGATCTGTTATCTTTGCGGGTACAAAAATGCAAGTATATATTGCAGTAACGAAAACTGTAGTGTGAAATTTCATCTAAACTGTGCCTTCTACGCAACTATCGTAATGAATTATGGCAAAAATAACTTTTTTCATTATATGAAGTTTTTTAATTTTATGAAGTTTACAAAGGACACCATTTTTTACAAGTTGTGTGACGGTATTGGTGATGTTACTGTTACGGGTGATGATGGTAATACCGTCAAAATGGTCACGCAAAACGGGTGTAACTCGCAGTACACGCATCTGGTTGAGAAGCATTACGGAGATGTTTTCCCGGTGCATATTATTTATAAGATGAAGAAGATATGGTGCAATAGATGCTGGAATGAGAAGAAAGTGTACAGTGCGTTTTACTTGGAAAAAGATAATGCTTTTTGTAGTGGAGATAGTAAGGACACACCCCGCGAAGAGTTTCAAGGGGGGGAAAGGCAAGGTGCAAATGGTACGCATAACAGATTAACAGGGGAATCCTCCAGTCATGGTGAAAAGGAGGATGCGCAGAAGAATACACAGATGAATACGCAGGTGGATACGCAGGTGGATACGCAGGTGGATACACAGGTGGATACACAGCTGAATACGCAGGTGGATACGCAGGTGGATACACAGGTGGATACACAGATGAATACGCAGGTGGATACGCAGGTGGATACACAGGTGGATACACAGATGAATACGCAGGTGGATACGCAGGTGGATACACAGGTGGATACACAGATGAATACGCAGGTGGATACACAGATGAATACGCAGGTGGATACACAGATGAATACGCAGGTGAATTCCCAGGCGAGTGGCGAAAAGGAGGAAAACTTAAATAATATAACCACTGAAAAATTAGTGGACGAAAGTTCCGATGTAAAGAACAATCCAACCCTCGTGTTGATGCAGCAAAGGGAATGTAAAGTGGAGGATAATAGAAGGATGGAAAGTGCGAAAGACCCTTTGAAGCAGTTCATACGCTTTTATTTTGAGAATGAAGCCTACTATATTATGGACACTATTCTGTATAGTATTAATGAGTGTGTACGAATAAAGTATAAAGAGAAATCTGTAACGATGTTACAGACCATTTTAAATAGAGAAAACAAAATAGAGAGTAAGATGACGGAATTGGAAAATATAATAAATAAGTATGTAAATAAGAATAATGACGAACATTATATTAACGATATGTACAATACCATACTGCAACAAAATATGCAGAATGCTAATGCATCATTTAAGGACGAAGAAAAAAAGGAAAACAAATGCAGTAAGGACACTATAGATATACAACATATTCTTGATAATAAAAATATAGAGAACATTTTAAAATCCTATTTTATACTTAAAAATTTTCTGCATATTGGAAGTTATATTATGTTAAAAAATGAAGAATATTTCTTTTTGAAAAAAAAGGATGTTTTTTTTGGAAAATATGTACATCATAACGATCAAATGCATAACGTATATCTACCGAATGTCATTTGCAGCAGTGATGTAAAAAGTAATTCCACATTTTTGAAGAAAACCCCCCAATTGGGAAAGAATAAATGCGAAGGGGAAATACAAAATGATTGCACGAACTTGCACAAGGAGGAGAACGAAATAAAAAGTATGAACATGTTGCAGCCCGAAGGAGGATGGTGTTACACAACATTTGTGGATGATGAAACGGAATCCGACAACGAAAGCGACAACGAGAATGACAATAACAATGACAATGATAATGACAATGATAATGATAACGATAACGATGATGACAGTGAGATGGACACCATGGACAATAAACGTAAGAATATCAGCGAAAAAGTGATGGGTAATTTACCACTTACCAATTTTGTGAGAGATAAAATGTTGGAGAATCAAACAAAGGGAATAAGTCTTTATTTCGAATTAGCCAATACGAATAAACAAATAAACATCACAAAAATGGAAAGAGTTTATGATGATACTAAACTGAATGGAAATAGGGAAGGAGAAGAAAAAAAAATTATTACTTCCGTTAAGAAGAATGATACCTCAACTTTATGTTATTCTAAAGAAAAAGAAAACACATTACAGATGATTATTGAAAAAAATATTACCCTTAGGAGAGAATATTTTTTAAACATGTTCATAAATAATAATAATGATGTGTATATAAAAAGAATAAATAGTAATTTTTTTATGAACTATAAATTTAATAGTACAAAAAAAAAAAAAAAAAGTTATGGAAAATGTAATGTTATCAAAGTAGGATGTCATACTATTTTAAATATGGGTGAAATTATAAAATATGAAGGAGAAGAAAAAATATATCCTTGTGGATTTTTAAACATGAGAATATTTTTTAATCTACCGTCAGCATATCTTTTTTATATTTATAAAAATGTCAATATGAATAATACATATTTGAAAAATAAATTATTAGAGAAAATATTTTTACAAATACGAGCTAGCTATTTATTTTCTATTACATTAAAAAATAAGAAACTTTTTTTTTCCATTATTTTGTTCCCAATTATAAGTATAGACTACTTTTCACATTTAGATGCAAAGAAATTTGTATTAGCAGAAGGTTATGATATAAATGAAGTATACAATAAATTTTTATCCCTTTTTGATTTTAACAATAAAATGTATCTAACAGATGAATATAAAAAGTGTACTGCCAAATATGCTCATCTATACAATTGCTTAGAAAGCTACATTCATAAATGTGTCCTGCGTAACAGACTACTAGATGCACATACCTTCTTTGGACTAACTCTACCATGTGTTATCTATCAGATTAAATATAAACTTTTTAAATATATGTGGAAACAGCTAAATTGTAAAATAAATAGTCATATTAAGAGGGAACGCGAAAGGTTTGTTATGAAAAAAAAAAAAAAAAAAAAAAAAACGAAAAAGTGTCTAAGTATGCATTATTCCTGCTTGTACTAACACCCCATTTATAATGGATTTTACCCAGTGTGTTTCTATTTTCATTTGAACCCTACTCCATAATATTCATTATTCATTATTCATTTACCTTTTTAGGGAAGAGATTAGAAAGAGGATAAAAAACAGCACGCGAGAGGTTGTGTATAACGACAATTTGCTATGCAAATATTCTAACCTGAAAACGTCAATTTTTAAGGAGAACGAGAAGGAAAAGGTAACTCTCCCTCTGCATGTAGTGTTTAGTGATCCACATTTCCGTGTAGTACACTGTGTATCGCTTTGGAGATTCCCTCCATGAGATATAAGGTGTTACATGTGCACTAATGAAATACCATTTTCACCCCTTTTCAGGAGAAGAATATGAGGAAAACGGTTAAGTACAAGTACAATATTAATAGCGCCATGTCATATCGCTACCTAATGAACATTTCGTCCAATTCACGTCTGTACGTAAAGAAAAGTAGCATACATGGATATGGACTTTACACATGCGAATTCATTAACGAAGGAGAGGTAAGAAGCAAACTCATGCGTCCATTTTATTTCCGCACTCCCTCTCACCCCCTTTTTTTTTTTTTGTCACCTTTTCCATATTCATTTTTAACATGTACTTTATGCCTTGCACAGTAATATGTAAAAATGCCCTTTGTATATATGATTTTTTTTTTTTTTTTTTTTTTTTTCGTTATATAGCCTGTCATTGAGTATATTGGTGAATATATACGAAACATAATAAGTGACAAGAGGGAAAAATATTACAACAATATTGAGAATAGTTGTTACATGTTCAGGCTTAACGAGAATATAATTATAGATGCTACAAAATGGGGAAATGTTAGCAGATTTATCAACCATAGCTGCGAGGTAAAAGCAACCTTACCAATTTTGTGTGTACAGCTTGCCCACACAACACTAATCAATAATATGCATCGTAAACATGTACGTATGAGCAAGCTGTATGCATGAATTATGTATGCACCTCCCACTCATCTTTCTGAATCCCCATTCTTTTTACAGCCCAATTGTTTATGTAAAATTGTAAGCTGTGACCAAAATTTAAAACATATTGTCATCTTTGCAAAAAGAGATATTGAAGCCCACGAGGAAATAACCTACGACTATCAGGTATGTATTAAGAACACGAACGGCTGCCACGTGAATTGCTGCCTCGTGAATTGCTTCCGCTTGAGTGTTATCCTGTACTAATCATTCGCAAGTTAATTGGCGTTTATTTTTCCATTTTTTCGTTTTTTCCCCTTTTTCCTCCCCCCTGCAGTTTGGTGTTGAATCGGAAGGAATGAAGTTAATTTGCCTGTGTGGCTCGAGCACGTGCCTAGGCAGAATGAATTAAGGAAACATTATTTGTCGTTTTTTCGTGTAAAAGCGATATACTAATATTTGCAACGCTTGTTTTGTGGTCCATGTCTAAAAATGCAAATGTAAATGTATATTTATAACACATGCCTGCATGTACCTGTGCGTATGTGCACATTTTTTTTTTTTTGATTGCAGTACATCAGAAAATACATCTTACCGAATTTCATACATCCTATTAACGCTTTTTTCGCGTTGTTTTTTTTTTTTTTTTTTTGGTAAATTTGTATCCCCATACACTATCACGTGTCATAAGCGGTGCAGCAATTCTCATTTGCTGTGCTGTACGTATTATTTGTTTTAATATCCCACCTTGTCTCTGTTTTATACCAACCCTTTTTTTTATCTTTTTCCTTTTTTTTTTTTTTTTTTTATTTAAAAAACTGCAATCTGCAAAAATTTTAGCCATTTGTTTTTATAATATATTCCCTTCTTTTTACGCCTTACACCCATGTAATGCTTTTCAATTGAATTCAACCTGCAACGTGTCATAACGTCGCACGGTGATAAAGGGGTGCATGGTATTTGGGGGAAAATCAAAGTTACCGATGCAGAAGAACCACACCAGTGGGAAGAACACGGAGGGCGCAATTACGCCAATGTATCTGTTATTTATACGACACTTATTCATGGGTGAGCACGAAATAGACCCTCGGTCCTCATGCATGTATGTACATGTAACATATGCAGGGGTATAAGCACGTCCTACACGCAACTCCGCTATGAAAACTTCGAAAATGTGAATATTCACGATCCCAAGCTGGATAATAAAAAAAAAAAAAAAAGTGATATGCACATCCCTCAGTTTTTATGAGACAAGGGATATATATGTAAATTGGCTCAACCTTGGTTCACTTGAAAAAAAATGGGGCGGAATGGAGACAAGGATATACGAAATGGTAAGAGCAGCTCCCGGCTGCTGACCTGTCACATCTCATAGTAGTAGCTGTCGTTTTGAAAAAAGATGAATTCCCTATTTAGTAAAGAGGCTATTCTGTTTTTAATTTCTTCGATGGAGGAGATATTCATTTTTTCTTTAACATGTGAGCAAATATCCTTTTCCGATGATTTTCCATCTAATTTTAGGAACTTAACAATGGCTGCATCTATGTGCAAACTTCTATCCTCAAGTTCGACATCTTCATCGGTCAGTGCAGGTATAGGTGCGTTGTCTTTGTATATAGAATCTGCATAGTTTACAATTAAATATTTCTTATTTGATCTAAAGGCAAAATTTAACTTAAACATTTTAGTTATTTCATCATAAATTAAAATTTTTGTTTCCTCAGTTGAGTATATAGCTTTTAAGTAACGCACTATATTTTCATATGACATTCCACAAATGGTAGTTATTTCGCTTATACTGTATTCGAACTTTTTATTAAATAGCAGAAGGACTATAGCTTGTAATACTGTCACTGTAAGGTGAAATTTTTTCCTCTTCTTTTCACTCACGTTTGCTGCGTCATTGCTGTTATTATTCCCACTCTCGCTGCTTCTCCCGTCACAAGTTTTACTTCCCCCTATGGATGTTTCCTTGAGAATTTCTTCTTCCTTCCCAACGATGTTTGAAATAGATTTTTCCCGTATTAAAATATTTTTATTAATTTTTCCAAAATTTACTTTCAAAGTGCACAATCCAAAGTGTGGTAAAAATTGAATATTTTTTGCCTTATTGCAACTTTTGTAATATTTAAAAAATAAATCATTACACATTTTAATTTCTGGTGGATAGACAACATTGTCTTCTATTTTGGTATAATCCCATATTTCACTAAAAATTATATTAACAGAATATTTTCTTTTTCTTAATAATTTTACTGCATCAAGTGATAACTTCTCATAAAAATTTTCAATCGTTTTAGATGTAAGTTTCATATCCTTCAAAATGGTTTCTATTTTTTTGGTAAATTGTGTACCACATTCTTTTTTAAGTGTCTTAAAAACTTTAATATCTAAGACGATGTTAAATGAATTATCATTTATTAACCTCTTACACATAAAAATTCTGTAAAACTTTTCAAATTTTTCCTTATCACTTATGTATTTGAAAAGGCTCAAAATAATAGTTATAATGTTCATAATACACTTTCCTATGTCGTGATATTTTTTAAATAGCCTTTCAATTTTTTCCACATGCAACGATTGCAGTTTTTCGCCTCCGTGCTCGCCTCCGTGTTCGCCCCCGTGCTCGCCTCCGTGCTCGCTTCCGTGTTCGCCCCCGTGTTCGCCCCCGTGTTCGCCCCCGTGTTCTCCTCCATTTTCGCTACTCTCCTCATCTTTCCAAGCATCATTATGATGATTGTCCCTCCCCGTTATACCTACAGTAAAAGGATGTCTTTGTAGAAACTTCTTTTTTCTCTTTCTCATTTTGAGAAATTTCTTGACCTCTGATATGGTGTCACTATCGGTAGAAACGACATCCTCCTCCTTGCACTCATCTAACAACGACTGAATGCAGAAACTGGTATTGCTCTTTTGAAGGAGGTAATTTTTTATGTTTTTTCCATTCTTTAGTTGCTTATTCAAGGTAAAGTATTTCCTAAGTTTTTTCAGGCATGTATTATACATCATCATTATATTATTTAAATATATGCCTAGTATCACAGGGATATAATTTTCTGCATGCGTTCCTTTGTTTAAAATATGTTCAAATACTTCTTTCCATTTTTTGGAAAAAAAAGAGGAGTATCTAAAAGACATTATTATAATTCTATCGATATTTAATTTGAAATTTATCAATCGAATGAGATAATCATTTAATGAGTTTAAGTCATTTTTTTTATTAACTAACTGGTTAATTAAATCAGTACCTAACTTTTCCGTAGCGTTAAAAAATAAAGTGCAAAATTCCTCAGTTGTATTTAAATTAATAGAAAACAAATATAAAATTCTTAATGAGTCATATTTTTCACAAACAATACAATGCTTTATATACCCCTCTTGAAATAGTATATCTTTATGTTTTACTATAAGAAGATCTTTTAACATTTTTAAAATTGATAATTCTGTTTCTTCTTTTAAAAATTTACGACATCTCATTTGCTCATGACATAAATAATTTTCTATTTCGTTTGGAAAATCGTTCAACCCGTTATCTCCATCATAACCACATTCCTTCATTATAATAATTTTATTGTTAATTTTTTCTTCATAATATGCATACGTTTCCATTTTATACGCCTTTTCAAACTCTTCATAAAGTCCTAATATGTCTATGATTTTCAAAAAAGTGGACAATAACGTATCGCTAATTTTGGATGTCTTTTCATCATTGTCACCACTTCCTACGCTGTGTAACCGCTTACCATCGTCCAATGTTTGATTCATCTCTTCCATTTGTCCAGAGCACGAGCGTCGCACCACAAGTCCCTGGTTCCCGCTTTTACTTGACCTAAACGAAATGGACTTCATATATCCATTCCATACATCACCCAAGTTACTGCTACTGTTCGTACCACTGAAGGTTCCGTTTCCTGTATCATTTTCGTCTCGTCTTGCATATGTTTCCTGTACAGAATTTTCATCGTGCACTATATTCATGCATACGTACTGATAAAATTTAGTCTCGCAAAATATTTTATCGCATTTTAGATAATCGCAAGCACTTGATATGAGAACATTTTTTATATGTACAAAATTGTGTGTATACTTTTTCCATAATTCGTTAAATAGGTAGGATGGTAAATTAAAATTCGAGCACGTAATTTTGCTATACAAACTAAACGCTTTTAATAGATCTTCTAAATGTACTATAACTGATAGGAAATTTTTCCATATATGTACATAATATTTCAAAAATTCTTCAGCATTTTTAAATTCTTCATTTTTTATTTTACTTTCTAAATTTTGAAAAAAATCGATTGTTTTATTCTCACACTGTTTTTCTATTACTGTGCATATTAGCCTATCACAGTTGTAAAAAACGAAAAAATCACAAAACCGCTCGATTTTAAATTTTTGCTCATCATCTATCTTCAGTTCATTAAATGGAAGGAAATGGAAGCAATTGTTAATGTACTCCTCGAATTTTCTTATGTTCCCAGAAAACTGCTCATTGTCAATGTTCACGTGTTCTGCGGAATGAATGTAGGGAAGTTGTTGCAAAAGCGAGAAGGTAAAAAGAGGCAATGTGTGCGCTGCAAGGATATAAACGACATGCGCACGAAAAGACGCATCGATTTATAATGAAAAAAACACAAATAGGCAGGTAAAATTTACACACTTCTGAAGTGCATGCGTAAGCTGTGGAAAGAAAAAGCTGGGGATTGTTTGGAAAAAACCCTTTTACACATGCGAAATGTGCACTCGTGTTGTGAACGCTCTCTCTTACATATACAGTGCATATCATTTCTCCCCCGAGCTTACAATTATCTTGCACAGCTTGGTCGCAGATATATACAATGCAAGTATGCATATGCACATACATGTGCGTTCGGTTACCTTTATTTTTTACATAAAATATTGGGTAATTCTTGAAAGCGCTCGGATCCATGTCTCTCTTTTTTTTCTTTCGAAATATGAGAAATATTGAAAATTTGCATACATACAGCAATTTAAGAAGGCATAGTTATACGTTTGTACGAAATACCAACTTAACGTTTGTACGAAATACCAACTTAGCGTTTGTACGAAAACAAAATAAAGGCAAAATAGAGTGTAACGAGTGTTCCGTAACGTTATGGTAAAAAAAGCACTGCGACGAAAAATGATCCCTACATACATGTACACCTATGGGTACATATATGTATGTAGTTACGTATAAGCATATGTGTACGTATACGTATATGCATGTGTATATGTATATATACCAATTTAGCTAAAACTAAAAGAATGAAAGCTGTTTGTCGCAGTTGGAATTCTGTTCAGCGAATTTTGAAAAAAGGCATAGCTTCGTACCCAAGAGTGTGAAGAAGATTCTCGATACTCCGCAAAAATACATTCAATACATGTACGTATATGAACTATTTGTGTGTTTATGCAAACTACAATTTTTTATGCTTATCCGTACATTTTTGCGTGTGTTTCCATTACGCATTCGGTATTTTTAGAACATTTTCATGTACCTCCTTTTTAAAAAAGTGAAGGATAAAAATTTAGAGCATTTTCATGTATTGCTTATGAGATGGGTACATGAGCTTTTTCAAAGTAACATAACTTCGTGAAAATATATGATGCCATGCAATGTGTTTGTATAAATGTTGGCATAAATCGAGCTTGAAAAAAAAAAAAAAAAAAACAGAACGTTCTGTAAATATATACATGTAATAAGTGTATATATATATATATATATATATATATATATATATATATATATATATATATATATATATGCAAATGTATGTGTTTAAATTTAAAAAAAAAAAAAAAATATATCATACTATATGCAAAATTAAAAAAAAAAAATACTTTACATAAAAAAGCAACAGAATATAAACCTTCTAAATACATGCATATGTATGTAAAACAATAACATCAGAATTTTATGACATGTTTTATGCTACTTGTCATATATTATACACTTAATTTTGTAATTTTTTTAAACAATTTCCTTGTCATTAAAATGAAGAAATAACAATTTGAGGGGGAAAACAAAAAAATTACCTACTTATGTGTATATTTTTAGTTAAACTTCGTACATTCGTATGTATTTTTTTTTTTTTTTTTTTTTTTTTGTTCGCACGTTCATGTGCCATAAGTATAGTATACCTATGTATATAATACCATCTTATACCATAGGTGCTCTTATGCGTATACTTAAGCTTATACAACTACCTTGAAAATAAGTTCTCACGAAAGATCTCACGAGTGAGCATAGCTTTTAATCAAAATATTCCCAGGAATACATAAATTTCACTGCATAATATCAGCCTAATTTTAACAACATTGTGTACATATATATTTAATAGAGGGATAAAAATTTATGATATAAGCGATGTTCATAAAATCTTAGTTTATTGGCTTTAATTTCGATTTAATTTTTATTTGTTATTCAAAATATTTATGCGTACATACATATGAATATACATACGAATATCCGTACGAATATACATACGAATATACATACGAATATACATACGAATATACATACGAATATACATACGAATATACATACGAATATACATACATACATATATATATATACATACATACATACACACATACATACGTACATACGAAAATAAGTATATATGTACATATGTACATATGTACATATGAATGTACTTACCAGTATTCATACCATATAGACTCCAAAATATGCACGCAAAGAGGCAGAGCACATAATTTCAATTTTGTCATTGGCGTTTTCGTATATGCTTTTATTCCCGCTGCGTCGGCTTGCCTTATCGCGCCTGCGCATCTGCTTTGGCATATGTACATCACTTTCCGCGTGAATGTTGTTTTTTTCATCACGTGTCCCGCATTAACATCTTCATTTCATACTCTCCATTCTTTTCTTCCGTACGACGCTAAAGCAAAATCGCAGTTTCCCAAAATTTCAACTGCATTGAACGTACGGCACAAATACTGTTTTGTTGTATGTTTAAAAATAATCCTTGTTATTATTTATTTCTTTATATATCCACATAGTGTCACCATTTGGCTATTGTTGTCTTATAATTGTGTTTGAATACGTCCATGTTAAAATATTATAAGGCGAATTATGCAAAAAAAAACGAGAACAGAGTGCACAAGCATGTTTTTAAATGCACACATTTTTTAAATTTACAGCTCAAGCGAAGTTTTAAATGATGAAAGCATTATTTTAAAATAGGAACTAAATTCATACCATGGTACGTATGCATATTCATCAATGTATACGAACACGTTTCTATTTTAATTCCGTTTCCTTGCATACACCCCTTTTTGTGCCCCAAATTTGTCAATCACCCATTTTATATGAAGTGTAACCGTTTGTCGTTCCCATTCCCCGTTCCTCGTTCTTTAATTCGTTCATTACATTTATCAAACGTATTGTTGTTTGTAAACTTCTTTTTTCGTTGTTGTAATTTTAAGTCCATGTTATGTTTATTTATGCAAGGGGAGAAGCACCATATAACAGCAAACTACCCCACAGTATATTGCACCGCAACATTGTTATGTCCTAGTGATTTAGGAATAAACAAAAAAAAAAAAAAAAAGGGATATTATTTGCACGCCTCAGTTCAGAACCGTTTTATACCCCCATATAGAACGAAACCGAATCGGAATTAAATATAATTTACATAAAAATGCAAATTTGGGGGCTGTTGGGAACTTGTTTACCCAACTCAGCTCATAAAGTGTAAATAGGTTTAAGCCTACCCTTGTTCGTTTTATGCGTTAACAGTTTATATCTGAATAAATAAAAAGGGTAGGAAAAAAGGGGAAGGAATAGGGAAAAGAGAAAAAAACGCACGCATATTTGAAACAAACAGTTTATACACAAAAACACATATATATGTATTGATGCGTGCGTAACTACACCTCTGGATGGTATATAAACAGTTTATTATAATTTGCCAGAAAACTAGCTATAGTGCCTTCGAAGGGGAAACCCCAGTTATACGTGAAAAAAAAAAAAAAAAAAAGAAGAAGAAAAGAAAAGAAAAGAAAAGAGAAGAAAAGAAAAGAAAAGAAAAGAAAAGAAGAGAATATGAATACACACTCTGGAGCGGTTTCACTTAATCTAGACTTACTGGCAAAGAAGTACGAAGAAGAAATAAATAAAATAAAAATTTTACTGAATAAAAAAAATATAAAAGATAAATTAGAAGATTTGATAATAATTAGATACATTCTTTCATATGGTGATAAATTGGAAGAAGCAGCTGCTTCTATTGAGAAAGCAATTACATGGAGAAAAATAAATGTATATCCATTTTTAAAAAATAAAAAAATATGTTTTAAAGATGAAAATGTTATATATCCAAATAGAATTAAACCATATTATTCTTTTATAAAAAAAGCTTTAGCAGCAAGTGAACATAAATCAACATTAGATAAACAACCAGTAGTTATAGGAAGATTAAAATTGTGTAATTTTACATTATTGTTAGATAATGTTCCAGAGAGTATATTAATAGACTATATCGTATTTTCAAATGAACATGAATTTATAGTATGTAATGAACAAAGCAAAAAAAATAATTTTCTTTGTAGAACTTTTAGATTTATTGATTTAAAAGGTTTTATGCTCAAAAAATTTGATCGTAGATTTTTAAAAGTTTTTGCCCATACATCCAAATTATCTGAATTCCTTCATCCACAATTAGTTGGAAAAACGGTATTCCCAATATCAGATACGTTCACCTAAATGCCATCAATGCGTTCACTATATCATTATATACATTATTCTTCTTTTTTTTTTTTTTTTTTTTTTTTTTTCCTTCCACCACATATCAGTTCCTAATAAACGCGCCATCATATATAAGAATCACAATCGAAACACTAAAAACGTTTGGTATAAGTAAAAGGACGTTAAATAAATTGGAAATTCCGAAAATAATTTCGAACAAGGAACCTGCGGATTGCGATTGGTTCAAGTCACTCATCGATAAAAATGTAAGCTTGAAAATAAAACCTATCATACAAATGTGTATTCTCACCTGTAATCGCAATATATTAGACTGTGTCGCGGTGATATATTACTCCCGTGCGGATTTCCAAGGGCTATATTCATTGTCTCATTTTTTCTGCCTTTTTTTTTTTTCCCTAAAGGACATACCGTCTTATCTAGGAGGAAACTGTAAGTGCAAAAATGGATGCATCCCTGGTTTCCAAAATGATCAAGATGACCCAATGAAATTAAATCCAGAAGAAATCAGAACAGAAATTAAAAATAATTTATTAAAGTTAAAAATAAGTAATTCAGAAAATAAAAATCATGACCTAGAAAATTACGAATGAGTTTTTTTATTTCATTTGCTTAAAAAAGGTATACATTTATATGCCACTACAATAACTAATTCGTATTTGATAAATTCATTTTCAATTTTTTTTTAACTTGCATTCGCCTATGAATTTACCCACATGTGCACATCCACACTCATGACCTTCCAACAGTTTTGCCGCAAATGTGCGACAAGTTTTGCCATTATTTTTTTATTTTATTTTTTTATTAAAAAGTATATTTATTGCTTGAACAAACTGACACATTTTTAACAAAACTTTGTATTTACAAATAATGGAAGAAATTAAAGAATTTTTAATTTCACAAAAATGGGTGTTAACAAGAAAATATACTTTTTTGAATTTTCATAAAAAAGATAAAAGCATTAATAATGACTTAACAATGACAGTATTTGCAACAGCAATAGTAACAAAAAAATGGCTATAATTATATGGGAGAAAAAAAAAAAACAATTGTTTTACTGCTCAATGTTTAAGATCTGTCCATTTTCTTCTACAGGGCCCCCGGAGGTATAGTTTCCCAATTGTTTTCCATGGGCATCCATTCTTCTAAATTTAGGTGAAGAATTCCATTGGACGTTGCCTATTTGTTCAGAAAAAAAAAAAATAAAATAAAAAAATAATAATAACAGGAAGCGGTAAAAAGGGAAGTATACATTTCATAAGAAGGAAATATCCTTAACGTGATATTCGCATTGCTATCTCTTGCCGCGTCAGCATTGCAACATTTCGCCTTACATTCATTGGCCCATCTGATTCGAGACTCATAGTCATAGCTTGAAAAGTCCATTGCCGGTGAGCATTTGCCTATGTAATCCTTTCCAAAAATAGAAAAAAAAATTATTACCACAGAAGGTATATTTTGCAGCTGTACGCATTCACAACTTAAAAAAATTTGTGCATATATGTCTAAAATTTCATTTTCGAGAAAAAATATCAGTAATGAAAAGCAATATCTTTTTATAATGGTGTCATATCATTTTCTGTGTTTCTTCGTCCTTTTCTCACATGTAAGGAGAAAAGAATTTGTACAGGTAAAATTACCTCTGGTGCTATACATAAGTTATTCCCTACGAGTGTCCATCTGGAAGGACATTTATCCATAACTTTTAACTCAGGTGCTTTGAAGGAAAAAAAAAAAAAAAAAAAAAAAAAAACAGAACAAAACAAAACAAAACATTATAGTCGATCGCCCGTTGCGTATCGTTTGTGTAAAAATTTAGCTTCCATTAAATATTAAAAATTGTTCCGTTCGTAAAAATTTCGATCTACTGTGCTTAATAAATTTCAGAGCAAAAATTGCAAAAGGGCCATTCTTAGGAATGGGATAAGTACATACACCCCTTTTTCTGCTTAATTGTTTATATAATTTTACAACTAATGCAAGGCCATTCTACTTCGCACTTCCAGGCGAAGAGTTCCTTATCTGTGCTTGTGCTTTTCGAAAAATCTATCGATCTACACCTGTGTAGGAGTTAAAAAAAAAAAATAGTTAAAAATTAAATGATGAAATAGGAAAAAATATATAATCAGCGATAAATGCATCAGACACGTCAGAAAAAAAGAAATATTTTATTTTGGAAAATTAACTGTCCTTCATAAGTTTCAGGGGGAATACAAAGACTAGTGTCATATGCTGATGATTTCCACCCTTTAAGGAAAAAAAAAAATTACAAAATTTTATGCATACACGTATATGTATATATGTATCTCATTTAGAGTGGAACGATCTTCTTTTTCGTTCCCTATGAAAAACGTTTTTTTCATTTTTAAAACCTAGAGGACATATGTTAGAATAATCTCTCCTACATTTCCCAATATACCTGTGATGATATAAAAAGAACATCGATAAAATGCAAAATGAAGGTAGAACTTCCATCGTATAGTAGAAAATAAAAAAATCAAATTAAATAGAATGTATGTTTTACTGTTTTTATCTTACCATAATTTTTTTAATCTCTCTTGAACAACTCTAAATATTTCTAAAAATGGAAAAACAAAAATAAGCAAACATGTAAAATATTATTCGACGCTAGAGGGAAAAAAAAAAAAAAAAAAAAAAAATGTAAAAAACAACCTTCGTCTAGAAAACCTTCTATTTCTGCATTTTCCAGATCGACCGTTGCTTGCTCCTCGGCCTTAGCACCAAAGAAAAAATTCAAAATTTTGTGTGTCTATCTTCTGCGCAATAACATTTTCTCGAGATAAGCTCTCGTTGATTTTCCAAGAATTAGCGTAAGAAAATGCGAAATATGTATGTGAATTATATGATTGTGTGTATATTCCCATATGTGTGCTAATGCATCAGCATTAATCAACCTTTTCGAGACTTTCGCGAGCTATGTCATCGAAATTGGTATTTTCCAGATGTTCTTCCTCTTCATCTTCCTCGTCTTCTTTTTCGTTAGTAACTAATTCCTCGTTTATCTTATACAATTCATCCAAGTCCCTAAAATTGTGAATTCATTTTTACGTACATATACGTCTTAGCACCATGTGCTCAAAGAGGTGGAGAAAATGGTGAAGAAACTAAATTGAGCAAAAAGAAAAGATCAACAAATATTGGGGAATGCAATTCTTTTTCTTCATTACTGAGATATATCTTTCTTCAATTTTGTACTGAGAGCACTAAAGCGAGGATTTTTGTAACAGGTATAAATGCCCAGCAAAAGGAAGGAAAAAAGGAAAGACCAAACAAGCGATGAAATTCTCTTCATTTTAACCAGCAACAATTGGAGTATATTTTAACAATTTCGTAGGGTAAAAAAGGGGGAAAACGTGCATACAATATATATATATATATATATGTATATATGTGTATATGCTTATATGTGCCCATAAAAATATTTGTAACTGCTAGGCAGGAAATAAGACATGTTCTTCTGGCAAACGGTCTACATAAATAATGACTTCTCTTCTTAGTTCTATATGTAAATTTTCTTTTTTTTTTTTCGTTTAATACACATTTTTCTAAGCTTTAAAATGAATAAAAAAAAAAAAAAAAAAAAAAAAAGAAACTGAAGAAAACTTTAATTTGGAAAATGTGTATATACACTGAAGCAGAATTATGTGTCTCCTTTTAAAAGGCTGTTTTTCTTGAATAAGGGCATTCATATTGCTTATCATTTTTTCTCTACTTTATCGTATCATCCTTTTTAACAATTAAATGTGCAAAACGAACGCAGATAAAGGTTTTTAGTGGCATGGCAAAACGGCAAAAACGCAAAAAACAAAAGGAAAAATATCATTACTAATGCAACCCGAAAAACGCTAGTTCGCTTATTAATACAAAAAGTGTTTACATATGCATACAGGCAAATGTGTGTACCCGCGTTGTGGCAAATAGGGTTAAAAATTTAGTAAGTAAAGAAAAATAACATTTAAAATAGAAATTAGCCATGTTAAAAAGCCAAAATGCGTAAGCGTGGATACTCGGCAAGTGGTAACAAAATGGCGGCATAAAGAATGACCATCTGTTGCATCAAAGAAATATGTGCACATTGCAAACAAAGTAACATGTGATACGGGGTACGGAGTAAAATACCGATTTCCCCATTTTAAAACATTCGTTGGTTGGATAAATCGGAAAAGCGGGGATTCAAACGGTAAAAAATGGAAACGGTCACACTAAGGTGGTGATGCAAAGTGGTGATGCTAAAGTGGTGATTCAAAAGTGGTGATGCTAAAGTGGTGATTCAAAAGTGGTGATGCTAAAGTGGTGATTCAAAGTGGAGATGCTGTTGCTAATATATCGAGATGGTAAAATTAAAATAGTTGCATCCACGAGGTAATGCAGAGTCTGTTTCGCCACCGAGGTAGTGCCAAGGATACGAGATGAACATGGTAGAATTCAAGCGCAAAAAGAAAAACTGTTAAATAAAAACTAATTTTGGAAGTTGAAAAAAATTTGTGCGCATTTGAACTCTGCTCTGTGGCGTGCACTAAAATTCGGATTCGCCGCAGTGAACACTTTTGTGTATGTAAAACTGCTAGACAGGGTAACTCTTACATATTTTGTTTTATATTTATATTTCATTTTTCCTCCTCATTTTCATTGTCATTTTCATTGTCATTTTCCTTCTCATTTTCCTCCTCATTTTCATTTTTCCTTTTCCTTTTTTATTTTTTTTACCTTTCAACGGCTTCCTTCCTGAATCATATCCGGGCATACAAAAATTTCATCGGGTATGTTAATACCATTTTTCCTGCTACAGTAAGTACTACATTTCTTTGCATAAATATCGGAGGATTTGTCACTATGGTGATCATCAAGACAAAGTGCACTGTCATTCTTGTTACTATTTAAATTTACATTATTGCTAAAGTTTTCATTATATGAGTCTCCAATCAGACTTCTACTGCAGTCACGACCTAGTTTATACGTGCTGTCATCATCTGTGTTGTGATTCGAATATACTGACATTTCATTACTTGCGTTTATATTATTCCCCTCAAGTGTAGGATGTATATATAAGTATAGTAAATTTTTGAACAGTTTTTCTTTTTTCTCGTAATCAAACTGTTCAGAAAAGAACCATTTAAAAGCAGTGACAAAATCTTCATTCATGAAATCAAATGAGAAAGCAGCCTTTTTACAACACTCTTTGGCATTACTTAGCAATATATGTGAACTTGAATTCCTATAGAAATAATTTTCAGGATGAAAAATTAAAACTGAACATGATATAGATTTAATTGAATTGATAACATGGTTTATGTCAAATGTATCTTTTAATATTCGTTTCATTAATGAATAGGGAATATCATTATCTTCTGTTACTACATATTTACTACTGTCATTATAAAACAATGACATATCGCAACTAACTATGCCATTGTACAGCTCATGATAATTACTAATTAAGGGGTATTCTTCATTACTACTATGCGTATTGCAAAATTCGCCAGTTTCCCCTTCTAGATATAACCCGTTTTTGGCCACACTATTATCTTCCCATTTATTCATTCCGCATCCCACACTGCTGCTTACACTGCTTCTTACAGCGCTACCAACTTTTCCTATTTTACCATCTTCCGCCTTCACACGTGTATTGTGATGCTTTTCTCTTTTTACATGGTCTTCATCCATTACGATATCTTCATCTACGCTCGGATGGGAAAACTCATCCACTATGTCCCGTTCTGCCACCCCAGGGCTTGTGTCCTCAACGTCGGTTAACACAATATTGTCATTTTTTTTTAATGGTACATTTTTGTTGTTAATTTGTAAAAGTTGCGGTTTTATGAAAACTATACCCCCAATTGTTGCTTTTTTCCCTTGTACATATTCCAACCGATTCACAGCCTCTATAACACAACTAGCCAAAAATTCATAACACAATATATATATATTCCTGTATTCAATTTTTAAATAGGTTAAAATAAATTTTAAAATAGTAAGTACATCATTAACGATAGACACAAGTTTCTGTTTATGGTTATCAAAACTAGCACCATATCCTGAATATTCCATAGCAATTATATTTATACTTAATTTTTTGTGTAAAGCATGTATTGTTGGAATAATTGTACCCAAATCTTCATTAAATTTATGTAAGTATAAAATTATTTTATTACTTTTAATTGATTTATCATCATTCGAAAATAGAAAAGCACAGGGAATAGAATCTGTGCTAATAGGTTCTTCAATTTTTAAATTTCTTGGTACCCATCCTAACAAATTTTTAAAATCATTATTTGTGTAGGAACTTTCAGGGACGTATATATCGTTCGAACAATTTTCATCTGAATAAAATTTTATTTCATCGTCACTAAAATGATAATTTGTTAAAATGTCTGAATTGTTCTTTTTATTTATCACGGACGTTAATTTGTTGTATTTAAAATCAATTAGGTTCAAGTATTTGCGTGTTACTTCTTTTATTTCATTTTTCTTTTTTTTACAATTTGCTATAACCTTTTCTTTGCAAAACATTTTCACTTTCCATTTCTGTAAACACTGTTCTATTCTTCAGTGCTTGTACATATGTATATATGTACGTACACCTTTAGGCGTATGTGTACAAGGTCGCTGTGTAGATGGCCTTATACGTGGGGAACACGCACATACGCAGTGTATACACACATACACTTATAAATAAAGAACAAAAATTAAAGAACTGCACACAACAGACTCAAACGAGGGAAAAAATTGGGGTTTTTTTATATTAAAAAAAATTAACAAGCTATATATAAAATGTATGGCAGCCGCGCCCTATGCAAAATGATGTAAAGGGGATAGATGTATCATACAACATGTGTTCATTCAAAACATTGTGTTATTTACATATAATGGAATCATAAAAGATAGGCAGTAGAAATTGTACAAAACGTGTAATGGAAAAATTTACAAATAAAAATGTGGAGTGTGTATATGGAAAAAGCAAACTGTGCCTTTTACAATTCATATTTGTTTTTTTTTTTTTTCTTTTTTTTTTTTTTTTTTGGATGTTGCTATATATGTGTACAAGGAGCGTTAAGCTTAAAATTTTTCTTTTAATTATTCTACATGTAAATTAAAAACACAGTTCACGCAATTGTTATAATAGAACAAGCCATATTTATGAAAGTTATAAATTTACTATTTCAATTAAATGATAAGTTTAAAATATATGTTATGAGGGGAAAGTTGCTCTTAAAAGAAATCAGGGCTCATTAGTTATTTTTACATAACTCGCAAAATTTAACAAAAAAAAAAAAAAATAAAATAAAGTAAAATAAATAAAAAGTGGCAGTGAAACATCAGCAAAATTGTAATGAAAAATTCTATAAAACTTAAAAAAGTTATCTAATTCGTGGTGGTTCCTGTTTTAAAAAAAGATAACAAGTTTTTGCAAAACGGGTTGATATACATGTATACTTGCAAAATATTTTCCCCTTCGCCATTAAAACTAATGAGAAATAGGAAAAATCGAAAAGTTCCATGAAACAACTGCCTCTACATATGTTTATCCTTTGAGCCTTTGTAAAAAATAAAATGGCCTTATAAACAGGAAAAAATGGTTAACATCAAAAAAAAGGGGATAACAACAAATAAAAAAATATTTTTTCCTTTAAATTATAGTTTAAAGTTTATATGCAGGTACAGACGTTTTCAAAAGTCAAAAATTCTACAAAATTAGGAAAAAGCTAAATATATACGCAGCGTTCAAAATTTTAAAAAAGTTGTACACATTCGGTGCCGCACGTTGAAAAAGGAAAAGGGAACTGCGCCATCAACAATTTTTGCGTACGCATGTAAAAATATACGTATATATATGTATGTGTGATAATTACGTAAATAAGCCTATATAGTTATACGCGTCAGCGTAACCATTTATTCGTTTTTTTTTTTTTTTTTTTTTTTTTTTTTTTTTTTTCAAGCTATAGTTTAAAAAAGAAAAAGAAAAAAAAAATAGCTAGATAATAAGATGTATTTACACATCCCTTTGTTTTTTTTTTTTTTCCCTCGTGGTTCCAAAAAGTGCAAAGATATGCTTTGTTCACATAAAGTCACAAAGAAAATATGAAAATATAAAACAATTAATTGAATAAAAAGTGGCGTAATATTTGTATTATATTCCTTTCACAAAAAAAAATTATTATCACCACTGTTATTTTCACTTATGTGAATATATTATTACATGCATATAGCAATACATGCATATTTGAGTACATGTAAGCAGGTGCGAACGAAAAAATTTCCCATTTTTTTAGAGTAAACTTCTGAACGAACTAGATAAAATGAACTATTTTGTTGTGCCACTTTGTTTGTTTTTCTGGTGTCTTGTTAAGAATAATTTTGTTCTAAATGAAAAAATTATTCCCATGGGTCCTGTACGTGGAAAATATATAAACATAAACGCGAAAAACTCAAAATTCAGACTTAATTTCCAAGAACTATTACTATGAAATAATTTTAAAAAGCTCATGCATGAGAAGTGAAACATACTTTTTATTTTTTCAACTAAATTTATAAAACCCTTGCTCAGGCTAATCGTTCTAAATTAAAAAAATTGATAGAACGTGATGAGGACTTTAAGATAAATATACACGTAACAGCAAATTTAAAAATTACGTAGTGACAAGTGTAAGGTTCCTGCGTAATTACAAATAGATGAACGACGTAACCTTCTTGTGGTTACTTTTCCAAATCGATTCTTTAATTTGCCTTGCCCAAGGCTCCGGTTGAAGATACGCAAGAAGTGCTCGAGTCGTTGGACTCCCTGATGAGGGTGGAAGAAATTCAAAAAAAAGTCGACGAAGATGAGTTTATGAGCGACAAACAGAGGCTTCTAAAAATTCACAAAAAAAGAATCCAGTATGTATACACACACGCTTGCGTGTACATATAGCACGCTATTTTTATTAAGAACATGCAAAAAATTAAAAATGAGATTTTTTTGCATTTAATTTACACACATATTAGCACTCTGCTGCAACAAATTGTGACGCTTTTTAATCAAACAGGGATATTGTTACTTCAGCGTTTGAGCCACTGCAAGCACTTTTACCAAACCCTTTGCAGTATCTAATCATTAAAGGTAAAATTTAAAAAAATGCGACCCGAGAAAAAGGAAATAGGAAACCAAAAAAAAAAAAAAAATAAAAATAAAAAAAATAAAAAAGCACTTGAAAACCAATTCAGTATTGTGACATATACCTCCCTAGTATATAAACTTTTTGAAAGATCCATTACCATTATAACTTTTCAAAGTTTTAATGTTTTCTAACACCTAAAATGGGAATTACGCATTATCCAACATAGATGCATTTATCATAATGGAAATATATGGACATTTAAAAATCATGATGTTTTCCGCTCTTGCTTTTTTTCTTAGTTTCGTAGTTGTGTAAAAATGCGCAGCACACATATGTAATGCACACTTGAGTGGTTATTCCATTTCTTCCTATTACATTTTTAGATGTTCACTCGTATTTAAAGAACCTAGATGAATGATTACCAAGGAGCTAATTATACGCATATCGTTATAGTTACAATAAATGAGTACTTAATACAGAACTCGCGAAGCGCGTGTGTACACCAAAAATATGCTGCAATTAAGTTCACACTGTTGTACGAACATTAAGGTGTAAACAGTAAAAGTAGGTTCTACTTGTTTTTTTTTTCGTTTTTTTTTTTTTTTTTTTTTTTTTTGTACCATGCTGTGGTTGCATCCATTTAAAAAAAATGTTTAATTTGCTTTTCTTATTTTTTAACATGTTTACTACGCAAAATGGTTTTTAATGACAGCGCGGTAAATGCTTCGGAGGCACATGTGAACGTACGTAAATGTACACATACATGTAGATAGCTGTAAATTTATG
Organism: Plasmodium ovale wallikeri; assembly: GCA_900088485.1. Classification (NCBI taxonomy): domain Eukaryota; phylum Apicomplexa; class Aconoidasida; order Haemosporida; family Plasmodiidae; genus Plasmodium; species Plasmodium ovale. The sequence continues at coordinate 117,285 of FLRD01000106.1, read as the reverse complement.
CAATTACGTCTGTTGCAATAATTTAATTGGTAAGGGGAAAATGGACGTGTGCGTATGCACATGCACGCCTTTCGCCGCAAGCGTGAATACGTCTGTGCAAATTAATTGGTCTTGTTTATGTAAACAGGTAAAACGGTGCAAAATAATTGAACGAGAAAAGAAAACAGTCATAGGTAACATACACTTTAAAATTATAGAGTTGGTATTGGACAGATTTATATGAGATATGTCTTCATGGATTTTAGAACATCCAACAGTATGGGCATGTTTAACATGGTTGCCAAATTTTCCATAATTTCCAATGTTCGCGTCCAGTTTGCTATTTCCAGGCGGGGGACAAATTTTTGCCCGCATTTGCAAATTGCTCTTCTGTGAAACGATTTTATTGCGTTGCAGTTGTTGCACACGAGGTCTTGCGCCTAAACGGAGAGTGGGACAAAAATGCAAGCAAATTTAGCAAAGAATGTAAGCAACGCGCACTCAGCATGTGCAGCAAAGTGTGTAAAGACGCCCTGGATCTGCAGTTCTGTCGCGCCGTTACGTTGCCTATAATTATGCTGCAGAGGGGGGGGAGGGGGAAATAGGAAGCACTTACATTGTAAGCGTCGAAGGTTTCCTGCAGGAGGGACAAAATTTTTAACTCGATAAATTCATTATCATATTTCGAATTGCAATTTTTACATAGCCAGATAAAGGAAGATTTTCCATTAATTTCTGCTTCTACTAGACTGGTAACTACGTTCATGTGATATACAGATGTACAATTTTCACAGAAGATATCTTTTAAAATTAATTCATGACATGGGCTTTTCCAATGAGTGTTTTTTCTATTGTACTCACTGTCCCCTACGATTTCGTATAGTTCATGTCTTTTTTCATGAAAAGCTTCATTCGAATTTTCATTTTCTAAATTTAAAAGTTTATCATTTTGCATGAGAAAGATGCAAAATTTGACAATTTCTAGTCTCCAATTACTCTCTGTTTTTGCTAAATTTCCCAAAGTTTGTGGGAATAAAAAAGGTGCTAGGTTCATATTATTTTCATCCATTTCATCGTCATCATAAGGCCAATAATTCTCTACTAAATATTTCTTATATTTAATAGATTTCTTAACCTTTTTGTATATATTTCCAGGCATAAACCACAAATCTTTTAACTTTTCTTCCATTTTGTAAGATAACACATCTACATTTTCATTAATTAGGGAAAAACTTTCACATACTTCATTCAGATCATCAAAAGATCTATCATATATATATTTTAAATTAGCTTTTTGTGCCAAATTTATTTTATCTGTCAATTTATCTGTTTTCAGTATTACATTGAAATAATTTTTTTCATCCTTTTGCATTTCGTCATTTTTATTATTTTCATTTAGTTCTTTCCCTAAATTTATGTGACACATGTTTTTTTCACTCTCATTTTTGTTCTCATTTTTGTTCTCATTTTTTTCATAATAAGTAATTATATCTTGCAATGGGTTTAAGGTGATAACATCTAAAACATATCTTAAAAAGGATTCACAAATAGGTGGTAAATATTCAATAATTTTTAAGTTTTCATCTGTATTTTCTTCATTCGGATTAGTATATTCCTTATACCTTATAAAGTTGTACTTATCAAATTGACAAGCTGCTATATATTCTTGTTTGATATAAAATGGAACATTAGCATAAATCGAATCAGTATGTGAAAAATATTTTATTAAATTCTTTAGAATATTTCTACCTGATATTACAGAAAATTCGTTAAATGATATGATAAAATTTCTCAAATCAGCATAAATAATATTAGCATTAAATTTTTTTTTCATAATGTTAATTAAATTATTTTGATACATTTCAGAACATTCTAGCACTTTATTATACAGTGCAACATCGTATAGAAGACTAGAATTATTTGATATCCATGAATAGAAGGAAGTAAAAATATCTGAAATACTTTCAAACGTTTTTGTAGTGATTAACATGGATAATGAAGATACTTTTGATATAAGATACTCTAAAGATTGACCTAACAATTTAAATGCAAAATTACTGAATTGAGATACATGAGAATTTTGTTCAACAATTGTGTTAATATCATATTTATTTTTTATTAAATTTTTTCTTTCATTTAGATCAGATAATTCGTCTGCTTGTTCTTCTTCTACTTTGTTTGCACAGGAGAATGCCACTTTATTATCATCCGTTGTCGACAAATCATCATCATCATCATCATCATCATCACCACCAGCATGACCAGCAACACCATCATCACCAACATCACCATTATCACCGTCATCACCGTCATCGTAGTCCATTTCGTATGGGGGGTGATAATCTTCTCCTACAAATACATCATCATCTTCGAATTCTCCATAGGGATACGGTCTATACTCTTCATGTTCCATTTTATTTTTTGAAATGCTATAGGTGGAATTTTTATGGTTTCTTTTTTTTTTCAGAGAATATTTTTTATGACGCTCCCTTATGTCCTTCTTATTATTCGTCTTCGTGTTTGTAAATGTCGTGTATTCATTTGTGTTTTGTACATTTGTATATTTTGTAAATAGTCTTACACTGTTAAAAATGAGAGATTCGTTAAAAAATAAGTGTACTATATATCCTCGATAAATACCTTGATTTACTATGTCTATATTTTTCTTCACCAAATCATAATCACAAAAGTTATTTATGTTTAAACAGGGAATTCCAAGATCGTAATTTCCAAAGTAGGACAACCATAAAATACCTTTATATCTTTTTAGGAATGATGCATATAAAGTATCGTAAATAAATTTATGTTTTTCATTTTTGTTACTTACATTCAATAAATTAAACAGAGGAATGTTAGATATTCTTGAAAAATTTATATCTTCCTCTACCTTATGATAATTTTCAAAAAATAATTCTAAGGATAAATTAAAAACGTCCTTCTTATAATTTTTTCTATTAACATTTTGATATTTGCTAAAATTTTCAAATTTGTAAAAGTAACATGGGAAATATTTATTGGTACTCCACCAACCTAATTTCTTCCTATCAATCGTTGAGCAAACATAAAAAATATATTTTCTTTTTCCCGTTAAAATGTTACTACGATATTTATTTAGGTACAAATCTAGATACTCTAGCACTTTGTAAACGTTAGAACTGTCCTCATAGTAAATATCGAACTTTCGGTAATGATACATAAATAGTAGATCCCTCTGCACCTTCTGTATGAAGAAGTCTCTGTCAAATAAGCTTCGCAACTCTTCCTCCGTAAGACGTTCGTTCCGCACAGTGGCACCGATAGTTGCAAATGGAAGAGAAGGAGCGAAGGGAGGAGCAGGAGCGGGAGCGGTAGGTACCGTTGTCCTGGTTTCGCATGTGACATCGGTCGCGGGTTGACGGCTCTTGAGGTCGTCGTAGTACTGACCAAGCTTCAGAAATCTTATGAATGGCTCATACGGATCGAAGTCGTCCTCTTTGCCGAGACCACTAAACATAATTTTGTTCCCAAGAAGATGACAATCCGAGTTTTCCTCATACTGATCGAAGACGTTGATAAAAATACGATTACACACATTATCGATGACGGTGTGAAATATGTGTACATATACAATGTGTATATCATCGAGGTATTCTTGTGATATATTTCTACCCTTATCCTTTTCTACCTTTGTAAAGCAGTGCGATTTGAAGCTTTTATTTTCTTCAAATATGGAAGAGTAGTTATTCGTATCAATTTCAACTGAATTTCCATATCTACTTAAAAAATCAAAATAGAGAGGAATTTTTGTTTCATACACAGAAATAATACTATCATGATAATTTGCATTTAATGTGTTAATAACGTATTTGTTAAAATATTTTTCTTTCATGATAAATTCATACAGATTGAATATTTTAATATTTCTTGGAAGGAAACAATTGGCATAAGTATTCGATTTAAATATTCCATTTTCATTATTTGAAGCTACAAGTTTGATGGTTATTTTGTTATTGCTTTTTATATCTAATGGTTCATAATTATTTATATATATGTGTCTATACACTTGTAATTTTATTTTATAAAATTTGTTCATATTTTTTAAAGAAACGATAGCATAATAAATACCATCATCATCATTTTCATCTATGATATCTTTATCGTTAAATGGTTCATCTTCGTCTTCAACATCATCTTCACCTTCATCTTCTTCTGAACTATCTGACTCAGTTTCATATTTGAAATATTTCAAATATGGTTTTAACAAAGTTTGTTTTTCTCCCTTACTTACATATTGAGAATGGTTACTATTAGCATTATTGTTCATAGCATTAGCTCCTCTCTTTTTTTTAGGTGCTTTTTTTTTTTTCACTTTTTTGTATAGGTAAACAATATCCATGGCATTTTGAATAATATGCATATGTTTAGCTTCTAATTTTGCTAACTTATGTGCATTGCTTTTTTCTTCTTGTCCATCATTTCCTTTCTTAAATGATATTTTTTTTCTTCTCGATTTTATTTCTGTTTTAAATTTTTTAATTTGATTTCGATTATTTTTCCATATTTTATTATTAACTAACATCCACTTGCTAAAATCCTTTTCACACAGGTTATACAAATCTTTCTGTTTCAAATTGTTTATATTTACCTTATCATGATTCATAAAAATTATGTTATTTCCACGTTCTCCATGCCCATAAAAAGGGGTACCTCTCCTATACCCTAAAATCCCTGCAGATTTCTGCATACTACCACCATACATAGTATCATCACTTAGTAATATCAATTTTTTCTTCTTCGAAATAAAATTATCCAAACGACAGTGCTCCAGAAGACGTTTCTTCTTTCCACATGTTTCTATACTTGCATTCAGTAAGTCTTCTCCTACCGGGAATGGACTCCTCTTCTCCACGGATTGTTCACTCGGATCTATTTTCTTCCTCTCTGCCTCTTTTGTGGCTGTGGCAACTTCGGTGGTGGTTGTATCGGATGGCTTCCTGGAGGCATTCCTTTCAATTGTGTCGCATCCGGAGGTAGCCTTACTGATGCTACTATTTTCATCGGCGTTGTTGACACCGCTCGCGTTGTCACTCGCATCGGCAGTTGCCTCTGCGCTTGTCTCTCCACTGGTATCTGCAATGGCACCTTCCTTCTTCACGTCCCTCTTCAAGAAGAAAGCGGTGATTTTTTTCTGCTTCCCCTCGGAGATGTTGATCTGCTTCTTGAGCCATTCTGGAACAGATATGGACGTTATCGGATTGTTAATATTTTGCTTGATCGCAGGAATTATGACAAGTTTTAAAATTTGTACTTCTAATTTTTGTTTGTAATATTCCCAATCGATGATATCCCTAACATTGACAGCTGCATTTGGAGGAAATTTCATTCCCAACCATTTACTTAAATAGAAAATTTGTGTTTCAACATTTGTTTTAAAAATTTGTATGGGTATTGCCCTAAACGTTATATCTGAACCAACTGGTTTGGATGCAACAATAAATTGTGTGGATACATTATTATCTTCTACATAACTTGCATTACTTAAAAGTTCACTCAACCTTTTTGCAGTAGTTATCCCAAAACTTTTTGCATTTGGTTGTTCCTTAACAGATTTATTTAAAACTTTTTTTGCTAAAATTAAATCAAATAATTCGTCATCATTATCTATATCGATTGCTTTTGTGTCTATGAGATTTTTCCATTTGTTAGCTGTTAAAGAGGCATAATAATAAGATTCTTCTTTCGTTTTTCCTTTTAAAAAATGATTAAATATTTCACTTTGAAATTTTTGTATTATTCTCAATTCACCTCTTCTTTTAATTTCAAAACCTTTTAATTCACTGATTTTATATTTATCATTAAAAACAACATATCTTTTTTTTAATAGATCATCTGACTTTTCAGATGCAGGTAGAAACATTCCATGCCAAGGACCATCAAGTTCAAAAAAAATTTCATTTTTACTAATACATTCATAATCATCTATGCTCTCATTATATACTAAATATTGATCATTTGTCCATTTCTTATGCATCTCAAAATTTAATATATTTGTTGGAAATTCAAATTCGACCTTTTTAATATGTATATCATTTTTCAGTTCTTCTTCAGTTTTCCCTTCATACATATTAATTTTATTCATAGCATTTTTATCTAATATGTACAGGTCATAAATTTCTGGAAAATTTTTTGGTAACATACACCAAATACCATCTGTATCCAATTCCATTGGTATTCCAATTTTATTGATTAAATTAAATGCTCCATTTATTATTTGCGATCCTGTATATGTAACTATTGCTCCCATTTGATCTGAATACCATCTACTACTTTTTCTCTTTACATAACCATAAAAACTGTTTAATATGCACTTATGGGCTAACTGAAGAGAATCGTTTAACAATATCTTATCATCCAATTCTTGAATTTTAATATAATCTATTTTGCTTTTTTTTAAAAGCTCTCTCTTTTCATGTTCGCTTTCTTTTAATCCCTTTTTATACACATATCTTCTATCTCTAAAAGTTCTTACTGTATCCACATAAAATGGGTTCTCCCTCTGACATACCAGACTCGAAGCGTCTACTTCTTTAGCTACCTTCGTTTTTTTGAAGAACTTTTGGGAGCATTCCTTTATCACCTTCATCAACTCGTCGTGCTGCTGCTTCTCGGTCAGCTCGTTCCATCTGAGGAGAGAGGGGGAAATACGAAAATAAAAAGGCGTTCGCGTGTTTGCGTGTTTGCGTGTTTGCGTGTTTGCATGTTTGCATGTTTGAGTGTTCTCCGTTCGCGCATTCGCGTGTTCGCGTGTTTGAGTGTGTGCAGGGGACTGTGCAGACGCGTCTATGAGCACAGGTGGGACGGTGTGATGTCACTACATATTCACTCCTCCACAGAGCGATCCGTGCGCACTTACGATTTCTTCTTGCTGGCGCTGACTTCCTGGTTGGGGTCATTAACGCTGCTGTCGGACTCTTCCTTGTTTTGCATCTTGAAGAAGGTTTTCTGAGGAAGGAAGAGTCTCGTCTTGAGGTCCTGCTTGAGGGATAGCACGTGTCCGTAGTCTATGGGAGATATTTCAAGTTTTCTTTTCCACACCATCTGTTTTTGACAAAGGTGACGTTGTTTGTAGAAAGAACAGTTAAAGCAGTGATCTGGTGTAATTATAGCATTTGGTTGTAGGCGATGAGATAGGATAATATTTGGATACATTGCAGCAACATCCAGATGGTATATATTAGGGCATATACTTATTCTAGAATTTTCAATAAAAAATTGTAATTTATTCATGATATTTTCTTTAACATGTTGTAAATTTAATATTTGATTTTTGTTAACATATTTGCTATCGTTGGGAGAACAATTTTTATTTAAATCTTTTTGAATCCAGAAATCGAGAATATTATCTATATTACTGAGTAGGTATTTATATGTATCTACATCTAGATTGAAATTTTCTTGTAAATCATCTCTATAAATACCACATTTTAAACTTTGTACAGTACCTCCAACAAAAGAATCATCATAAATAAAATATTTTTTTTTATTTTCTGGATCGGTAAAATATTGATTATAGATTGGTTTGAATTTATTTGGAAAGAGAATATTTTTTTTGTATGCTTCTGCCATTAGTAATTGTTCACACAGAGTTCCACTTCCTTGTCTTAGTACATTATCTGGATTCATTGGAATTATAGAACATAAGGCAAATAGAAAGTTATGAATAAATTTATCATATAAATAAAATGTTGCAACAGCATCAGATACACTATATACAGCCAAATGTTGTGGATTATTTTTAGCTATAGATACCATCATTTCTGGATCAACTTCTGTTGGGTTATATTTTAATTTTATTTTACAAACACTTTTTAATGTTCTAGAACCATTTGGTAAATAAGAATCTCTTTCAACCCATTTGTATGCATCTATATTTAGTATAAAATTACATGAACATTCTAGTTTATTATTCATAATAAATCCTATTTCTCTAGGTACACTTAAATTATTAATTTCACATCTTCTACACAAATAAGGAATATCAAAAAAATCTCCATTATAAGTTACAAAAATATGTATTCTTAATAATTTAATATGTTCTAAAAATCTTTTTAATAAGTAATATTCATTTTCTTCGTTAAAAATTTTAAAAGTACCAGCTCCTGAATATTCTTCATTTGGTTTGTATAAAAACTCTCTTATATTTTTACTCATTACATTTCTATTTACTATTAAATATCCTTGAGCATTATACATATATGATATTAAAATTATTTCATCTTTTTCTTTATCGGGAAATTTTAATTCATCTTTATAACATTCAATATCCCATGCTAAGACATTTAAAGGGGCTAACATTTTTTTATTTAATATTTCGAAATATATAGATTCTGTATATAGTTCACTTTCATCTCTTATAACTCTATACCATACACCACATCTTAAATTTTTATCTATACACAATCTCGTTGTATATTTTACATCATATTCATATATCTCAACAATTTCATTCATTACTTCTTCTTTACTTAAAATTTGTCTCTTCATATTAACTACTATCTCATTCATATTTAATATCTGATTATCTGTTATTAAATTATTATTATCATTTTTTTTTTTTCTTCCTTTTATTGTATTTCCTGTATATCGATCATCACGATCATTTACTTTGTTATTACCCCCATTAGTAACATTTCCTGTGGCTATACCAATATGTATCCCTCCTCCATTTTGTTTCCTCTTATTTTCTTCATATTTTGTATATGAGAAATCATTTATATAGGAAAATTCCATTTTACTATGTGAAAAATCGTCATCATTAAATATATGTGTATCATTATGACAGTTATTTTTTTCTTTATTTTTTTTATTTTTTTCTATTATTTTTGATAACATATCTCTAGCATTCACTAAATTTTCAATTGTATCGAAAGATAATTTAAAAAATATATTACTTAAATAACTTCTCTTTCTATTCAAATGGTCATATAGACTTAGATCTTCTTTTTTCACATAATCAATTTCTACATTGTGCTTATCTAATTCTTTTTTCAAAAATTTTGTAACTGCTTCGTAATTATGTATGTTCTTTGTTTTTAAGTAAAAATAAGGTCGGTAAAAAAGGGTTATTCTCCATGTTTTGTTGTTATCTGAGACAAAATACATGTGCACTCCTGTAGAGAAGGGAAGAAAACAAAAAGGGGGAGGGAGTGACGGAAGTGTAATCATTAGCAACCGTAGTACATGATCATGTGGAATGGCATCAAAAGGGGAAGTATCACTAAACGTATATGCAGCATGCATACACACACGACACTTGTGCCATGAGGAGCTATCGGGTTTGCAATGATTTATTACCCGTTTTCTTCTGCGATTTGTTCGAATTCTTTATGACCACATTCATGGTCGTGGGAACTATATTATATAGGTATCCCTCTCTTTCCCCTTTATTCATCCATGGGATTATATTAAATTTATTTTCTAATTTTACTAGCCTTTCGTACTCATAATCTGGATTTATTTTGGATTCTTTTTCCCACCCTTTTGTCCTAGCTTGTATTGCCATCCTTATATATATATATATATATGTATATATGTATATTTTTAATTTAAGTGTAAAATGTTCAAAAGAGATAAAAATAAAAATGGTTGAATGCGAATTATGTTCTCTGAGTACTTTGAAAAATTACCATAAAAGAAATATTTATTTTTGAAGAGGCGCATCGTAAAATGCTGATACGCACCGTTCTCGTTCGATAAGCTAAGAGTTAAAAAAAAGGGAAACAGAAAAGGAGAGGTATGGTGCTATTCGCTGAGATGAGATGCGACTCGGTATGATACGATGCAGGGCAGGATAAAACGAGTGCACGCTTGAGAGGAGACCCTCAAGATAGGAAGCTGCACGTCAAAAGGTGCGAAAAAATTATTAACTCAGAAAAGGCTTGAAGTTATGCACCCAAAGGGGGAAATAAGAAAAAATGACATAATGGTATGGTTCATGTGCGTCACGAAGTGGGAGCTTACGTACAGGGCGTGTGTATATACGTATTTGTGAACACATGCCCCTGTGTATGTATGCCCCTGTGTATGTATGCCCCTGTGTACGTGTGCCCCTGTGTACGTGCGCCCCTGTGTACATCTGCGCTTGTGTACGTATATACTAGTGCGCACAAATGTACATAATCATTAAGTACGAGGCAAACTTCCCTCTTTTTTACCCCTTCACCGCAGAGTTTAGTTTTAATTATTTTTTCCCTACTAAATGAGGTGCATCAAAATGGCGTATAGGGATGATCTAAAACAATCGCGATATCGCTCTTATCATTCGTATCGCCATTTTAGCAATCGTTATAATATCGCAAATTGTGCCATCGGGGGAAGTGTGTCTAACGCGTTAAAGCCCAAAAAATATTATTGAACAGTTCACGTGAGAAAAAGGCCAATGTAGCTATTTAACTCGTTTATCCGAATTAAGTGAATTTTTTTTTTTGCGTTTAAAAAAAAAAAAAAAAATACATATGAATTTTACAAAATGGAGTTTGTGAAATAAGGAAAATTTTCCTTTTTAAATTGGTTTAATGTATAAAAAAAAAAAAAAAAAAGATGGAGAAGAAAAAGACAAAGCGCATAGGCGTATATTACAAGTAAATAGTAAAATACGTATCCTTGTACATAGGCAAATATAATTTAAGAAAATGGAATGTTCACGAAAATTTTAAATGCGCTCTCATGGATTGTAAAAAACGTTTAACTTTTTCATTTCTATTTTTTTTAAAAGGTAATATGCATATAATAAAAATATGTTTATTCTATTACACTTTTCTTCAATTTTAAACATCTAAATGGTTATAAAAAAGAAAATAAAATAATATGGAATTAAATTTTTTTTTTCTTTTTATTGTCAAAGCTTGCGTTAATTTATGGCATCGGCAGAGGTACCAATTTTTAAAAGGAAGGGGTAATTTTAACAAATGCCAAATGGAGAAAAAGACAAAATAAAGTAAAAAAAAAAAACCAAACAGCTATTTCTTGGTTTACTTTCTTTACATATTTATGTGTTTTTTTTTTGTTTTTTTTTTTATTTTATAGAAATACACGAGTTATGTTAATAAGTGGGAAATATGCACATATAATATCATGCACATATAACGGATTACTTATGCAGACATGTTCCTTTAAAGAAGGTGCAGAAAAGACTCATAAGTTTTTGTTACTCTCTTTAATAGTTTAATTACGTTAAGAAAAAAAAGAAAAAACGAAAAAAAAAATTTTAAAGGAAAACATTAAAATATGTAAAAACAAAAAGAATAAAAAAATAATCATTAAAATGGAAATGTGATTATTTAAATACGAAAAAAATAAAATTTACATGTGATATATCACAGCAAAAAATAAAAATATAATAATGTAACCGTATATATATCAAAAAATTTGAAATATAAAAAAAAAAAAAAAAAATATATATATGTATATATTGAGGAGTGGTTAGTATATGTAAACTAAGCATAAAAAGGAAACCTTTTTTATATGAATGAAAATAAGCACATAGTATATACAAATATTTACTAAAATATGGGGAAATATTGCGGAATAATCAAAGGCATATTTTGAAATAAGTAAAACACATACAATAATTTGTAAAGCTTGATCTGAAATAAATAAACAAACAAACGAATGGACTGAAAAAGAGTAAAAAGGGGCAAATGATAAAACTAATCTCCATTATATATACGTGTATTATGTGCTTTCTTCCTTTTCTCTCATTTTCCCATTTTATCAATATTCTGAGAAAAATATAATAACCAAGTCATAAAAAGGGACGTACAAACGGGATGAACAAAAAGGGATGCAAAAACGGGATGCACAAAAAAAAAAAAAAAACAGTAGCATATTAGTATGAGAGAAAAAATTACATTAAAAAAAAATATATATATATATATCACTAAATATTGCTAATTTAACACAACCCAATAATATCCCAAATATATTTTTTTTAAAAAATTGTGTATGGCATCACTACTCAATAGTTGTAAAAGCGCGTAACTTGCAACATGGCTTCTTTTTCTTCAAAAATTTTATACGAAAAAAATTAAAATGAAAATGAAAGAACATTTGCATTTTCTTATCTTCCTATATATCCATTTGCACATGTACATATTACACCAGTGTGTCACTTCCTCGTTAAGGAGGCATGTCAGTGCTGATTGCCTGTTTAGATCAACATATCATAAATGGGCTAATTTGGACTTTTCCTTATGAAAAAAAAATTTGTTTGGATCTGTAACATAGTACTTCTTAATACATATTATTAAAATGTATAGTAGAAATGAAATGAATAAGCATTCAAAAAAATAGAGAAAATATTTATACTCATAACTTCTTGAATTGAAATCAAATATGTAGTTATAGTCCATGGATGGGAAAATGTAATGACCATAACCTTTTCTTAAGTTATCTGCCATAGTCGGTTTAGAATTAATAGAATGATTGTTAAAAAGGTGGTATTGTTCATCCGGCTTGTTGTTCCCAGTGTCAGTTCCCTTCAAATTGTAGTTTCCAAAAGCGTGGTTGCTACTACTGCCGTTGCTACTACTACCGTTGCTACTACTACCGTTGCTACCGATGCTACGAATAGTGGCTCCATCGGTGTTGCTTCTCAACGTGTTTTCCTTTTCTTGTTCTAAAAATAAATGTTCCTTCTTATCATATGGCTTACTTTTTATTTTGTGCAATTTCTGCATTATATCTTCGTAATAACTTAAAATGTTCAAGCATGGATTACTCAAATGGTAGAAGTTCTTTTTTAAACATTTATGCACTTTTGAGAATTTTGAATAATCTTTACAGTAAAAGAGAAAATCATCGGCGCAAGAATATAGTAAAGAATTACTTAGAGATTTCTTGCAGCTTTCAGATAAATAATTTTTTTTTAAAGTTATGCACGTTAATACATCTCTATGACAATTATGATTTTTGATGTCATCCTCACATCCTTTTATTGGCTGTATCTGATTGAAATGATTTGTGATAGTGTTGTTAATGTCAGGATCATATATGTTTACCAAATCTAGAAAGTTGTTAATATCACTATTATTAGTACTTATTGTTTCATCAGGGAGGTTTAATGAATATACTGAAAAATTAGGTGGTATAATCTGCGATAACATGCTTGTTAAAAAATAAATATCATCCGTAATTGTATCGTTTCTTTTTTTCCTCTTGCTTAATTTGTTATTCTCATTACTCGTCAAATGATTGCCCATGTATGACAATTCTGTTTTCATCATAGTATCTAAAATGTCATCACTCAAGAGAGTTACATCTACGTAAGAACTTATGGCTGGCTTCTGATGTCCCAATAGTAGAAAGTACGCAATGGGGGGGAAAATTATATTAATCACTTTTTTCATTTCTTCTGTGTTTCCTGTTTATTTTTTGCGTTGTGTTTCTGATAGGTGATTAAAAAGACAAACTCGGAAGGGGCACGGGGTACCATACATGCATGTACGTATGTATGTGAGCATACATATGTAAGTGCACATGTACGTGCACAGGTATAGGCATATGCGCTAATGAAGAAAACGGATACAGATGAGCAAACCCGTCAAAATAACTTTTTAATTAAAAGGCATTTTCCAAAAGATCTTTCTTTCTCATACTCTCTCTCTCTCTCTAATAAGTACATTCGGTGCTACTTTAAGCGAACGCTAGTTAATTAACATACCATGGTGCACATACCGTAGGCATTTTAATGCATCAATACAAAATATAGCAGGAATGGAATACTAAAGAGATATATATAATATTTCCAATGAACTGCAATGTTATTTATTACTTGTTACATATATATACAAAAAGATGGGGTGGGGGGGGGAAATACTAAATAATGCAATTAATTGGCTAGTTAATTATACTTAAAAAAAGAAGAAAATATTAATTTTTTTTTTATGAAAAACAGAAAAAAAAAAAAAAAGAAAACCTGAAGTATATTAAAAAAATGAAAAAATGCTACAATTGTTAAAAAGGGTAAACAAATGTCAAAAGAATAATCTTTGCATTTCACTTTACGAATTAAAAAATCCTTTTATTGAACTAAAAGAAAAGGGAGCATGTGAATATTCTTCCTGTTATGCACATATGATGGACAAGCAACTATTTTCCTTACACAATGCCTTCTTTTGTGCTATTGTTCATTATTTTCTTTGTGCTCTGCTTGCTCAGTTTAATTTAAAAAAATTGTTAAAAAAAAAAAAAAAAAATATATATATATATATATATATATATACGTACACACATACACGCATGCATATCGTTTTATTTCATTTTTTTGGAAAACTTCGAAAAGGATTAACCCTTTCGTGTATTTAATACTTCCGAATAAAATATTCGTGATGTTTGTGCATTTCTCACGTTGCACGGATGCAGAAATGGGGAAGAAAATACATATAAACTTCGAGTTTTTGAAAAAGAAAAAAAAAAATTTAACATTTTATAAATGATAACTTTTGTTTCTTATTTCTCTCGTTTTTTTTCATGAGTTAAAAATGTCACAATTTTTAAATAAAAAAAGAAAAAACACAAATTTCCATGCGCCGCGTTAAGATGGTAACACATTATTGTGTATAAATTAAAGCGCTTATGTTTTATCGTTAAATGAGAACTGTGGTAATATCACGCCAACAAACGCAAAAAGGGGAAACGAATGAATGCAAAGTTGCACAGTTTATATTGCATAAGCTGCACTTAAGTTTTACCAGTTATACATGTATATACATATATATGTGTATATTTCATCTGTTGCAACTGAAATGTTTAAGCCTTCAAAAACATCTTCAAACACATTTAACATACATTTTTTGTGTAGAATAAGTAACTTTGCATTTATAAATTGTTACAGAAAAAGAAAAATTTTAGTGTGCCACAAGAATTTTTTTTTTTTTTTTTTCATGTTACTTTTTCTGAAAACTGTGTAAAAGGGGCTCTAACCTTTCTGTAACTCATAATTTAATTGTAAATAGCAACAGTACGCTGTGTAACCACCTGTTATTTTTTTATTGCGTGTTTTTTGCTTCTCCAATTTACAACATTACGCTTTTTCCCCATTTAGTGGAAAAAGGAAAATGTGTTTAAATTTAAAAAAAAAGAACATATATTTCGTAATAACATTATTTTACACATAATGAACAGAGAACTTGGTACAATCTCATCTTTTTATGTAAATGAAAAGAACCTTTCAAAATTAATAGCTCTTTTTTAAAACACTCAATGCTGTAAATGTGCGCGACAGCAATATTCCTGTTGAATTGAAGTCTTTTCTGTTTGCAACACCAAAGGCGTAAAGATACTTTGCCTGTTTAAACGTATATACATATACATATATATGTATATGTATATAAGTAGTAAAATGTACAGTACAGCGGTATATATATATTTTTATCTTTTTGATACAATATGAACATTAGTGGGTATAAAAAAAAAAAAAAAAAAAAAAAAAGGAAATAAAAACAACTACTTACCTGACGCAGTTAGAAAATTCAAGTAAAATGGCTGTATTTTAAATGTAGGAACATATTTTTATTTATTACTTATTCATAAATTAATAAAATAAATATGTATATATATATTTTTTTTTTCCATAGTCTGAAATGGCTATTTAAAAATTAAGTTTCACGCTGAATATCCCGTTAATCCGTAATAAAAGAGAGAAAAAAAAAAAAAAAAAAACACATCAAAATTAAAAATAAGAATGTATGTAGCATAACAGGGTTGTTCTTTTAAGGTGCTTTCTTAAATATACATATATATATATATATATATATATATATACTAAAATTTAAAAATAACAACAAACTGCAGTAGCAATTTTTTTCATTTTTTCCCCATGGAACTAAATAGTACAGGAATGTTTTGCCCCAAATATGGCATATTAGTGAGTACAAATATTTTAACAGGCATTCTTCAAAAATATTAAGTTATCATGCATTTAAAAGGTAAATTTTGTATGTAGAAAATCATAAAAATTTCCCTCTTCTTATTTTCTTATCCTCCCATTTCTTCGATTTATTTATTTATTTATTTTTTTTTTTTTCATCCCACTTTGCATTTATAACAATAAAAAGAACAAATATTTATTCGAAAAGAAAAATACAAAAAAGATGTTAAAAAATAAAGCTAATGATAGGAAGAAAAAAAGGACCAACTCTTCCGTAAAAGTGAAGCATGAAACTTCCGAAGATGAGGAAATAATAGAAAATAATGAACCTGAGAGTGAAGGTGATAATGGCTATTCTTCTAAAAATGGAAGTAGTGGTGGCAGCGATGACTATGACACTGCTGACGAGGAATTGTCAGAGAATGAAAAAAGTGGAAAGAATGAAAAACAAGTACAAATATATTTCACGACAAACATGAAGAATGAGAAATATAAAATTGAAAATACTACTTATACAGTACCAGTAAGCTTTAAAAGAATTGACTTGTCCAGAATGATAAAGAAGTTATTAGGTATAAAGGAAAATATTTCATTTGAATTTTTAATAAGTAAAAAAATTTTAAGATGTTCTTTAGAAGAGTTTTTAAAAGAAAATAATATTCTATCGGAAAATGTTTTATGTATAGAATATACTCTTCCTATAACAAAAAAGGGATGTACAGATATTGATAAAATCTCAGAATGGATTTCAAAATTAGTTATAATTGATAAAAAATTATATTGCAGCACATTTGAGGGTAGTTTATTATTTTATGACCTCACAAATTTTAATAAAATAAATGAAAAGACTGTAACGAATATGCCAATATTTTCTTTTAACTCATGTAAAAGGAACATACCAAATGATGAGTCATATTATCGTGAATCCGTTATAGGTCTATCCAACGGAACAATAAAGGTATTTTTAAATGAAGAAACTAATGAAGATATAATAACGAAAAATGAATTATATCTAAGTAATCACGATGATATGATAAAATCTGTAGAATTTAATAAAGATTGTTCACTAATTATAAGTGGAGGAAGTGATAAAAAAATAAATATATATGACAATAACGATGTTATGAACAGGCTAAGAGAGTTTAACAACAAAGGATCTAGCACGAATAAAAGAAAAATGAAAAATGGAGTAGCACCAGTAAAATGCATACATAAAGAACCAGGAATTATAACAACATTGTCATTTTTTGACAATACTAAATTTTTGTGTACAGGAATTGAAAAAAATATAAAAATTTATGACGCAAAAACTGGGAATATATGTAGCTCATTTTCCTATAACAAATCTGTAATGTGTAGTGACATATTGAACGGAAACTTATTTGCAACTGCTGATGAACAATCTGTTATTAAATTGTTTGATGTAAGATGTTTACAAGAAAAATCGGTTATATCATTAAACGAAAATAAATATTATTTCCATGATAAAATAATAACTTCACTTCAGGGAAACAAAAATGAATTATATTTTTTATCAGCATCCCATGATGGATACATTAACATATACGACGTAAGGTTAAATAAATTACCTGTGTATACGATTGAAAATAAAGAGAAATCAAAAATTTTGTCCTGCACGTGGTTTTACAATGAAGATCATCATTCCATCATAAGTGCAGACGAACACAATTTGAGTATCCACAATTTTTAGTTTTCGCGCTTACAACCTTCCATGCATGCATGCATGCATGCATGCATGTGTGTGTATGTATGTATGTATGTATGTGCATATTTTAACTTGTTAGTCTGCTCTGTTGTGATATTCTCTATTTTTTCCTCATTAAATATTTTTCCGAGCAGTAGGAGTTTCACGTACACTCGAATGCAATGAATATATTATGTATACATATATACATGGCTTTTGGGTATAAAACCCGATTTTTAATACCTTTATTACTTTACGCTTTCAATCATACTTTGAACGCAACTTGTATGAATAGGTGGAGGAAGCGAATTCATTGGGTTTTCTTAAAGGCCTCGCAACATTTTGTTTTACCTACACTGCGCTAATGCATACATTTACGTGTGTATATAGATGCACAAATCCGTGTGCATATATATCTGATAGCATATCCACGTTTTCACCTTTTTGCAATACATGTAGTTATGTGCACCTAAATTATTTATATGCCCAAATTTTTAGTCTTTGTTGTGCATGATTATTTCAGGAGACGCATGTATAAGCGTACTCACCTTTTTGTGTGCGCGTCTGTGTGTATATGTAGGAACAATAAATTAAAAACATTTTTTGTTTTATGCCTATTTCTAAGCAAAATTTTCCTTTTTTTGTTTACACTCCAAGATATTATTATGACGGATGAATTCTCCATCGTTTCCTGTTGATGTTTCTTTTTATTGTTCAATACATTGCAGCAGAATCGTCCAACTGTCGAACGTGGAATGTGTGCTGGTATGTAGATAGTAGTCCGTTTCCATGCAAAATAAAAAGAGGCGTGCATACAATACAGCATCTTTGCCATCAGATGAAAAAGGGAACCATTTCCCATCGCCCAATGCATTTGGTGTCGTGTGGTGCGGTTTATAGCGTGCATTCCCCCAGCTTTTTGCACCGCTTCTGTATAAAGGCGTGCTCCATTCGTTGCGATGTTTACTTCAATAAAAAACGCAATATGGTGTGGGCACAAAGTGCTTACGTGCTTTGGGGCCGTACACGGTACCCGTGACACGTAAGTACTCAAATATATGCATATATACACATACTTTTTCACCTGGTGCAACATACAGCCGTACCATGATCTAAAAAGTCTCCTGGTTCAAATTGCGTGCGAAGGAAAAACATTTTTTCCTATTCTTCGAAGGGTATTTGTCCGATTTTCTTTTAATTTACATGTAACGGATATACCCGTGTTAATGCAAATAATGCATTTCTAACTGAACGGGGGAAAAGTTGAAACTGTTCACAATAATACGAAGTAGCTTATGTATATATGTGCACAGGAACATGTCGCTATTTTTACAAATGTAAAACGTAATGATACATATAAATTTTCCATAACCCATTTCCGAATAGCCAAACGGGGATGAGGGCGATTTAATTTCTACCTGGTAAGATCTCTATCTGCACATAATATCGCGTTTTCTTTTTGCCATTATTTGTGTACACATATGCATATGCAAATATGTGCATGTGTCCACATATGTGCCTTTGTATGTATTTATGTGTACGCCGCAACCCTTGTTTTAGCTTAAAATACACGATTTCTTCCTTTCTTTTGCTGTCTTTATCTTTCTATTGGAAAATGAACTACTATGAAATCACGTTTAATAAAGAAAGAAAAGAATTACATTTTTAATGATACACGAATATAGTTAAAATTTCCGGAATAAACCAATTTCATGCCACCACATTTACGTGGCTAAATTTTAAGGTTTATACGTTTACGCATGCGTACATGTATAAGTATACATGCGTGTATATTCATATTTTTAAATGAGGAAACTGCATGATGGCATCGTAAAACAAGTTCTACCACACTGCACGCACATGTGTACATGTGCATGTACGTTCGTATACATGATTTATTTTCCCCATTTTATAACTCTGCGGGGGGGGTAATGCGTAATCGCAATGGCAAACGCAATGGCAAACGCAATGGTAAACGCAATGGCAATCACAATGGCAATCACAATGGCAATCGCAATGGCATCCGCAAATGGCAGTCGCAATTGCAGTATATAGTGTTCAGTTCCCGGTTCATTCTTTCTTTATTTCCTTTTTTTTTCCCATTAACATTTTTATCATATATGATATGGATGCAGTAGGTTAGCTGGAAATTGTTCATAAGGCAAATTTTTGTGAGGAGACCCATGAATTTTCATGCACACACATTAGTAACAAAAAAAAAAAAAAAAAATAATAAAATATATGTACATGCAAATACATATATAAATATACTGAATGTACGAAATATGCTAAATACACATAAATATATTTATACGCGAAATAAGGACTTTTACCAAAAAAATAATACATTTTCATCCATCTTATTTTTATACGCAATTCGCTAGAAAGCAGTAGCTAACATATTCCCAAAAAAAAAAAAAAAAAAAAATACTAATTTGTGAACGTGCGGGAAGGGGAAAAAATTGTAACAGTAACGATACTAGCATTGGTGATAACATTGACGATAGCAGTGACGATAACATTGACGATAGCAGTGACGATAGCAGTGACGATAACATTGACGATAGCAGTGACGATAGCAGTGACGATAACATTGACGATAGCATTAACAATATCATTGACTATAGCATTAACAATATCATTGACTATATAGTAGTTACGATAGCAGTGCCTGTGGCAGTGACTGTAGCAGTAACCGTGGCTTTGCGCGCACCTCTGCCGAAGCAGTGACGGAAGCAGTTATAATCGCGGTAACGGCAGAAAAAGGGGAGGTATTACGGATTATGCGGAATTAATAAAATAATTTTAAAGATGTACTGAGCGTAACACAAATAAACGCAATTTTCATTTAAAGAAAACTGTAATTCTTATATTAATCAAATTTAAAGAAGTTGAAAAATGAAAACAAATGAAGAACTGTTGCGAAAGGAAGAAGAGGATGTATCCAAAACCATAGCATTATCTTTAGAAGAATACCATGCTTCACAGAATCAAAAGCAGGAAAGGGTAAGTTTAGGAAAAGCGAAATATATGAGAAGTATTTTCAAATAAAATTATGCGACGGTGCAACTGCGCGGCGATGTCACTGTGCGAAGAACGACTTGTCGTGCGGGCACCGTTGTTTTTTTTTTTTTTTTTTTTTTTTTTTTTTTTTTTTGTAACAAACGCTAGAAGAGGGTTGTGGATGCTTCCACTTATACTCTCTTCCCCTCACAATTTTTCATGCGCGAGTACAAGATAGTTCTCTTATGGGAACTCATTAAGATGTACACGTATACCCATGTTCATATATGCACATACGTTACGCGCATCGCACGTATGAAAATGATGCACTAGGCGATCAACACCTCCACCCTGTGTATTTCTCTCAGCACCAATGAGTAGACGCTAGAACATGTGTACGTCTGCCAACGTGTTTGTGTTTGCATGTATATACTCTTACGCAAATGCAAGAGGGTTTGTCGGACGTGTTTCTCAGTGCATGTTTTGGTTCTTCTCCATGGGGAAATTCACAAGTTTGGTTCTTCGCCAGAGCTAACGTTGCAACGGTGCACCAGTGCAGTTTCATACTTTATAATGTCTTTATCTATGCATTTATACAAATCAACACGTGTTAATATCCTTGTGCAGGGTTTAGAGGTGGATGATGAGAATGATGAACTATTGCAGGAGGCAATCCGTCTGTCTATTTTAGGATGTGGTAAAGGTGAGAATCGGGGAACAAGTTGTGAAGATAGTTATTACGACACTGTGAAGAAGAACTTTGACAGAATAACCTACTATCTCTGTAACAGTCATGAATCGACGAAGAATCCAGATGATGTAATTGATAATAAATTATTTTGGAAAGATATATATAAAAATTATAAAAATATATATATTATAATAAGAGATTATATACAGAATTTAAATAAGAGAAATGAAAAACTAAATGAGGAATCAAATGATTATACATCTAGTATGGATGAATATGATAGTGACAATTCAAGTGATTGTAGTAATTCATCTTCTATGTCTTGTTGCTCTTTAGAAGAGATTAGAAGGAAATATAAAAATATAAATTATTCTACAAAAGATTATTGTAAATGGTTGAGAAAAGGAAACAGAAGTAAAAGTTTAAATGATCATGTTTATATAAATTATTTAATGAAGGAAATGAAAATATTAGATGATGCTAGTAATATACACAATTTAGTTTTTGGTGTAAATAATTATAAATATTCCAACAAAGAGGATATAAAAAAATGGTGTAATCATAATATATCCTTTTATGAAAATAAAAACATTAATTTTGGACTTCGTCAATTTTTAAGTGGACCCTGTGGTCTAATTTCAAGTATTCAAGGATACATCATAATTATTTTACTGTTTAATTATAAATATCATTTTCTTTGGGAAAATAGCTATTTTAATATTTTAAAAACGAATAGCGATTTTCTCAATTTAACCACCAATAGTCATACGTATAAAACCAACTCTCGAGCGATAAATCGAGCAGAACTTCACCCTAGTGATAACAAGGCAAATTTCGATGCATGTAACCAACCCCCATCTGAGAAGGAAAAGAGTGCTTCGATTAGCGGAACTGGTTCCAATTCTCCCGTCAGAAACGCAACAAAGTTGAGGGAGCAACCTGGTGGACACAGAAGAGAAGAAGACGATGATGGCGAATACGACAGCGAATTTTTACAATTGGTTAGAGAAAATATAAAGGATCTGAAATATTATTCCCTAGTAGAATCATTAGCATATATCTTGTATCAGTGTACAGAGAGATCTTACTACATAATTGCATTTTTACTGCCCGAATGTTACGATTTTCCATACTATATAAATAAAAAAAATTCCAATGAAGATATAATCCGAGATTTAAAAAAAATAAATATATACTTTCGTGAATTTAGTAGTATTAAAGATGTTATAAAATTTTATTTAGAGCATTTTATTATTTTTTCAAGTTCAACAGGAGTTATGTCTTTTCTTTATTCTGTTATTCTAACTAGAGGAATTAATAATATAAAAAATGATATGGATGATATAAATCATCCATTGATAGGTATATATGGACATTGTTCTCAAGAGTTGGTTAATTTATTACTAACAGGTAGAGCATGTTCAAACGTTTTTGATAATAATAATGTTATAAACACATTTTCGAACAATGATATGGATATAGGTACATATGAAAGTAATACAACACCTGTACATATAAGCAACAATGGAAATGATATAAAATGTTCAAAAAATTATACTACACAAAAAAATTCTTTTAATAAAAATAATATTGTACTTAAAGGTATTAATAAGAGACCACTTATTGGTTTATTAACTGATTTTGAAGCTTTTAAATATTGTGAAGTTGGTAATTTTTACAAGTATCCTATATATCCCATATGGGTAATTAGTAGTTTAAATCATTACACTGTATTATTTTCATTAAATATAAAAAATTCTAAATGTACAAGTGAAGAATTATTTTTAGAAAAACTTAACAAAATATGGAAAAAATATGATAAAGAAAATAATAAATATATATTATCACATTTTATACCACAATTTATTGAAGATTTAAATTTAAAAGAAGAATATAAAAATATGTTTGATGGTTTTGTAAATGATCTAGATATATTACTCTACTCAGAATTTAAATCTTTCTATCTTCAATTAAAACAAAATGATATTAATGAACTTAAAAATTTAGATCCACCAAAAGAAAAATATTTTTACTTATACGATGCACAAGAAGCACCAGAAAAATCTATCAATTATTTTCTCCTTAAGGAGGTAGATTATGATGTTTCCCACGACAATCACCTGAAGTTCTTTAATACTCGGTGGCCAAACAACACAGTTGAAATACTTAACAAGACGAAGAAAGCGACCAAACATAAGTACGCCTAGTAACCGGGTGAAAAAAAAAAAAAAAAAAAAAAAAAAAAAAACG
>FLRD01000106.1:0-93722 GCA_900088485.1 Plasmodium ovale wallikeri | reverse complement strand
TGGCAGTTTTTTTTTTTTTTTTTTTTTTTTTTTTTTTTTTTCTTGCATACATCTCTGCCCCTCTTTGCAACTTTTCATGCTTGGTTATGAATGGTATTCTTAACAAAAAGGCAGAACCGCTTTTTTGTGCGTTTTTCACGCCATTTTTTGCGCCATTTTTGTGCCATTTTTTGCACCATTTTTGTGCCATTTTTTGCGCCATTTTTTCCATGTTTAATTCCAAAGTGATAATGAATTATTTTAATATTGCACGGATGGGTTCCCAATGGCATGGGTGTATACATGACTATGCCCTGCATGCCAACCTAACCACGTCACAACTACGCGAATTCATCGTGCATAAGCCCTCGTAGGGATTTATACCTGCGAACAAAAATTTATTAATAAATAATTATGTCTTATGCCCCTTAGAAAAATTTTCGAGCCCCGCAAAATGAAATAAAGGAACTTTCCGTTTTAAAAAAAAATAAAAATAAAAATAATTGTTCCTTTCTCTTCAGCAGAATAGGGAAGTGGGAAGAAAAGCTGCAATGTAGACGATTTCACATGTATCGCAAGATAACAATTTGTGGGGATAAGGGCCGAAGGAAGGATGTGACATTTAAAAAGGCCCTGAGAACATTCATATAAAGGAATACGCAAGAACTGTCTCTCTGTCAGAAATGTTTTGGAACAAATTACCATTTGGTGGGAACTCCTTTGCGAACTTACCACAGTGGAGAGTGATCATTACATGACAGAGTCTCTCTAAAAAGGGAGGCAACTACAAGTAGAACTGAGCACAATTTATTCTTAACTTTTTTTTCGTTTTTTTTACATTTTTCCCGTAAAAAATTTTGCGTTTCAGTTTTGCCGAAAAGAAGAGGTGCTCATTTAAGATGTGCCTCTGCAATGTGAAGCGTGTTTCCTTTTAATTTATTTCTATTAAATAAAGGTTACTCTTTGTTGTTGCCTCTCCACGTTGCCCCTGCGCAGTTTTCCATTGATTTCAAATTTGCAAAACCATATTGTGGGTTGTATTGAGATCACTGTGGAAGATTATATTCTTCGTAATTTGCAACGCATGGAATTTGCAACGTATGGAATTTGCAAGGCCATTTTGGCGAAGATTATACTTTCAAAATAAAAAAAAAAAAAAGGGATATATATACACAAGTGCAGTACGAAAAAAAAAAAAAAATTATACTTTGCAAAAGAATACGCTAGCCACATTCCATCCCGTGCTCTTCTTTCATTTTGGGTAACCCATTTTGAAATTGTGCATAGTCGCTTCTTCTTTGCCAATAGGAAGAAACTTGCCTAGAGGTGGGTATCGCCATAGCTGTAACGTCGCTGAACGTTGCTCTTATGCTGATGGAAAAATTTTTCCTTTTTCTACTTAAGTTAAGCCCACCCCTTGCATTTGAGCCTATATTTGGGTGGAAGCTTACATGTAGAGACCCCTGAAAAAATTGGAAGAAGAATACGCATGCACAGAAGGAGAACATGCAAGCAAAGGTTACAACTGTAGTTGTAGCTGCAAACTTTCGGGCGTAAAAACATGAGTACAGAACACCAAAATGGTACATTTTTGAAATGCGGCTGAGAAAATTTACTCTTGAGTGTCGTACAAAAGAGGGCTTTTTGTTATTTCCCATATAGTGAATCGCTTTTATCATATCGCATGATTTAATTGTAATTAAGAGTAGGTACTTGCAAAACGGGTGCGAATCACTTCCTTACAAATTGTCTTCACCTGTTCGCAATTTTTTACCTTTTTATTTTTTCTCCTTTTGATAATAGTATGATGAATAATAGTTCCCTATATGGACACCCTATAGCTGAAATAATTGACGAGTTAATTTTCCAAAGGATAGAGTTTGACAGGAGAAGAAAATTAAAAAAAGGAAAGCTACCCAGGAAAAAGAAACTATACATCATTTATTCAAAGAATGTAGTAACATATTCCTATTTATGTATACTTTTAAAAAAGAGTATCTTTCTAAGAGCTGCTATCATTTTTGTACTTATACAAATCGATAGAAAATATTCCCAGGAAAGGGTAACTAAATTAATAGAAAAAATAAATGGAAAAGGAAAGAACACTGCTCTCATTGTATTATCTCCCCTAAGTTACCACATAAATAAATGTTACATATCAAAGTTTATACATGAAGAGAAAGATATAGACGGATCTAACTATGAAGCATTCTTAAAATTGTTCAGTACGTGTAATGGTCACTACTCTTCCACAGAGTCTATGACTGCGTTTGCAGCGACATCGAAGTATGTATCTACGAGTACTAATAGGGAGAAAAATTCTCAACTGCAAAATGTTCATTTGTACGCACAACACGGATTACCCTTTGTACAAATATTTCATTATTTCCACCAGCATTGGGGTGTTACTCCTTTGGAGACCTTTTTCACAATTTGGTACATAAGAATTTTGAAAGAATTGAAATGCATATTTATGTCCGAAATTATGGGACAAATTTTGTCGGTTAATAACATCATGAGAATATTTAAAAAAGTGGAATTTTGTCAAAATAAAGGTAAACAAGTATATATATATGAAAAAAATAATATTCGTAACAATAGCGGCACGGGTGATGGCGGAAACGGTGGTGACGGAAACGGTGATGGCGACAACGGCAATAAGGACGACGATAATCACGACGATAATCACGACGATAATCACGACGATAACGACGACGATAACGACGACGATAACGACGACGATAACGACGACGATAACGACGACGATAACGACGACGATAATAATAATACAAAACATATGTCAGACATAACCATTTTTAATAAAAAATTATTGATTTATAATCACCTTAAAGAATATATTAAATATAATATACCTTGTTGTGTTCATGCCATTATTTTATTTATAAAATATTACAATATAAAAATAGAAAATAAGAATATATTAATTGTTAATAATAATATAAATATATTCCTTAGTTTATTTTTTTTTTTTTTTAAATATAATATTTCAACAACTGTATATGATCCAATTAGTGGAAATATAATTTGTAGATACAAAAAATACACAAATAAGAAATTATATTTTTATACAAATAAGGGTAAATTATTTATTGAAAAGTGGGATGATTTAAAAAAAAAAATTAATATCTTTACTGATTGGTATATAAATTATATTAGTACATATTCTGCACATATTAATAATAAAAATAATATTATAAAAAAAAATATGAAAAAAAAAATTATTAAAAATTATGACCTTGTAATTATTGGTATTGGTTTCTCCAAAGTACTTAAAAAAAAACACATAAAAAAAAATGCTGTTATTTTGGACTTGGGTATTAATTTGATTTATCCTCAACATTTTGTAAAAATGAACAAGATCGAAACTAGTAAGTATCGAATTAGGTACAAAAGAAAACTCGGTTTGTCTAATTTTGTATATGCGAAAGGGAATTATTGGGATAAAAATAAACAATTTGGGGAATATTTTTCATTTGAAAAAAATTTCATACATGTAAGAACATTAGCAAAACGGGATACCATTCATAGAGAGGAAAATATGAATTTACGATTCAAAACTGAAGGTGCATATACAATTATGAAAAAAGAAGAATATCTTTTCACTCTTGTTAGGTATATATTCCAAATGTATAATAGTAACATACGGTATAAGAATGAAGAATCCTCTGGTGTGAGAAAACATTTGGTTAAAAAAGATGAAAAAGGGTTCGTTGTGAAAGAACCATCCTCTCTTCATGTGGATAAAAAAGGAGGAAAACAAAATGGATATAAATGGACCAACCAAATATTACTAACAGATGACAAATCGAAGCTAAGATTTGTCAACATTTTAGGGAACGTTTTGAAAAGGTATGAAATTGTTGGTGATGCAGATTTAAACTGCAAAAAAAGGTGCAACATCATTTCGAGTGTACCAGGGGGGCTAGGGCCGATCACCACTTCTGTGCTGTTTTACAATTTGCTCTTTCGATAACAGGAGCGCAGTGTCCTAGCGGTGAAACGGAGAAGTAGTATATTCATTCCCCTTACCATTCTCCGTGTACACCTTTTCAATCCAACCCACTCCCCCTTTAAGACAACAGTTAACGAGTTCTTTTTCTCTTTAAGTGTAAGTGCGAGGCTGCACATCCCCTGTCTCGGCATACGTCCGCTGGAAGGTGATCACGAACGGGGTAAGTGTGAGCAGATAAGTCATATTTGAGCAAAAGTATTCGCTCGAAAAATTAAAAAGAATTGCAATTCCCCCGTTTGCTCTAAACTCGTAATTTACGATCCACAGTCACACGACCAGCAGCTTACGTTTTACCATAAAAGTAATAACCCCTTTTCAGCGATACGTTAAAAAAAAAAAAAAAGAAAGATCTATTTAGGCGAGAAGTTTTCCTTCTGTACATCACTATCATCAAGAATGGTCACACTCCTGGGGAAACAAATTGTCCAAGGGGGGGAAAACGAAAAGCGTACATGTCTACCTGTTCAAATGCTACAACGTAGTTGCTATTTGCTCTACTTTCTTACCCACTTTTATCCCTTTCAAGGAAGACACAAAAAGAAATTTTTTTTTTTTTTTTGGTAAAGTACGAAATTGGAAAAAAAAAAAAAAAAAAAAAAAAAAAAAAAAAAAAAAAAAATGAGGACGAATGTTCCTATACTATTTTTCCCAATAAGGAAGAACCATTCAACACGAATAATGAAAAAGAAAAAATAATAATAACAAAAATAAAGAAAAAAGGGGAGACACATATAATGTTGATTTTATGATACAAAAGTGTAGTTTATCCTTACAAAATTATAGAAGTATATTTTTAGCTAATTTTCCCCTTTCAGTGTGTTAAGAAAATTAAAAGTTGTTTTAATATGTAGCTAGTAACATTAACAATAAAAGATGCAGAAAGCTAAGATATTTTTCTTTTTTTTCCTTTTTTCCCATTTTCTATGAGATACTTTTTTTGCGGGGTGTAATTCCATTTCAATAAATATATTTTCAATGGAGATCTAAAATTAGAAAACAGTTTACTAAGTAGAAATTCCAATATATAAAAAGCCAATTTCAAGTTCTCATATATTATGAAAAAATGTATTTCTCAAAGTATATCTTTTTGGGACATCCAAATTATATTTCGTCTTATGTTATATAAGTAAAAATTAACACAAGATGGGATATAGACATATATGATCATTAGATGAAGTAATATTCACAATGGTATGTTTTTATTTACCCTTTTTTAATTATAACATAATTTCTGTATATATGAAAATAATCAGTAATGGAATTCATGATCCTGTTGTGTGTCACTTCTTTATACTAGAGAGCTCCATCTACAATATACTTAATCGTTAGTCCAATCCAAAGGAGTTTATAATGTCAGGTAAAAGTAAATCCCAATATTTTCTCAAGTTACAACATTATTAATATTAAGAGCTAACCAGGGGTTAGAAGTTATTAGAGGGATATAAAGTTATAAGCGCGCTTGATCAATTTGGGTTACGCGTCATCTGTGCCTCTCAAGAATGTAAGAGGACGTGTACAGATGTCTCAGCATGAGTCATCAGAGACCATACACACGGATACCCTGCTATACCTCAATCCAAGTGATGGTTTCCCTTCTCAACGAATGGAGTCCATCCTAACAGTTGAGAACATGGCAGATGCGAACGTGCCCTTCTTGGAATCTCCCCCCTTGATAAACCAAAAATAAAATAAAGTAAAATAAAATAAAGTAAAATAAAATAAAATAAAATAAAGTAAAATAAAATAAAGTAAAATAAAACAAAACAAAAGGTGACACACCTAATGTTTTATGGGGCTAGTTAAACAGAACAAGATGGAAACCATTATAGAGAGATGACCCTACACACAAAGAGAATGATGAACTGCTCATTATGGTGGAGGACGGATTACTTTTTATTATTATCATCACATTTGCCAGTATCTTCATACATTGCATAATTCTAACAGGCACCAGGGAGCAAGCTTGATAAGTAACCCATTAACTAGGCATTATACATTGAAGTGCACATAGACATTACCCGTGTTTTCACCATATTGTAAAGAAGTTTGGGGAATGTAATACCCGAAATTAATTTTACCGATATTAGAAAAAGTTATTTCTGTGAAGAGGAAAACATGCTAATGAAAGAGAAGAAGATGAAACAGAAAGGAGGGGAACAAACACCGCAATCTGATATGGGAATCATTTAGAGATATATATCAACGAAAAAAAGGAACAACTTGAAGAAAATTTATTTTCCTTACATGTACACATATCCCACAAACACACCTTTTACCTTGTGAACCTTCTCTTTTCCGAAGGGACCTTATCTTGTATAGTTGGCAAAAAAAAAAAAAAAAAAAAATATACACATGCATGCATGCATTCTCACTACTCGTAGATGCATACGCGCATTTGAATACAGCATAACTAAATAGAAACAAAGCAAAATGAAAAATTTCACCGAAGGAAAAATAGCAGAATGCCATTGATGTAAAAACCTAAATCCCCTTAGCATGTGTTATGGGTAGAAGAAGGCTAGAATAAGTTAAGGTATGGACCAAGCATGTGAAAGCCTAATTAACCTTTGGCGGAAAAAAAATACAGTACATTTATATACGAATGTACGTTTGCGTTCAGGGGTTCAAGAATCGCTGCATAAATAAAGATTTTTTTTTTTCCCCTTTATTATTTTTTTTTTTTTTTTTTACCTATTTTCCGTGACAAGCTCATTGAAGAGCCTAAAATTGAGTAGCTTAGTCGACGAAGACATCTCGTCCCTAGAGAAAAAAAAAAAAAAAAAATTAAATGCTTTTATTCATGCTGCATTCGTGCGTCCTTAACGTTTCTTTCGCGCTTCGTTAATGCATATTACGTGCTTTCATTTATGTTTGATTCTCCCTTTTGAACAAAATTATTTATGCTCTGCTTGACTTTTGTAAAAGGGATGTCACAGTTACCCCTTTTCTATTAGCATAAAGCATGGCATAGCGTTAAAATGTGCCTTTTTTTTTTTTGTTTGTAGAATTTTCTAGCTTCTGTCTTGCGTGCTTTTTTTTTTTTTATATTCTGCACAAGCACATCTATGACATAGCACAAAAAGAAACTTCTCTCATATTATCCCTCCATTATTTTTATTACATTCGAATTTTCCAAGTACACATAAGCTCAATACTTGTGTGTACATATCCCCATTGTACATATATACATGTGTAGAGACACTTGTTGTGCAAAGAGAAATGAATTTAAATAGTAATCTTCTGCCAAAATTAAAAAAGAAGAAGAAAAAAAAAAAGGACAATGATTTGATAAATAAGGAATTAGATAAAATCGAGGAAGTATACTAAATAAGAAATAGAGTTTAATTTTATGTCATGTAACCTCGGCTATGTTCCTCTCCTCTTCTTAAATGACATCTTTGCTACTCCTATCACATTGTAGAGAATTTTTATTTCGCCCTTTTAAAAATTACAGAAATGGCTAAAAGGTGATGACAAATTAAATAAAGGAATTAAAACCTCTACGGAAAGAGAAGTACATTTTTGAAAAAAATAATTTTATTTTAATACGTAGAAAAGAGAGTTAAACGTGTATCTTCGCGAAAATTAGAAACAGCAGTTGTTTGTCTTTTTTAATTTGCAATTTTTTCGTTTTTCAAAGGAACTTCTAAAATTTATACAAAAACAAGATGAGTTCAAAAACGTTAAAAAAATTTCTGATGATGAACAAGAAGTACGTGCGAAAATGAAGAAAAAACGGATTTAAATTTTGACGAACATAAATGGGCGACGAGCCAAGTGGCTTTCATGCCGGTGTACACCGCCATTTTGCGTTCTGCCTTTGTGCTTACGTTTGCCTTTGTGCTTACGTTTACCTTTGTGCTTACGTTTACCTTTGTGCTTACGTATACCTTTGTGCTTACGTTTACCTTTGTGTTTACGTTTATTTTGCTTCCTCATTCACATCTTCGAAGAAAGCAGAAAAGAAAAAGACTAGAATTGTCAAAAACGACAAGGATCTCCTGAGAGAGTTGCAAAAGCAAATTGAAGAGAAAAAGTTAAAATGAAAATAGCTCTATAACATAAACGACTGTGCGGGGCTAACAGAAAAATGTGCATCCCCTATATGGGGGTTACTATCGTTTTGTACATGCAAATGCTCTCTTTCCCATTTGCAACTGAAAAGATTGTCTTTTTCCGTGTAACCTGATCGAAATATGTTTTACCTATTCAGACTACAAAAGGAAAAATTGAATGAAGAAAATGCAAAGAGGGAAGAAATTGAAACTATGTACTTATCCGAAATTGAAAAAAAACAAAAGGAAGATGAAATGAATGCTATTTTGAAAAATAAAGAAAGTGCACTAATTATAAAAAATCAAATTCAGGAAAATTTTGTAGGAAAAAAAAAAAAAAAAAGTTCCTATGAATAATGAACAAAATATGTTATTCTACGTACAGCTAAATTCACATGGCTGTGAAAAAAAAAAAAAAAAAAATGCTTCTTTTTTTTTTCTAACCTGAACAGTTAAGGAAACAGGAAGAAGACAGATTAAAAATTATAGAGGGTAAACTAATGCAAAAACAATTTGAAAAAAACAAAATTGAAGAATTAGAAAAAAAAAAAGAAAAAATAGAAGAACAGAGAATACTGTACAACTACGTTCTGGACAACAATAAGAAACACATTGCATGTAGGACACGATCAAATAAAAAAAAAAAAAAATTAAAAAACACATATCTTCAGAAAGATAGCGATATGAAATATGCATCCATATGGATTGAATAAAATATGGAGAAATAAATATGCAAGTAAATGGGCTTATTTAGAAGCTGCTCATGGGTTGCTCACCTCTACGTGAATGGAGAAATTAACACATGCATGTAAATACCCGTTGTGTATATATCTGGGCATGTTAATTCATATTCCATTTCTCTATTTGTATGAAGCCCTGAAGGAGCAAAAACTAGAGGAAAAAAGGAAGGATACGGAGTAAAAATATAGAGAAAAAAAAAAAATGAATTAAAATAAAAAAAAGAATATGAAAAAAAAAAAAAAAAAAAAAAAACACCCTGGCATCCTTTATAAACAAATTCACTCTTTTGCTTAAAAAAACAACAGATATGTGAAATATTTGGAGGAAAAGGAAAAGAGAGAAAAAGAATACGAGGAAAAAACAAGACGGGAAAAGGAAGAAAAAGAAAAGGAAATTCACGAAATCCGAATGAAACAAAAGAAAAATGTGCAGCTTCAAGCCCATTTTGATGAAATTCAAGCGATAAAGTATGAAAATAGAACACAATAAACGAAAAAAAGAACAAATCTTTTAATGAAATATATTTTTCCTAATTATTTTGTAATTATGTGCTGAATTCTTCCCTACGTAAACTTATTTGAAGGTGGCAAAAGGAGACAAAGCGAAAGGAAGAAGAAAAGAGGATGTTGGAAGAAGAACAAATGAAGGAAAAAATTGAGGAATTAAAAAACGCCAGACTAATTGCTATGGTTAATATATTCATATGAAAAAACGACTCATCCACGTATGGTACCGTGTAATGTATCATCTATGTGCACATATACCCGTTTGGTTCCCTTTTGCAGGAAGAAAAACGGAAGAAAAAAATTGAGCAGATAGAGAACGACAAAAAGGAAGCACAGAAATCGAAAGAAGTTTATGAGCTCCATGTACTACATTCTAATACAAAATGAGAGGGAAATATACGTATATGCAACCCTGACTTGCATAGCCGCACGCGTGCATGCATACCCATTGCATGTATATTTATGTGAACGAAATGGGTAAAGTTATAGCTGCACATGCGTGTTCCTCTCGTGCAGGAAAAGGAAAAACGGGAGAACGAAGAAAAAGAGAAATTAAAAAAAAAAAACTATTACGATAGTTTAACAAAATTGGTTCACTTTAAAAATATGAAAAACAATAAAAAAAAGTAGTAACCTAATGAAGGGAATAAAAAAACACATAAAAATACAAATACATTTTTGGGTAGCAAGTATAAATAAAACATTACAAAATGTACTATAATTCTCCAACACATATGCGAAATGGGGAATTAAAAAAGAAAAAAAAAAAAGATTACACTAAATGTGGAAAATACGCAAAAAACAAAAATAAACATTTTATAGCTTTGTTTTGGTTTTTAAAACAGCAAGGAACGCAGTTGAAAGGTGCATATGTTGTTGCATTACACACGTATGCAAAGCTTGTGTGTGCATATGTTTGCGTGCGTATATACATATATGTATACCTGTGCACACGAAACTCTGAGCCAGACTTGGCCGCCTATTTGAATTTTCTCTTTTTGGCATTCAACTTTAAGTTTAAATCAACTTTTGGTGGCACGTCCAATCCAAAGTTCTTCGATGTCAGCAGCAAATCCAGGTTGTTCACATCAAAAACGTCCTTCAGCGCGTAGGTAATGTATCCCTAAATAAAGCGACGCAAGTTGGTGAATATGGATAAAAATTCATATACTCGATTGATAGAAGGCAAAGTGCACTCAAAAATGCGAATATATATGCACATGAACAGTTGAACACGTTTGGATGCGTCACGAGCGCATGTGCATAACATAAACAGCATGGAGGGGACGTGAAAATTTTTTTTGGTAGCTATGGCTAGCTAAAAAAAAAAAAAAAAAAAAATTCTTAAAATCACGGATGAATGGATATGCATACAGAAGATAACTTTTTTTTTTTTTTTTTTTTTTTTTCCCCTTGTTCTTACGTTTAAATACGATTTGAAGGCCTCCCGAGCCATTTTGTGCAAATGAAAATTTTTTGTGACAATTGACTGAATATGTGACTGTATATTTATGAGTTTACTAGAGTCGTATGCAAACTGATTTATAGGTATGTTATAAAATTTTAAGTAGTTTAAAAATTTTAATTCGTGTTTCATTAAAAATATAATAGCTGAGCCACTGGAATCGTTACCCCTACAAGTTCTACCTACTCTATGTATGTATTCTTTTGAATCATCAGGAGGATCATACTGAATAATGTAGTTAACATTTGGTATGTCTAGCCCTCTTGCAGCAACGTTTGTACATAGTAAAATAGCACTTTGTGCAGATGAAAATTCACTAAAACTTTTTAATCTTTTATTTTGTTTTTTTTTTCCATGAATACAAAAAGTGGGTATATCTATATAATTTAATAAATCGTTATAAAACTGAACAGACATACAATTATTGAAAAAGACCATAATTTTTTTGGATGCATTTCTTTTTAAAAATGTAAATAATAAAAGAAATCTCTTATCTTCATCAACTATGGCATATCCCTGTTGTAATCTCTCAACCGTTGCTATTTTTGTAGTTACTTCGATAAAAATAGGCTTATGTAAAGATAGTCTTATTAAACTTTCTACTTTCGTTGTTTGTGTTGCTGAAAATAAAGCAGTTTGTCTTTTTTTTGGTAATCTTTTTACAATTAAATTAATCTCTTCTTCAAAACCTATTTGTAATAATCGATCTGCTTCATCTATAATTAAACAAATCAAATTTTTGTAAATAAATTCTTTTGTATTTTGCATATGATCTAGTAATCTCCCAGGAGTTGCAATTAAAATGTTGATGCCATGAATAAACTTTTTTTTTTCTTCGTTTCTGCTCATCCCTCCTATAATGATACCATTTGTTTGGGGTATATATTTACATAAATCCTTACACACTTGATAAATTTGAAGACACAATTCTCTTGTTGGTGATATTATTAACACTCCTGTTCCATTTTTTGGTAAAAATTTTATATTATATAAAATATTAATCGATGGTACTAAAAAGGCTAATGTTTTACCTGACCCTGTTTTAGCTGCTCCTAATATGTCCTTTCCACTTAAAAAATGGGGAATACACTTCGCTTGAATTTCGGTTAACGTAACAAAGTTTAATTCTTTTAATCCTTTTTTTAATGCTTCACAAATGGTTAAATCTTCAAACTTTTTTTCACTGTAAAAATTTTCTTTTGCGCTGCCTTCCTGTGATGTCGCTGCGCCGCTGGATTGATTTTCCCTATTCGTGAGTCTACTGCCAACATCTGTTGCGTTTCTCCCTAATTCGTTTTGTGCTTCATGGGGATCAGTCAATTCCGATTCTTCGTGTTTCTTTCCGTTTGCTTCTTCCTTCACCAGTCCCATTTTAGCAGCGCCCTTTGGGCGTTCATCGGACGTACTGCTATCGCTGTGGCTATCGCGGTCACTAACGCGGTCTCTATCGCGCTCACGATCGCTGTTATAGCATGTTCTTTTTTCCTCTTCGTTTGCACTACCATCTTTCCCCCTCATGACGTTACCATGTTTCCTCTTTTTAAGCTTGACACTGTTTTTCTCGGCCCCTTTTGTTTCGTCCCCCTTTTCCCCAACTTTTCTCTTCTTTTTCTTCTTTTGCTTTTTCTTCTTGTCCCCCGTTTGGTTACCTTTTATCTGCGGATCCTTCTCGCCATTTGTATCTTTTGTGACGCCCAAATAACAATCCTTATGTTTCCTTTGGCTATCATCAGAATCTCTCCTATTCCTGCAACTTGGTTCGTCTTCTTCCTTTTTCTCTTCCTCCATGTTATTCATCCTATATAATAGCCAAAGCGGAACACTGTTGAGGAAGTACTTCCTTTTGAGAAATTTTTTTATATCCTATGTATTCCTTATTCCTCAAGAGGAGAAAAAAAATAATCACAAAAAAAAAAAAAAAAAAAAACAAATAAATAAATAAAATAAAATAATTATTAATATGCTATTTCCAAAAAAACTTTAGTTTTTTATTCTCTAAAAATATTTGAGCAATTTATATGTTTTGTTAGAAATTGTTTCATTCGGCTAAGCATTAATTGTTCTTTTTTTTTTTTTTTTTTTTTTTGGCGCCACTCAGCATGGGCTATATATACATACGTCCTATGTAGTACCGTATATAAATATATACATTTAAAAAAAATATATATATAGAAATCGTCTAAAAAAAAAAAAAATAATAAAGCTAAAGGGGGAATAAATTGGTGAGGATTTATTTTATATTTTTTCTTTAAATGAACCAGGATGATATCTCATATACAGAACATCTACAAAGTATCCTTATCGTTTTAATGTTTCCCCCCACCCCATGTCCTTAAAGTGGTTCATTTTTTTTTTTTTTTTTTTTAAATACGAACACCTCATTTGGTACTGATATAAAAATATAATTGCAACAGTTTTTACCATTTTTTTTGCAAGCATCTTATTTTCCATTTTTGTATGGTAAAAATGCGCAAACAGAGAAAAATTTCCAGCCTATCATTTCGGTACGAGGGAAAGCATGAATAAACTATGGAAATATATCGTTAGCAAGTCGCTGTACGCATATAATACTCTTCTTTACGTAACCAAATTTGAAAGATAAATGTAATAAGTATGTAGGATGAACATGGACAGTAAGATTCTTTGTACCATACGGATGGCACTTAAAAACTAATTTAGTAGCTCATTAATTATATCTCGATTTTTAGAGAAAATAAAAACACTGTGTTTTGTTCATGCGTATAAAAGTTTATATATATATGTGTAAAAAGGAACAACCAAAAAACATAAATTAGTTGAGGCTGTGCGGAGTTTACCTCATTTCACGGTAAAAAAAAAAAAAAAAAAAAGAGAAAAAAAAGAAGATATAGATTCTTCAAAAGGTAAGGAAAACAATTTTATGAACAAAATTGGGAGGTGGATTTTTTAGGGAATATCTCCTACTTTTTGAAAAATAAATCAACAGCGTAGGACAGTTCCGTCATTCTGAAGATATAGTTCACATTTCTTGTATCCATGCGCACATACCTTCCAACGTGTATGCGTTCCTTTTAATGAACTACCGCACACGCACAAGAGTGGATATAGAAAAAAAAAAAAAAAAATTCCCGTGCATGAAAGCAAAATTGGTAGCAGCATATTTCCCTGAAGTTGTAATCATTTATGTTTTTTACATAAGCGTACAACAAAAACGGATTTTAGGTATATACATACATTGTAATAAAAAAAAAGAAAAAAAAATTGTGAGAAGAATGCCATTTTTAGCTACATTCGTATAATGTACACCTTTTTAACCAATTTTTACCAAGTGGCATGAAAACTTTCGTGATTTATGGAAGTCATTTCAAGGCTACGCTTCCCGTTGTGCGTATTTGCACATATACGTACGCATATGTTAGCAATACCCATGTGCAACGTGCATACGTGCATATGTGAATGCGGTGCGCGTTGCTACATTTTTCCGAAGGGGGAAAGTTTTCCCGTTTTCCTCCTTTGTCATGTCGCGTGTACAGCGAAAAGTGCAGATATGTACTACAACATTATAATTCATTAAAAGTGGCGCAAATTTTTAACCGAACAAAGGGAAGAATTTGTCGAAAGGGCTTAAGAATATGTAAATATGCGCAACACGTGTCCGCACAAATATACTCGTGCATTTGTACATGCAAATGTAGTTACTGTTACGTTGAAAAGATCACTTTTTACACAGGAAAAGTATGTGTGAATTCCCAATAATTCTATTTGTGCATGCACTACTTCACATTTTCCCGTGCGCACTTACATTTATTTTATTTTTTTTTTTTTACATGAAAGTTTTGCATCCCTTTCAAGTCCATTAATTCGACAGGAAATACGTTCGCTTTGCGTGGAAAAATGTGTAAATAATTCACGCGTAAAGAGCGCCAAACAAAAAGTATATCTTATTTGTGCGATAGCAATTTTTAAAGTAATTGTTTATTTCCCCATCGAGAGCGCGTATATTTGTATGCATACGCGCGTAAATGCATACAGAATGCTTCATCGAGTTCGTATCCTCCCGCCTTTCCAAAAAAAAAAAAAAAAAAAATATAACATCATTTTAATTTTAAAACATTATTACAGCAAAAATAAGCAAAGAAAAAAAGTATCCCCGCAGCTGCGCATGAGACTTTATTTTATTTTGGCACAGTAATAAAAGAGCCGAGTAAAACTTACAAAGTTCGCTACTATCAAAGTTTACTTTCACATCCGTAGGGGCATAATTGCAACGTAACGAGGGGAAAGAAGAGCGTACATTGTTAGGTGAAATATTGCGGACACCTTTTTGAAAGCTTCTATAAAAACCTTATTGGAGACACTTGTATACACACGAATAGGCATACATACGAGCGTGTGTGCACATCTCCCACATGTACCTGCACAGTTTCACAGGTGTGTAGCAGCATAGCCGTGTGTAGCAGCATAGCCGTGTGTAGTAGCATAACCGTGTGTAGCAGCATAGCCGTGTGTAGCAGCATAGCCGTGTGTAGTAGCATAACCGTGTGTAGCAGCATAGCCGTGTGTAGCAGCATAGCCGAGGCCCGTATCAAACGATTGTACCTTAAGTAGAATGGGAGGATTTTCAAGCAAAAATTATGAGTCTTACAATTACGTTAGCATGAAGTTGCTGGATGGAGATAAGTTCGAAAGCGAAGAGGATGTATACTTCAAGGAACATGATGTGCAGGGAATTATTAGCAAAGCAAGGGAAATACGGAATTGTAGTTATAAAGAATCGTTAGAACTATATTTTAAGGCATTGAAAGTTTTAAAAAAGTTAAAAGACAATAACTCAAGAATATATAAAAATGTAGTAGAGTTTGAAATAAAACCAGAAGATATAGCAAATAATAAATTATTTAACGCATATAAGGATAATAATTGTAATCATAAAAAGGAACAAACTGTAGATAATGTATCTTCTTATATACATAATGATAATAAAGTTATATACTTAAATAAAAAAATTGCTTCATTATATAATGAAATCGGTGATCTTTTTTGTATACATGATTTTATAGAAAAATCTTTGTTCTACTATGACAAAGCTTGTTTATATAATCCATGTAAAATAGAATATATGTATAAAAAAGGGGTTTTATATCAACAAATGAATAATACTGCAAAGTCTATAGATACTTTTAAATTAATTCTGTCAGCTGATCCTAATCATATTCCAACTTTATTTTCGTTAGGGAATTTGTATAGATATATTGACTGTCATATTGCTTTATCTTACTTTGAGGCAATACTAAAAATTGAACCTAATAATACAGAAGTTTTGTCCCTAATTGCTTCATGCTATAACAACTTGGGAAAATTAAATGAAGCCATATCATATCAGAACAAGGCTGTTCAAATTAACCCTGACAATTTTAATCATAAAAAATTTGCTCAGAGACTTATAGAAAAAAAAAAAAAAAAAAAAAAAAAAAAAAAAAAAGCGTATAGCTCCTATTCGTAAGCACGTTAAAATTGTGCATATTACCCGGATGTTCCAACACGGGATGTCACGCTTTTTCTGCACACTTATGCACAACATGTAATGGGAGTTTCCCGGGACAATCCCCCCTTCCCCTCATTCTTTCCCCTTGTTTTTAGCCCCCTTTTTTTAGCTTCCATTTTTTAGCCCCCTTTTTTTAGCTCCCATTTTTTGCCCCCATTTTTTAGCCCCCTTTTTTTAGCTCCCATTTTTTTGCCCCCATTTTTTAGCTCCCATTTTTTTTGTTTTCGTACCACCGATAAATTGTAAAACCAGTTTGTGCATGCATGTGCGCGCACGTGGATGCGTTTTCGTTTTTTTTTTTTTTTTTCCCCCCCTCTCTCCTAACTCTTTTTAACCGAAACATGGATGTGTATACCCCGCTCCTCTGTGTATATGTGTGTGCCTGTGTGCATGCTGAATAACAGCCGTTTGGTACATCCATTTCCATAACGCAAAAATTAACAAACGGTTAAGGAAATGTTCGTATGAGCCGTGCGAAAAGGGAAAGCAGCGATGTAACACAACGTGGTAAAAATTGAAGCAAAAAAAAAAAAAAAAAAAAGTGGGAAAATACGAATGCGCTATGTGTTGATCGAAAAGGGGGAAAACATTTGTGCTAAAGGTAGGTCAGCCTGTGTGCACAAATTGCGTGAGGGGGGGGGTGGTTTACTCGTCGAAAGAAGAGAGAAACATTGACTGAGCAAAATCAAGTAGTACTTTGTATATCCATATATAGGGTCTCCATCCAGATAAAAATAATCCCTCGTTTCCCCTTTTGTACAATAAATAAATGATATTATTATTTTTTGAAATCTTTATAATATCAAAATGATTAAAATGAAAATTTTTGGAATCTGAACAAAAAATTAAAACAATAGGAAAATTAAAATGTTGTAAATTTTTTGAAATAAAATTATTTGTACCATTTTGTAAAATATAATAGTATATTTTTAACAATTTATAATTTTTATAGTATAAAAAATTTGGTATAATAAATGACTCTACATGTAAATTATTTTTATCCATGTCTGCTCCGGCGTCTGTGTCTGTGTCTGCTCCAGAGTCTGCTCCAGCGCCTGCGCCTGCGCCCACGTCTACGTTTGCATTTTTCTGCATCATCATCACCTTCTTTCTCTTCTTCTTCTTCTTCCTCTTCCTCTGATTAAATGAGTCAATTTTATTTATAAACTCATAAAATTTCTGTTTATTACAAAAATTAAAATAATTATTTTCATTAAAATATGTACAAGTATAAATTAATATTAAATAGTTATATACATTATAAATGAATGATAAATTTAATAAAAATATGTCTTGTTCATTTGAATGTATTTTATTGGGATAAATATATTCATTCCATTTTTCATATAATGTTTTCATATATATATAATTTTTAAACTCCTCTTCTATTGATATCCTTCCAATATAATTCTTACAATATTTAATCTTTTCATGTTTATACAAATCTATATTGTCATTATAGGAAGGATTATCACACGGTATCTTCAAAATTTTTTCATTTTCCTTGTTTTTTCTTCTGCTTTCCTCGTTATCACTAAGAATACTACTATTTTCCAACCCTACCTCCTTGTTCGAAAGGGACATTTTCCCCAAAGGAGATATATAAGACTGGTTCACATTTAACACTTCATTTTGCAAAATATATCCCAGGTTATGATTACCCATCGTGTGGTTTCCTTCTACTTCAATATTATCCTCACTGTTTTCTCGCTTATTTTCCCCACTAAACTCGTCAACAAATGCTTTGATACAATTAACCTTGTTGTTATATTTCGCATTTGTCACATGTAAATATTCTTCATCCCCATTTTCGTTACACCCTTTCACTGTATTAGGTATATCTTCCTTAAGATAATTTCCCCCCCCATTTTTATTCATCTGCCAACTTGCGCTACTATCCTTACTTTTGCTCTTCATATGAATGCTATCTTCTCTAGTAATGTCACTACCATGGACGCTTTTCTTATGTACCATAAGGAAACTACCATTGTCCTTTTTGATGCTCAGGTTGCACTCTCCCTCGTCCGCTGTGCACTTACACTTACTGACGGGACGAATGTTATCGTCAAAACCGCTTTTGTAATAATCATACTTCCGTATCCTATTGTCCCCTGAACAATATGTCTCATTTTGAAAAGTTGAATAATCCGATGGTTCAAAAATATTTCCATAGTTTGTTCCAACTACATGGTTATTTAAAGGGATCTTTCCACCTGAACATAATTTTCCGAAACAGTCTACATTTTCCCCCCTGAAATGGTTGTACTCATCATTACTCATACCAGAAATATTTGGAAATAAATTTTTACATAGGTGGTCACCTTGTAAGGGGTCCTTCAATATACGATGTAAGCGATAGTTCCACCCAGTTCTGCTAAAAGCATCATAATCAAAATTGTGAAAGAGAGAAATCTTCAAGTATTTACTTAACTCACGTGATAAGGAAAAAAACTGTTTCTGTTTTATTAGAGTAGAAAAAGAATTAAATAGGATGTTTAGAGAATGTAAAACTTTATGTATAAGAGAATTTTTTTTTTTTTTTTTTTTTTCTATAAAATGATCACTATCAGGATAGTTAAATATATCGAACATATTATTATAGGAGAAATTAATTAATATACATATTTCTTTTGCATGTCTTTTTCCGTATTCATCACAAGTTGAAGTTTCAGAATAATTGCTCTCCTCTTCTGTCATTACTATGTGTTTATTTTTTACAAAAGAATTCATTACTACTCTATCTGTTTTTCCATTCTTCCTATCACCTACTACCTTTTTTTTATTCTCAGACGTATTACAATTCTGCTTAAACCTATTTCTTATTCGAAAAAAACTATACCTGAACTTGTGTGAGATACCCGACGCGTCCTCCATCGGCACGTCCTTCATTTTTATTTCCTTTCCTCTGAATTTTGTCAACACTTTCAATTTAGATATCCTACTTCTGAGGTTTCCTTCGACG
This sequence comes from Plasmodium ovale wallikeri, assembly GCA_900088485.1. Classification (NCBI taxonomy): domain Eukaryota; phylum Apicomplexa; class Aconoidasida; order Haemosporida; family Plasmodiidae; genus Plasmodium; species Plasmodium ovale. Next base: position 74,457 of record FLRD01000106.1, on the reverse strand, counting down.
TTGGCCCCTGTCCCTTCTTCGCGGCAAGCATCTTCGCGGCAAGCATCTTCGCGGCAAGCATCTTCGCGGCAAGCATCTCCGCGGCAAGCATCTCCGCGGCAAGCATCTCCGTGGCAAGCTTCACCGTGGCAAGCTTCACCGTGGCAAGCTTCACCGTGGCAAACTTCACCTTGGAATATTTCTCCCCGCGGGTCCAGGTCTATCGGGCAAACATCACCACGTTGGTCGCAGTCCCTTTCGAACACTTCGTCATGATTGCTACCATCCTCTTTGATGCCCTCCTCCAAGGGGTATTCTGCGCTTCCTGAATCTTCCTTCTCAACAACCGCTGTGATGCTCCTCTGGTCTACATTAACATGTTTACCATTCTTACCATCGGTATTTTCACTAAGCATACTGCTCTGCGGGTCGCACTTGTGCATGCCTAGAGTCTGTTTCTCACGATGCATGCGTGTGGAGACGTTCGGCAGTGAAGTGAGCAACTCATTTATGTCCTTTCCTTCTTTTTTCCTTTCCATTTGTTCGGTGTTTTTCACTAGAATTTTATCCTTGCTTTTGTTGAAAATGTTCAACTTGGACAGATTCAAAAAGGATTCCATTTTTTTTTTTTTCCACTTCTCCTTTATTTTTTTTATTTTACCCATCGTCTTCTTTCCGTCGTTTTTCTTTATTTTCTTTTTCCGTTTCGAAGGAAAATCCGCCGCACCAGGCGTTCCAACTGAGTCCATCGAGTCAATAGAGTCAATCGAGTCAGCCGAGTCAGCCGAGTCAGCCGAGTCAGCCGAGTCAATCGAGTCAGCCAAGTCAGCCGAGTCAGCCAAGTCAGCCGAGTCAGCTAAGTCAGCCGAGTCAGCCGAGTCAGCCGAGTCAGCCGAGTTAGCCGAATCAGCCGAGTTAACCGCTGCGCCCATCAGTTGGTTACTCTGCCTGTTCCCCTGATAAGGATCAACATCACTTAAGTAGATGTTTCCCTCGTCAGCGTTTCCATCTTGGATAGCCCGTTCTTCAACGCCCTCATCCTCAACGTCTTGTTCTACCACATTCTCATCTTCGGCATCCCGTTCTTCCGCTTCGAAATCCACCAACTGTGCCCCCTCCCGCTGCTCCCTCGAGGTTTTATCGAAGGTACATAAATGGGAGTGTACCTCATTATGGTCCTGATCACTTGGTGACATATCACCCAAGCGATCTTCTTCTCCCTTTCCTCGATAAGTATTGGAAAAATAATTTCTTTTATCTTTCCCTTTTATATCACTGAGAAGTCTCTCAAAGTTCCATTTTCGTATACCTTTAAGGAAATCCTTAGCACTTATATCATCATTTTCATTTTTTTTTTTGTCTTTAAAAAATAAATTTATTAAATTGTTTCTATTATTTTGTTTATTGTTAACTTCATTTTCTTCATTACTTTTATAAGGCTGAACAATTATGGAATTGTTTTTTTTTTCTGCACTTAAATTGTATGGGTCTGTTTTGACATCTATATTATGCTTGTATTTATAATTGGGCAAATGGCACTTATACGGATTTGCACTATGCAAGTTGAAATGTGTTCCTACATTTTCGTTAACCCCTTTATTATTTTTCTTTTTATATACTTTTTCGAGAAAGTAGTTTAAGAGAAGATTAGTTCCATCGTTGAAACTTAAAAAGACGAAATGGAAATTTTTAAAAATCGTTCTCAAATGCATAATTGCTATGTTAAGATCGTTATAATTGTCATTAAAGAAGGAGAAAGGACAAGAAAAAAGGGGTGCACTTAAATTGTCACAATTGGGATATGTTTCTCTAATGTAATTATCCATACACATCTTTTCTCTCTCATGATTGTCAACACGTATACCAGTTCTTTGCGCTTCTATATTTTTGGAAATATTATATTTATTTTCCCCAGATGGAGGGAAATCACACCCTTGCTTGAGAATATCAAAAGGGTCTTCCTTCACCCCCAAGGGGGTATTCTCCATATTTCCCTTCCTTCCATAGCAATTACTACCAGTTCTTGTGTTCAAATTGTTAAACATATTTAGGATGTTTATATTTTTTGTTTTAAAGATAAATGGTATAGACAGACCATAGTTTATATTTACATGTATATGGACACAAATATATCCCAATAATTTTGCTATAACTGTAAACGCATCGATTTTTACATCTCTTGTTAAAAAATAATATAAGGGAGTATTCCTTCTTTCCATTTCTTTCACATCTACATAATTGTAAAACATCTCAGGTACGATAACTATAACGCCCTTTACATTTTTGTATTTCCATTTTCGCATATATGTCTTCATCCTATCCTTTATCATGTCTTCCCTTATCCCCGGTTTGTCTTTCTCCTCAAATTCGACTTCCTGCATGTAGTTTATTCCTATTCTTCCTTTTCCCTCCTTATTTGGTGACAACAAGGTTGGGGTTGCAACCGTTTTTGACTCCTCCATATTTCCTTCACAGTTTTGATGTGCCTGATTTAGCGATTGTCCTCTCTCTTCACCCGCATTAGAACCCACGTTGGAAGCCACATTTGCACCTGTGTGTATGTCCCTTTTCAGAAGCTCACTCTTGAGCATGTGCGAAAATTGAAGATACTGAATTAAAACCGAGTCCTGCAAATACAGAAAGCGAACATTCGCATCATCCACCTGCTCAATGTTTAAAATACTTTTCCACTTTTTATCAATTAAAATAAATTTGATCTTCTTCTCTTGTTTTAAGTTTATCATATCATACAGATCCATACAACTCGCATCACTTCCCAGATCACTGCCGCTTCCAACACTACTACATTTCTTTTTTTTTTTTTTTCTAGCTGTATTTGGTAGATAATAGTCTAATATGACAACCCCAAATTTGTTATTGTTTATCACTTCCCTTGTGTTAATACGACAGCTCAAGTTTAGGTTCCCATAAATTTTTGTGCTTTCTACAAAGAAAAAAAATAAGTGCAGCGCTCTTCTGCATATGTAACGTTTCACCCTTTCTGCATACACTTTTAGGAGGTCTATTCTCCCAAGGAACTTGTTACCGCGACAGCGGTTTTCCCCAGTTCTGCGATGTTCCTGTTTGTTAGCAGCCCGTTCCTTATTTTCCAAAATTAGGTTACTCAAATAGGCCTTTTTTTTTTCCAAATAAAAATAAAATACATGCACAAAGAGCTCCTGTAAAAATGGGTATGCCAGATAAACTGTGCTTCGATACACCCTCTCCAAGTTGCTGCACCTGTTCAGAAGTGCGACGATTGAAATGTAGGTGAGTGCGCAGGAAACTTAAATATGTTCGTGAATGTACTTATACGCATGCTCGCGCACTCGCTTATTTCCTCTTAAAAAATGTATCCACCATTTGCACATCTATGTAAGGGGAGCAAACAGACATGGACATTGTCTTCATATACTCTGCCAAATCGAGACCATACTCACGTGTCTAATCACATGTAGAAATTGTCTCACGCATAACATGCACGCGCAATGTACAGCTTTGGGCATTTGAATGGAAAAATTCACTGCTTACCTTTTCAAAATCCGGAGAGATCTACCTCCTATGTAAAACACCAGTCCTTTTGAGCAAAAGTTGTAGTCAAATAAAAAAAAAAAAAAAAGAATTAAAAAAAAAAAAAAAAAAAAAAAAAAAAAAAAAAAAAACAAAAGGGGACGCAAGGAAAGGTCAACGGTGAGGGTAGAAAAATTATTAAACAGCGCCTTATGGAAAGCTAGATAATGCCTCCTTTTCTCTCTCTTTCATTTTTCACTTTTTTTCCATGCTTTCCCTCTCGTGAAAATGTCAGTGTTACAGTTGAGCAAAAAAAAAAAAAATAAAATAAAATAAAAATAAAATAAAATAAAAATAAAATAAACTACACTTGTGGAGGGAGTGAAAAAGGCGGTTGAACAGCATTATGTGTGCTCCCGTGTACATGCTTGCAAATGTCGCCTATGCATACGTAGCAAATGCATGTGCGCTTCTTGCGCGCCCATCGGGCTGCATTGTGCGCACAGATGGAAAGGCGAACAATACATAAATATATATTTATATATATACGTACATATGTACATATATACGTGAAGATGCATATACGCGAGCACAAATACACATGTACAGTTCAATGCAGAAGAAACCTCACTGTATGCGTACACCTGTGCGTATGCATATGAATATGGGCATGCGTTTACTTTGACGTAAAATCCTTCTTTTGTTCTTTGCAAAAATTGTCAGGGCGACGCCAGTGTCAGTTTCATACATCCCCTAATTTTTTGCAAACATGTCACCCACAAGTAGTTATGCACGTTTGAGAAAATTGCAAAAATATTTCTTAAAAATGTTCGCATCAGGAAAGAGGGATTAAGCCCATCGAATTGAAGAAAACGCTTTAAAGTGATTTTAAAAAATTGCTTACGGCGTATGCATTAAAGGTATATGCTTATGGGAGAAGTTTCTGCATATTCTATAAACGAGGCATTATCGCCATTCACGTACGCGGAAGAAGGCATCCCTTAATTTTTTGATGACCTTTGAAAGGGAGGGGTATATATTCATATATGTATATATGCATGCATACATATGCATACATATGTATATACATGTATATATGTTCATTTACGCAAGTGCGTGTAGAGTAAGTTGAAAAGCCTGAAAATGACATCCCGAAATAGAAATAATAAGGACGATTATGGGGAAGAATATAACTATAATAGGGAAAACGGAAAATTTCAAAATTTGTATAGGGGGGATGGACACGAAAGGGAAGGCGAACATCGAGATGCGCCAGGGGAACGGGAAGAAAGGGGGGGAAATTGTACCTATTATGAAAAGGGTCAAAATATGACAGAGGAGAATTTTAATAAAAAGGACTATGATAAGTATGAGAGGCGGTGCGACGGAAGGTATGAGAGGCGATCCGGCGAAAGGTATGAAAGGCGATCCGGCGAAAGGTACGAGAGGCGATCCGGTGAAAGGTATGAGAGGCGATCCGGAGAAAGGTATGAAAGACGATACGACGAAAGGTATGAGAGACGGCACGAAGAAAGATATGAAAGGCGGTATGACGAAAAGTATGACAGACGGTACCACGAAAAGTATGGGAGACGGCATGACGATAGTGAGGAAGAATATTACGAGGATAGGAGGGGAAAAAGAAAATACGAAGAAAGGAGGAACATTCGCATTAGTTTGGAGAGAGGGTATAGCAGTAAAAATGACTCTGAATATTACGATAAATGTAGTGGAAGTAAAAATGGAGAATTTCTTTTCGAAAGAGAGAAAAAAAAATTTCGAGTAAGTAGCAGTAACATGGGTGGAAGAAATGAAGGTAGACAATATGGGAACAAATGGAATTATAGAAACAGAGAAGATGATAGAAAAAGGTCATATAACAATGCGAAAGATAGTGAAAGTGAATATTCATCCCGTTCGGATGGTGATAAATATTATGCACATTCAGGAAAAAAACACAGATTTAATGATTATTATTATGAAGAAAATAAGGAATTTGTTTCAAATGATTACACAAATAATGCAAAAAAAATTACAAATGTTAATGATATTTTGGAAAAGAAAAGTAATATCGAATTGTCAAGATTTATTTTTATGTATAAAATACCAGAAGATATTACAGAAGAAGAAATTGATGACACGGTCAGAAATATAGCTATAAATAACGCTTTTTCCTTGCCTGTTAATATTTATATAAATAAATTGTCTTATTTTTCCACAAAGGATGAATTATTTGTCAGGGAAAGTTTAGAATTTTTAAAAAACAATTCATATTTTAATAGCATACAACAGAATATATTAATCACACAAGTGGAAAATAAAATTAATGATGATCAGTGTTGTATAATTGAATTTCCTTCGAACGAAGCGAGTGGAAAATTATTCTCCCTTTTTCAACAAAAGAATTGCTGTATTCAAATAAAAAATAATATCTCTTATGTATTCCCAATATTTAAATTAAAAAAAAAAGGAAAAATTGTTGAAGAAAAACAGCCATTAAAAAAATTTTATGATTGGTATTGTGCATCCTGTAATTTCTTAAACTTTTCTCGGCGTACTGCATGCCATTTTTGCAAAGCTGTAAAAACGAATGACGCAAAAATGGTGGAAAGTGATACCAAAGGGGTAGGAACTCCATTTTTAAAAAATAATTTGAATGCACAAGATAACACTTCTTATTTAAAAGGTGCTACGAATGAGGAGCAAATGCCCTTTGGAAAATTTCCCATAGACACATTTACGAATAATCATGTTGGAGTAGGGTGTAATGTAAACACTGTAGGCGGACATTATAATGATGGGATGAAGGAAAATAGTGGAAATAGTGGTAACCCTAGTGGAAAAAAAATTGTAATAAACGCAAATAGTGAAGTAGGTGCAAATGATAACTTTAATGACAATTTTAATGACAATTTATATGCGTATAATTCTTTTCAACACAATTCTGAAAACAAAGTAGAAAGTTTCGAAACAACAGTGAAGGAAGTTCTCATCGATAATGAAAAAACGAATATGCTTATTTTGAAAGACATTGATAGTAGTACACCAAATAAAGATATGGTAAATTTTCTGAATGAAATATTTGAAAAAAGAAATGTAGAATATTTATATCTATTTAATGACATTAGAGGATCGAATAAACGCAAAGGATTTTGTTTTGTTGAATTTAATAATGTCAATTCAGCTAAGAAAATGATGAAAGAATTAGAAGGTAACTATTATATTAATTTTCAAAATAATTATTTAAAATTAGATTATGTATATGAAAAAGGAAAACAATGTTTTTTTAATTGTGTTAATTTGGCAAAATTAAATATAAACAAATCTTCTGCTATTATTTCAAAGCATCAAATACCATATTTCAATTTTTTTGTTAATTATGTAGAAGCAATCGCAAATATTCATCTTCTGAACTATACATATTTTCTGTGCTGGACATCTCAAATTATTATTTTGAAAAGTGAAAAACCTGAATTAACAGAATTCTTTTTTGATTACAATAGTCAGTATTACTACCACCCTGTGTATCAAATATATTTTGATAATAATACACAATTTTACATGTCCCTATCCAAAGGCTATTACATGTGGAATGAGAAAGCCAACTGCCTAGTGAGGGTTTATATGGACAATGAACAGGTGAATGAGAATAACGAAAAAAATCAATCCGTGCAAGTAACCTGTACGATGGTACAAAACGGAGAACAGGCAAAGGGTAAGCTTGCAAATGGCAGCGAGGCGAATTGCATGAATTCCCAGGATGGGGTGGGTGGTTCAAATGTGGGCGGTCATAATGGGAGTAGCCAGAATATGAGCGGCCAAAATGTGAGTAACCAAAATGAGGGCAACCAGAATGTGGGTGAAAATTCAGTTCACACGAAGGTGTTATCGCTAGTGGAAAAAGCTAGAATGATAGCGTTAGCGTCGAAAAAAAACATGGAACAGATGAACATGAATGAGAGCGGCAATGCTAATTTAGAGAAGAAAAAGAAAGAGATAATAAAGAAGCATTTTTCTACCGATTCAGCAGATGAAGATAACGATTTTTCGGACAAGGAGGAATTGCAGAAGAGGGGACATGACTTGATGAATAACCCCAGTAGTCAATCAAATAAGGAACTTATCCAAATTTCTAAAAATAATAGAAACTCGGACAATTTGAACCAAAATTCGTTTAAAAGCGACGCTGCTGATAGTAACATGAAAGAGTGCAATAATAGTCCATCGAAAAACTTTCATGACCGTGGTAACAATAACCCCATTGTGAACGACATTCATGGCATACATAATGTAAATGATGCAAGGGATGTGCATAATGTTGACGGAAAAGGCGATACCACGAATCAGCAGATGAATAACGGTAGCGACTTAAACATTTGCTTTGTGTGCCTTAGAAAGTTCATGAATGCAGAACTGCTCCAAAGACATGTACATATGTCCGCTCTACATAAAAAAAATATACAAGCAACAGCGGACATTGTGTCCGCCGTCTAAAAAGGGATATTAAATGTCCCCCTCCGTTTTTTATGATTTTTCTATTTTCCATACACTTCCCCTTTGCTTTTTTAAAATTTTTCCAAATGTGTCATATGTTCACCAAATGCCCATGCGCATTCCTTTTGGGGTATTTTCCCGTGCATGCACGAATAGGAGCGTTTTTTCTGAAAAATGACTTGCCAAAATTTTCTCCATAATATAAAGCATTTTTAAAAATAAGAGAAGGGAAAATTATTTTTTAAGTGTTATTGGAAAAATAAAAACAAAGCAAATTTGGAAGCATGGATTAAGGAATATATGAAAATGTGCAGTATTATTCATGCGTATAAAATAAATAAAATGGAATGTGCGTCGCTCGAAAAATATGTCCCTTTTGTTTACTCTAAACAATATGCATATTATGGTATAAATTTATTTATACTCATGCGACATGTCCCCTCCTGCCTATGTGCTCAACTGAGGGTTCTCTATTCGTTTCCCCCATTTTGCCAATATGCTATTTTTTGTAAACTCCATTTTGAAACGTTTAAAATAGAAATATCCGCTGTTCTTTCAAAAGGAAATTAATTTCAATGATTTCACGCTTTTTTAAAAAAAGAGAAAACACGCGCATATGCACATGTATACATACGTATTGCGTAACGCTACTACATTTTTAAAATAGGCGTTTAGCACCTATGGGTTTTTTAAATATAAGTGAGAATGAGTTAAGCCTTTTTCATCCTTCATCCGGCACCTTTTTTTTTTTTTTTTTTTTTTTTTTTTTAAATAGCTACAAGAAAAAAAAAAAAAAAAAAAACTATAAAATTTTATTTTTGTTCATACAAATATGAACATGTAATTGTTTTTCCACAATTCTGGTGATAGTATATATCTACATTTTTATACAGTACGTATACATATATATGTGCTCGTGCATATATATGTATGAAATTTTCCTTTTTTTTGTCATAAAAGGTAATTTATGTAGTCGAATTTTGTTCCCACTTTTCTTCTTTTTTTTCCCGTTTTGATCTCACGGAACTGGCACATGTTTACATATGGAGGCTATGTGGAAGAGTGGCACAGTTTTTGTATGAAAAATTGTGATATATATGCGCATGCGTCCGCCACAGTTAGACCTACATATAGGCAGTGTGCTAATCTTCACCACGACCATATGCATGCAAGCCGTTTATGCGAGTAGCCCATTACCGAATGAACCTCTCCTTCCTCTGTCTAAAAATAAATAATAAATAATGCACAAGAATGAAGAAGTTGGGTCAAAAGGGCAAATTGTAAGGGACGATAAGTTGATTAGAAATCACCTCATTTTGGTAATAGACGTAAATTTCTCAATATGGTGTGAAGGATTAAAATTAAAGTTTGATAAGAATAACATTAAAACTGTAAAATTGTCTGAATTTCTTAAGTCCATTTTTCAATTTATAAGATTTTATTGTCTTATGAACAATTCAGAAAGAATATGCATAATAGCTACTTGTTCCAGTAACTGTAAGATAATTTATGAAAATTACATATCGTATGCGAAAAATAATTTAACGGAAAATGATTATTCAAGTAATACTTACGATAACTTAATCAATTTTATTAACGATAATAAGAGTAACAAATTAACGGAAAGTACCTTATCATCAGCATTAGCTATTGCATTATGCTATAACAATAGAATGTGTAATTTGTATGAACATATTAGTACAAGAATATTTTTATTAGACATATCGAAAAGCCACTTCTACACAAATCAGTACACACAGTTAATGAATATAGCATATAATGCGAAACGAAATAATATAATAATTGATGTTTTTTCCGTAAATTTTAAAACACAAATACTTGAGCAAATATGCAACATTACTAACGGACTGTACATAGATAATACCATTTTTTTAAATGTGAACTGTACAGACAATGTTGAAGATATATTAACCCAAACGATTATTTTTTGGTTTTTACCATCGAACAATTCAAGGAAATATTTTTCTAACACATATTTGAATGAAGATACCAACATAGCTGTCTGTACTTGTCATAACAAACAGATTGATATTGCATATATATGTTCTTGTTGTCTAGCTATTTACTGTTCAGAAAAAGACACACAAACGAATAAGGACAGAATTTCTTGCTCAGTTTGCAAAACGAGATTTACCAAGGCACTCCTAAGAAACAAAACCGTCTCCGATCTGGACTTTACGGTTATTTAGTTTTTTAAGGGAATCTCTTAAATTTTTCACAAAATTGGGAATAATTGGACCAAGAAAATCTGATTGCGAAGAAGCCATAGCATGATATTAGATCGGGTGAATTTTACTTATTCGATTTTGACATGAAGGAATGGTACATATAAGAATATGGTCCGAGGACGAAAAACGATTTTTTCCTCCCCCTTTGCAATTATACTACCCATATGTTTTCGTAGTCATAGGTAGTTATTATGCGTTCGCATGTTTGCTGTTGAAGAAAGAAGAGCTACTAGTTTTGGAAGCAGGAGGAGGAAATGTCGGCTATCAGGAGTTAACCTTTCCAAATATGCATATGCCTGTACATACTTATATATGGGTATACACGTGCGCATGCGCCAGGTATCTGCGTAAACAACGTAGTAATTATTTTTTGAATTATTTTAAAAACAGAAGTAACGTGTACTTATAATTGTGGTTGTATATATAATGAAAAAAAAAAAAAAAAAAAAAAAAAAAAAAAAACTCCTTATACACGTATACATGCGCTGTTACATACGCAGATACCTGTGCAGATATATGCACGGGGCAGAGACACATGTACAGGCACACGCAGAGACACACGCAAAGACACATGCACAGACACATGCACAGATAAATTTAAATTATAAAGGAATATATATATATACATATTGGACTAAAAAAAGTATCATATGAAATGGTGAGTATATAATTAGAAAATATTTTGCTTGAACGAGTAAAGGTATGCAATAGAATCATTAAAAAGGTAAATGAAAGGGAGAATTGTACATACACAAATGTACTTATGTATTTACATGTATACATTGCACGTGCGCATACACACATAAGTACATACATGCGTATACGTATGTAAGAGTATACAATAGCATTTGTCATACGCGAAACATAATTGGTCAAATTAATTTTCTTTTTTTCTTTTTTCTTTTTTATTTTTTATTTTTTATTTTTTCTTTTTTCTTTTTTCTTTTTTATTTTTTCTTTTTTATTTTTTCTTTTTTATTTTTTCTTTTGTTTTATTTTTCTTTTTTTTTTTTCACATCTATCAAATGTCTTATACAAATTCTTCACACGCAACCTGTGTAAAGTAAGTGGATGCGTCGTCAAAATTTTGGAAACGCTTTCGCATATGTGTGAAAAATGAACGCGGTTGTATTCACGCTATAAAAAAGCCCCGTTTTAATTTCTGTTATTTACCAAAACACTGGCCTCATTTTGTCCTGTTGATTATAATCATTGATTCTTTCCATTTTTTCTTCTTTTTCATTTCTTCCACTTTTGATACAATAAATTTATTTTGATGCTCAAAACAAAAGGAACGACGATTTATCACTTGATTCAAACTTCACCATTAAAAGGCAAAACTAATTTCTTACCGTACCATTTAGCAAGGGCAAAATAGTAAAAGAAGTCTATGTATAATAATGTCTGTATCAATCCTCCCAACCACCCAACAACATTTACATACGGTTTATCATCAAAGAAGTATCTATATATCCAATTTAATATGTAAAAGGCTCTATACATACCCATTGTAATGACATAATGCGAGGTTATGTTTTCCACTTCTCTTTGTTTTTCTAACAGTACTAGTTGGGGCAATATGGCAACACTTTCTAGCCATATGGAAAATGACCAAAGAATGTTATACAGGTTGTACGTCCTACATGTTAAAAGGCTAAGAACTGGAGAGGGGGAAATGAGAAAAGGGGAAAAAAAAGAAAACGGATATAATGAAGATGTAATTACGTAAATGCAAATGCTCATGGACGAAATGCAGAAACGGCGAAGCGACGATATGGGTTTGATTGAAAAAAACCTCTGGCGCACACTCACACACATTCATAAACAATCCAAAAGAAAAAAACAGGATAGAACATGATAGAACAGGATAGAACAGGAAAGAACAGAAAAGAACAGGAAAGAACAGAAAAGAACAGGAAAGAACAGAAAAGAAATTAATACAATATCAAGGGGGATATGCTCCGCAAAGGGGAGAATTTTAATGTGCGCATTTTGACACATGCAAAGAGCGTCACTATTTACGCTCGCCGTGCGTCTCTCTTTTCGATTTCTTTTCGATTTCTTTTCGATTTCTTTTCGATTTCTTTGCGATTTCTTTGCGATTTCTTTGCGATTTCTTTTCCATTTTAAGATTGATACCTAAACAGGGGGGAATTAGATACTTTTCACTCTTAAAATTATCAACTTTTCTGTTATATGTTTGAGAAATTGGGAGCTTGAACCTTATCAAATATATTGTATATGCTATAGTGAGTATAAATGTTATTTTCATAACAGTGTTGTAAAAGCTCACAAAAACGAAAAAAAGGTCTATATATCTGCGAAAGGTTGGAAGAATGTGGGAAAAATATGTATGTGTGAGATGCGCGTAAGAAGACGCATATATATATTTCTATATATATGGATATCCCATGGATGTGTCATATTTGCAATTCCTCATATTTCTTACCTGCATAAGAACACTATTAGGTACAACTCTTGCATACGACAGGAAATTCCTATACAATTTTTCGACTTTTTTAACTTCATAATAAGTATGTACATACTTACTAAGTGCAATATATCGCCTATCAATCTAAATATATTCATTTTGACATTAATTTATATTTTAAAAGGGGGTAAGGTAAAATAGAATCTTCCTATCTAAATAGCTCTTTTATTTGTCTTTATATATTTTTACAATAGCTATTCAAATTTCTTCTTCAAAAAAATATACTTAAAAGATATATATGTATACGCACAATGTAATATAATATATGCATAAATGAATATGTCAACAAATGGCATTACAGAGATTGTTAAAAAGGAGGGAAGGGAAATAAATAGTGGTTGTTAACTCTATATTCGCAAAACATTATAAAATTACTTTTTTTTTTTTTTTCTTTTTTCTTTCTTTTTCGTATATTTATTCGTTCAATTATTAATTTAAACAAAGGTCACTAGTATGGTTCACGTATCTCAACATGCTGATTTCGCTATTCATCGTATACTTATGTGTGTTCATTTGTTCATATAAAGGGGTACGCCATACGTATGTATATATATTTTTACAAGTATTGTATATACTGCATATATATATATACATATATATGTATGTACATAAGTACGTATATTACGTATGAATAATTAAGTATGTATATTACGTATATATATATATATGGGTATATTATGTAAGTACGTACATGTATATATATTGCGTACTGGCTAAACTAATATACAAGGTAAAATGCCCAATTGCCAAATAAAAAAATGAATTTCGTAAATTTATTTGTTCCATTTAAAAAAAAAAAAAAATTATGAAATCGCCACTTTTTCCGTTTTTTCTATATTATTAAAAAGTGAAATAAACATTATTTTATTGTAAAAACATATTAACATTGCAGAAGTATTAAACAAGTACATTCTTTGTATACAATCATTCGTGCATCCGTACATTAGTACATTGGTATATCCGCGTTTACAAATATACGTATAATCAAACTATTCACTGCAAACGCCTTAGCATGGTATTTAAAAATATATGTGCCATGTGTACCATAATGTACAATATGCACCATATGTACTACTTATATATGTACCATATGCACCATATGGGCCGTATGTATTACTGTATTGTGCCATACGCAACATATGCGTTATAAATTTAAGTTAGATGAAGTTTTTATTTTATAGCTAAACTCCAAAAAGAAATTTACCCATATGTGATAATAAATAGCATTTTAATGTTTTAAAATAAAAAAAAAAAAAAAAAAAATTGAAGTGAATTTGCATGAAGTAAGAAACTTTGACTTTTATTCAAAATAAAGATTATTTTAATTTTTTTTTTTTTTTTTTTTTTTTTTTTCTTTTGACACAACAAAAAGGAAAAGCAGTTTTTCAGATATATGTATATATTACCTATACATTTGTTAATGCATATTCATATGCGTTGTCCATATGTACGTGTTGTGCATATATATATGCGTTGTGTACATTTATTTATTTATGTGTTGTGTTATGTTATGTTTATATTATATGCGTATAATATTTTCTTATTATGGGTACATATGAAGGCACCCATTTCGAATTTCAGGTATACATCTTATTGTGCCCCATGTGTATACGCATATATGAGTTTATATGCTTCCATGAGTACGTGCTTATATAATATGTATATGAACATGTAAAAAAAAAAAAAAAAATTAAATGGTTAAGAGGTTATAGAAATATACTCTTTTTTTTATATACGTAAAAAGAAATAGCTAAAAGAATTATTTTCCATACGCATTATCACAATTTTACGTTCATATAAATGCAGTTTTTGTTTTGCTGCCGTTATTTATGCCAAATAAATACACCATCAATTCGGTCAAAAGGGAACAAGCAAATGGAAAAGTTCTGCACATATCAATGGGTCTATGATAACATTTATATGTATATCTATGCATACTTATGTAGTTACACTAACTGCGAATGTACGATTACATTGTAATTCACATTTGCAAATACGTTACATTCTGAAGTAGAGAGAAAATAAAATCATCGTAGTAAAGGAAAATTTTAAGCGCATTTTTTTTTTCAAAAAATGTATACACCCAAAAATATGCAACGCCCCTTATAATCGTCTGTAGCTCAGAAAGATCATACCAAATTAGTTCCCACACCTTTATATTTATTTCGTTCTCTTGTTAATAGCCTGTTTTTGTTACTTAATGATGGGCTATAGTTTAACAGCATGGCCCTTTAAGTACTACCCCAAAATTGAGGTTTAAATTCCACGTAGATCTATTTGAAAATAAAGTGGTTGCGAAGTTGGTTGAGAAGTTGGTTGCAAAGGTGAACGTGAAAGCGTTGAAAAGCGTTATGTCGTAAAAAGAGCTCGAAGCCTTAAAGGGGTGGAGGCAAATTCCGCTAGTACAAAGCATTGCAAAAAGGAATGGTTATACACTATAAATGTAAATGCATATATACATGCATTGCATACGCTTAAGTATATGTGTCAAATGTAGTTATTAAACCATAACAACGTAAACACCTGTTATTTTTTTTCCGCGGTTTTTTGTTTAACTACGAGTTTTTCCATATGTCATTATTGTTAAAGGGGCTTTGCGCCCTCTTTTTTGTAAAATGAGTGAAAAATGATAGTCACGGGAAGGCCATAAAATAAGTGAGTATCTGTATGCGCACATGCATAAATGTACGAGTGCGCATATATATATACATATATATGGAAATATATTTTCCCCATAAAAAAATTAAATGAAAATATTCTACCATAAAAACGACGCTTTTTTTAGTACATAAAAAGAAAAAAAAATATATATATATATATAGATATGTATATATATAGAGCAATCCACTTTTTTAAAACCCAAAGGTAGGAAGCTACAAAAAGAGAATCTTTCATTTAATTAAAAAAGTGTTTGCTCCTTTTTTTATGGTAACAATTTTGAGTGAAACCCATTAGCATTGCTGTTTGTATGTACCCCTATATTTGTTCATGCACCAATATATATTTTTGCTCGCACGTGTATATCTTTGCAAGTACATGTATAAGGAAAGAAAAGAAGAGCCGCACGCATAAATCAGCCTCGCCTCATTTGCGTAGAATTAAGGAAAAAAAAATTATTTAGATATATAAACGTAAATAACCTACGTGCATAGATGTATATACGTATGTACGTATCATTGTACAAGTAAGAGCAGTACAATTCATATGTTATTATAAACACAAGAGCAACATGAACTGGTTTCGAAAGAAAGAATCAAGTGAAGAAAAAAAAGTCAAATCAGAATATGACGACTACGTAGCCCCACCTCCTTTTGGCAGTTACCTAGCAGCAGCTCCTGAAAAGCCTAAATCTTTGAAAAATGAAAAATATAATTTGACCGAATTTAAAGGGTTTACACCTCCACCTAAATTTGAATTTAAAGAGAATTCTACAAATAATAAATATGACGATGATTTTTCCAAATATACAAACAGCAACATAATAGATTCCTCCCTTTATGATGATAAACCAAGTTTGTTTGATGTTAATTTAAGTCACAGAACTAGAGCATGCTTAGAGAGTGTAAAAATGGGGATAAAAATGGGTACCATGGTTGGAGGCATTTTTGGTAGCTTAACAGGTTTGTATGCATCCTTTGCCCATAAAAACCTGTTCATATTCCCTGTTTCAGTAATAGGCGGAGCCCTTAGTTTTGGATTTTTCCTAGGGTGTGGAATGATAGTTCGCTGTTAACCTGTGTATGAGCCTATGTAGACATATGTAATAAAGGATAATAGTATTTTAAAAATATTCCCCTTTTTCAAACATCCAAATGCGCAGAAAAAAAAACGCAAACCGCACCGTATAAGGGCATAAGTAGGACATAAGGAAATTAGCATAAACTAGCATAAACTAGCATAAACTAGCATAAATTAGCATAGCATCATTTAGAATATTACAAATTAGTATAGTACAAATTAGTATAGTACAATACAGTATAGTACAATACAGTATAGTACAATACAAAATAGTACAATATAGTGCATTGTAGAACAGTATAGTATAAATTAGTATAATGTAAATTAATACCTACAGTGTATGGTTCCAAATGAAGCATAACTGTTCCCGCAGTTGCATACTGTTTCCTTTTCCCCGATCTTTTTAATTCATAAAATGTGGACATGCGTATAGCATTTTTATTTTTAATTTTTAGCTGTTAATTTGATATATATACATATATAAACCATTTTAAATAACATTAAATTATAATTAGAATAAAAAATGAAGATCTCATAAAAAAAAAAGAAATTAAAGGGTTAATATTTTTCATTTTTGTTCCTGCCATTATTCTTCCTTTTTTTTTTTCATTTTTAAATTTCGTTTTAAATAAAAATAATCGTTTAGTTTATATATTATGAAATTCATAAATTTAAAAAAAAAAAAAAAAAAGGGTGAAGGAGAGGGAGGAGCAGAATACGGTGAAAAAAAAGAAAAAAGGAAAAAAAAAGAGCATGTATAATACATAAAAATTATGAACATGTAATAATATACAATTGGGTATAAAAAAAAAAAAAAAAAAAAAGCTGTACAAACAATATAATGGGGAAAGAATAGACATTATACAACGTTTATTCTTTTACACACGTTTGTGTATATATCTTAATTAACTCTGCTATTTCTTTTTCGGTTAAATATTTTTGAATCAATTCTCCATCTTTATTTGACAAGTAAGCTAATTCGATTTTTTCACTTTTTGGTATTTCGCTATCCGTGCTTTTGGCTAGCGTTTTCAAGGCTAATAATAAACCTTCTTGCAGGGTCATATCTTTTTTCCATTCCTTTTAGAAAAAAAAAAAAAAAAAAAAAAATTATTACACAATGCAAAATAGCCATTTTTCTAAAAACGGGGGGGAAAAAGCACGCATTCACGTGGATGGTGTGCACACGTTTTATGCTCTTGTCAAAGCATTGTTTCATGTGTAAATTTTCGTCTATTTAAGCATGCTCGCTTAGTTTGCGTATATATTTGCACCCATTTGTGCATATCTGAAAGTGTAATTACCGGTGCGTCGATAGCGCTTTTTTTTTTTTTTTTTTTTTTTTTTTTTTTTACCTGCTTGAGAATGGAACTGGCCGTCAGATTATTTGTACCAATGGCCGTCGCGAACCATCCAGAATAGTTTCCACTGGGATCTGTATGATAGAGTTGATAACCCTCTTTCATGTCATAACCAGCAATTAAAAAGCTAACTCCGTAAGGTCTTAATCCACCATATTGGGTGTAACTTTGTTTTATGTCACAAATTTGAACAACTAACTGAGACACAGGTTCAATATCATTGTAATTATACAAATATCTTTGCGTGTATAATCTTGATTGGTTAATTAAAATATTTGCGTCTGCATTTAGCCCTGCTACTCCACAAAATATATGATTATCAATTTTATAAATTTTTTCAAAATTATTCGCTTTATCTATTAATTTAGATATAAAAACTTTATCTGCACCTAATATTACCCCATCATTCGTAATTATTCCTATTGTTATGCTTGCATTATTTATTGCTTCTAGAGCGTACTCAACTTGATATAGTCTTCCCTCTGGTGAAAATGTTGTTGTTCTGCTGTCATATCTTCTAGCCATGTTATGCTAGTTTATTAATACGTTCAAATAAAACTGAATAATCGTTATGTCAGCGAATTGTGTGTATTGGGAAATGCTCTGCAATTGCTCTCACTTTTTACGTATCTTATCAGGAAAAGAAGGGAAAAAATGGAGTGGCAAACGGGAGATGAAAAAAAAGGATAGCTAGTTTGTGCGCTTATATATGTAAACATATACACTTGTACATATATGTGAAAACATAACAGGCGAGGGAAATGCTAAGAACAGATATTTTACAAATTATTATCATGTAGCGCTAAATAAATGGCACATTGAATATGCTATAGCTTTTGGTTTTTTTCTCTAAAATGTTTGAAAAAGCCACTACTCCTGTAATGGTTAGAGCAATTAAGAAGCAAGAAAAAAGAATTATGTTCATGAAAAACTTCTTAAACTGGTATAAATAAAAATGAGCATCATACTTATGTATTGTGTACATATATTTATTTAGGGGGAAACAATTAAAAAAAAAAAAAAAATCCGTAAGAATTTCGCAAAACAGAACATTTATCATAACACATTAATTTTTTATTATTCTTAAACGTACATTAATATATACATCCTTATATTCATCATCCGTGTATACATACATATATATGTTTGTAAGCTTCGTGCATTTTTACATACGTATGCGTTAAAATGCTGTGAAATTTTTTTGACTAGAAAAAAATATTTTTAAAAATTAAAAATACGTTAAAGTTGAACACATGTGTCAAAAGCTTTTTTCATAATAATAATCAACATGATCTATTATGTAAATTACTGAAGTCATAATAATTTATCGCCACTCTTTTTTTGAATGCCATTAAAACCTACATTTTACATTAAAAGAAAAGGTACCATTGGGTGTAAGAAAGAAAGCTTAAAGTAGAACACCTAGTGGTAAACTGCTTACCCCATTTGTGAAAAAAAAAATAAAATAGTATTTCTTAACTTCACAGTAGATATGCTATAATCAAAACAATAGCATTAGCATGTAATAATGTTCACGTGGATGTAAAATAATGGGCATACATATATGTATATAACATCCCAACGTGTTTGCATTTATTTTTCCATTTTAGCTTAAATACGTACACAAATCATACATACTTATAATTTACATTATTTTAAATATAAGTACGTGCTTTTCTAAACCCTAACGAAGATCTTATACATAGCAGATTTGAAGTATAGTTCCTCAAATAGGTACAATTTCACGGCTTTTGTGAAATTATTTTTATGCTTAATTGCTCACTGTTTTGGCAAGAATTGTATTTTCGTTGTATGGGGTTAAATATTATCTGAGATAATTACCCTTTAGTCGTATATATATATATATATATATATATATATATATATATATATATATATATATATATATAATTTGTTTATATGTAACCCTTGTGCTTATGGTTAAGGCTTTTTTGCTTTCATCACACTTCCACTTTACTTTTATTTTGTATATTTATATTTTCACCCTATCCATTTTGACATTTATTTTTTTAACGTTTTACTGTTCTTTTTTTTTTTTTTTTCCTGACATGCTCTTTGATGATGTAAAAGAGTGCTATAAGAAGAGTGAAACGTTTTCAGTCCCTGTGCACGCATTCGTGTGCACAGTACACACACATACGCATACTTACACATAAGAGCAAGCTAGTATTACATGCATGAATAACCTCCTTTCCCCTTCTTTTCTCTTCTTTCTGTATATGTATAGGCACCAAATTGTTAGCATAAAACTTTGCAGAAGTGGCATAGTAAAGCAAGACGACGAACTAACAGAACAGCAAAATGAGTTATGACAGAGCTATTACAGTTTTCAGCCCAGACGGACATTTGTTGCAAGTAGAACATGCGCTGGAAGCTGTTAAAAAGGGAGGGTGTGCAGTGGCCATAAAAAGCACCAATTTCGCCGTTCTGGCCGTTGAAAAAAAGAATATTCCCAAATTACAAAACCCCAAAACAACAGAAAAATTGATAAAATTGGATGAACATAATTGTTTGGCCTTTGCAGGTCTGAATGCCGATGCAAGGGTTTTAGTAAATAAGGTAAAGTGAAAAATGTGCACACAACTTTTTTTTTTTTTTTTAGCTAGCTAAAATGCTATTGTTTCGCCTATGTTTTTATCCTTATGCGTGTCTGTCCATTTGTGTGTGTGCTCATTTTTCCATTCGTTCCTTTCCATTAAACACAGACGCGCTTGGAGTGTCAACGATATTATTTGAATATGGACGAGCCAGCACCAGTCGATTATATAGCAAAGTATGTTGCAAAGGTGCAGCAGAAGTTTACGCATAGGGGAGGGGTTAGGCCATTTGGAATTGCAACATTAATAGCTGGATTTAAGAATAATAAAGAAATTTGTATTTACCAAACAGAGCCAAGTGGTATTTATGCATCATGGAAAGCTCAAGCCATTGGAAAAAATGCAAAGGTTGTGCAGGAATTTTTGGAAAAAAATTACCATGAAAATATGGAACAGAATGAATGTCTCCTGTTAGCACTCAAGGCCATATTTGAGGTACGCACAATTTGTGCCCCCTGTAATGATCCCCCATCAGTTACTACGTGTACGTATTTTCTCCAACAAAATGAAATGGTTGTATCGTTTTCATTTCTCTCCCAACAGGTCGTAGAACTAAGCAGTAAAAATGTAGAAGTCGCATTGCTCACGGAAAAGGAATTACATTTTATAGACGAACAACAAGTGAACTCTTTGGTAAGCTAAACAAAAAACAATTGAAAAAAGAATAAATCGTAATTAAATTGGATATGCATATGCATACAAAGTAAATGTCTTTTCCGCTTAATATATATCCCATTAACGCATAAAAAATAGTGTAAAATAGAACTGTACAAAAATTATGTACAAATATTTGTTTTTGGCATTCTTATGTTTGCTTTTATCATTTATTTCTCCTGTGCAAATGAGAACTACCTTCTTATTTTTACATCTCCAAAAAAAAAAAAAAAAAAAAAAAAAAAAAGGAATAATACGTAGGTGAACAACACTTTTTTGTACTTTTCTTCTTCCATTTTTAGGTCGAAATAATTGATAATGAGAGGACGAAGAAGAATTCCCAAAATGAGTAAACAGAATGGTTAATACTTAACTATTTTATTTTATTATTATTATTTTTTTTATGTCTTTTTTAAAAAAGAAAAAGAAGTGCATGTGTTGAAAAAATGTCTTTTGAAAGGTGTAGATAAAAAAGGGGGGACAAAACTTATTCATGGATTATATGCACATACTGCGATGTGTACATTTTCACGCATGCTTTTGTGCATGTAATTTTTTTTTTTTTTTTTTTTTTTTTTTTCCTTCACAATTTTTGAAAACTTTACATAACATGTATATATATCTCCAAAATTTTCCAATTTTAAAACATAAAAAAGAAGGAATAGAGAATCGGAATTTTTTAATTAATGTATACATTCCTTTTTTAATGTAAAAAATGTTTTTCACGTTCATATGAGCAATATGTGTAATGTAGTTCTTTTATGTAAACATTATATTAAAAATGGGACAAGTTCCTACTTGGAGGTAATGTAACATAAAATAAACAAAGGGTATTTGGTGAAACATAATAAATAATGGTTCTTAATGTAGGAACACCTTTCTTACTACATACCATTTACACTTGCAAAGCGCAAAGAAAAGATAAAAAGGGGGAGGAAAAAAATGAAACTTCGTTTGCATTACACTGCATTTTAATTCAGTTTTAAAAGGGGATAAAATGCAAATGGCAAATAACCATCAAATGACATGCATATGTGTAGACGCGAAAACAGAATTACGCGTTGGCTGAGAGATTGCCGTAAATACCAAAGCGGAATTCAAAAATGTAAAAAGGTGTGTAACTGTTTTCAAAGCAGGAACGTGGGTGGCACAAATATTATACTTGCCTTACACGTGCATGCACATGCATCACGCTTTACGCAACCTTCGCGGGAGTAGTATATACGTTAGGGGGAAGGTGTGGGGACAATCATTTCTTATGCTATGTATACCCTAATCCAAGACCCAAACTTGACTATCGTCTATGAGTCTCTCCTCTGATTGTAGTGGTGAATGGGGGAATTCTCCGACTGGTCGATTATTCCTGTATCCTTTTTGATATCCTTTATTGCATGTTTACTTTTTTCTTCATCCGAATGAACGTTTAGAATGTCTCGAATTGGCAAACAATGTTTTAGAAGATCACAACTTAGGGTTAAGTCAACATTGACAATTCTGTTTACTATATAATTAGATAAGTCTTCAATATTTAAGGATATGCTCTCTGTTTGAGCGAGAACAGTTTGTAGCTCATTTTGCATAGCTTGTTCAGAATTTTTTAGTTTTGTTTCCACTTTTTTACATTTTTTTTCATAAAGTAACTTTTCCTTTTCCTTAAATTTTTCCATCTCATCTTCTATCATTTTATTCATTATTTTCCTTAGCTCATCCCTATTTTTATACGCTTTGTCGATAATACCTTGAGCTTCTTTTTCTCCTTTTAACAGCATCTGTATGTAGTGGCGAGTGTTCAGGTTGATGCTACCATGTGAGCATTCTGTCTTCCCACTGTCCCTGCATATATCGCTACCACTTTTCTTGCTATCGATATGGTTACTCTTGTTGGAAAATTCCTGCGCGTGTGTGTGCGGGTGTGCATGCCGTTTTTTTCTTTTTTCACAGAAAAAGGGACTTCTTCGAAATAAGAAGGGTGAGCATATATTAGTTTTCTTCCCCATCGAAGAGGCATCCTTCTTCTCCTCTCTTCTCAGATCTGTCATTATTTTACCTTTTTCCCTCCTCGATATGGTGCAATTTATTTTCCTATTAACATTGCCACACCTGCTGCTGAAGTCGAAGTAGAGAGGTGTAGGATGACAACAGAGGCAGTTATATGAAGAATATTTTAAGTTAATGAATGGAGGTGTTATATTATTATTTTTAATATGGTAAGGTATATTTGACCATTTGCTCTTAAGCACATTGTTGTAGTTTCTCTTTATCTCGTTTTTACAACTGTAAAAATTGTTCACTAGATATTTGTTCCCCTTTGCATTATTCTTGTGACCTATGAAGCCCTCTCGAGCCATGCTTCCCAAGGCGCCCTTTTCAAACAATACAGAGGGGCCATCTCGAAAACGGTTATGCACCAACGGCGTGTTAACATAACAGTGCATACCATAACGCACATTGCAAGGTGCTCCACAAAGCGTCCCGCAAGGCACACCATTATTATCGCTTCCCTTAGAGTATGCGCTACGCCCATGGCTGACTTTTCCGCGACTTCTGTGCGCATTATGTGTGCGAGTAATAACAGCGGCAGTAGGAATCTGCGAACGGTTAACCCTTTTACCATGAGAAAGATATTGTATACTCGTTTTATCGTTACTCCTTCCCACTGTTCGAATTTTAATTGAATACGTTTTCTCACGTTGTTTTGCCATCATAATATCTCTTCCTTTAAAACACCTTTCAGTGGAAAATTTTGTGTAGGCTATTCCTTTTTTTTGGGGGGAATTATTTTTTTTAAAATAAAAAGTATTTTCATTTCTTAGGAACGATTTACAATTGTACTTATTAATACACTCTTCGTAGGTGTAAGAAATGGAAGAATTTCTCTTATCATACAAATTATGGCTAGTTGTGAGTATGTCATTATTATTATTCATGCTACTGTTAACTCGCACTTTATTCTTTTTTAAAGAAGCACTATTTAAAATTGAGAATTGGCTTTTTTGGTTATATACACCATTTGTCCAATTTTTTTTCCTACAATGCGAATTAATAGATTTATAGCATATTCGTTTTTCTGTCTTACTGAGTTTATTATTATTGTAATTGCATTTGTAAGAGTGTTTAATTTTGGAAATCCAACCATTTTTTAAATTATCACTACACAGTAGATATAACATCGAAGGGATCTTCTCGTTCTTCTCAATTTCATTTGGCAAATTTAATGAAGAGGTACTATCTTCGCCTCGATCTTTCTTTTTATCAACCAGGGTAATATTCTCCCTTCGTCGGAAATTATTCTTATGTAGATAAACTGCCCTTTGGCTTCTTTCTCTTTTCTCAATTACATCCTGTTCATGCACATGGGGACACGTGCATGATAGTGGCATCCTCAGTAGAGGCATGTTTAACTGCTGGCATTAGCAAATACGTGTCTATCTTTGCGCTCTTTTCAGGAGCTACGCAGTAGCTACCAGGGATCACTTTTGCTATTCCTGGATGGCTCTTACTCCCCATGCTGTATTAATAGTAAAATTTTTTTAAGATAAGTTCTTTTCTTTTTTTTGAACATTTGTTCTTCTTGAAGCGAGCGATGTGTTTACACGATAATGTACAAAATGCATATGCATACTGGAAACACGCAAAAATGGAAAGTACCCCAATTATGCGCTAATCAACAAAAAGGAGAAGTATATAATGCCGATTAAACATGGCACTAAATTGAGGAACACACAAAAAATACATACGTTCAGTGGAAATAATTAACAAACTTACAGTGCGAGGGGGGTAAACTCCTGCGTCTCAATCCCCCAACTGGTCGAATAAGCACACTTAATGAGAAAAAAAAAAAAGAAAAAAAAAAAAAAAAAAAAAAAATCGATAAACTAAAATTTATGTTGCGACTTAATGGGGTGTCTAATTCATGTGCATGCAATAATTACATCAGAAAATAAGGAAAAAAACATCACCGAAGGAGCCTACTAACAGCGTAGACGCAAAAGCGAATATACTGTATTGAGCAAAATATTCTTCCTCTTGGTAGATGGAACAAAAAGGTGTGAATGATGCGTTGGTTTAAAATAATGTTGTTGTAGTACATTTAACCGGATAATATAAATGATCTATTTTTTTTTTTTTTTTTTTTTTTGCCCTTTTTGTTACTTTTTACCTGTTTTCTTTTTTTTTAAATTAGCATGTCATTTTTTTTGCAAAGGATTACAAAAACGAAGTGGAATATATATATATATATATATATATATATATATATATATATATATATATATATATATATATATATATATATATATACACATATTTATTGGGGAAGGGGGGTAAACCCCTGACATACCAATTTTCCCCATCCTGGTCGATTCCCAATTTGATATATATTTTTTTTGTAAGCACAAATATAAAACAGTTTACCTTAATTATGTAGAAGTTAATTTAAAAAAAAAAAAAAAAAGAAAAAAAAAGGGGGTGTTACTGCATGAATGGGTGTTCATAATTTGCAATGTGGATATAGAACATACTCAAAAAAAAAATGGGATAACATATATTGCAAATAGTTATTGTAAAAATCATGAAAAGTATAAAATGATATAAAAATTATGTGCAATCGTTTTTATTATTATAATCAAGATTGTTGCTTGTTCCTGTAGTGTCATCAAAATTATTATTATTTTTTAATTTTGTTATAATTTTATTTTGACAAAGAATTATTTCTTCTTTTTTTTTTATTTTTTCATCTTGCATTTTAATATAATCCATACAAACATAATACATATTTAACATATTATTGAGAAATATGTTATTTTGATATTCTAATCTTTTTATATGATCCATTAATAGCTGTTTATCGTTATTTTCTTCTTCTTGAAAATTCTCATAATTTATAATTGTCTTCATTTCAGTGTTATTACTCTTCTGATTAGTAAACTCATTTGTATTAAAAGGTATCTGTTCTAAATCTCTTCCAAATTTTGAGTGTATATCAAAATAAATATCTTTTAGAGAATTTTCCGGGTTATCCTTATTGTCGACAATTTTATGTGGGTTACGTGTATATTTCCCTCTTAACTGGATACATTCACTAATTTTTGATTGGTTGTTACATAATAGCTTATCATCAGAATCGGTTATTTCGTTCTGAACTTTCTCTTTTCCATTGTCTCTGGAAGTCTCCCTCTCATCGAAGCACTGTCTGTTGTTGAAGTATTCCCCCTCAATGAGGTACTCTCTCTTATGCAAGTAATCACATTTTCCGAAGTATTCGCCCTTTTTCAAATGTTTTTTTCCTTTCTCATACTTGCCATGTGACTTGTGATAATTTCCACTGGGGTAATTTGTTTTTAACTTTGTAGCAATATATTCATCGTTCCTCCTAACGTTACTCTTCTTTTGCACGTTACTGCAATTTGTGTTATTTGGTTTATTATACACAATTTGGCTAGTTTCTTTACTGGTGAGATTTTTATTTTTTTCATCATTATTTAACACTTCGTACGAGTTTTCACTTTTCACCTTCTTTTTGCCATGTGCCGTGTACGTTGTTTGTATATTTGCAAAAGTTATATAACGATTATTGCTGAAATTGCTTTCCCCCAAACTTTTCTTGTGATGATTTATATTTCTCATTTTATGGCATTGCGAGGCGTGTATGTAATTCGAGAGTATTTGTTGTATCTCATTCACATTTTTGCTTATTCATGTTTTCATCTGCGCACGTTTCTGTGCCTAACTATTTGTTCATCCTACCCTTTGTGCGCGTGTTCTACTGGTTTATGTGTTCCTGTACCTTCGCGTACGTTCTACGTATTATTTCCCAATTTGCTGTTCCCCTTTTTGTTCTTATTTATTTATTCATTTTTCTACTTGTGAATGGGCTTTTACCTGTTTCCACTTTTTTTTTTCATATTTTTTTGCATAGTAAAAAAAGAGTTGCTTAAAAATGAAAAATTAAAAACACACATGAACGCAAAGAGCATGTTAAATATCCAACAATATGAATCACTTGATTAAAAAAAAAAAAAATATGAACACAAAAAAAAAAAAAAAAAAAAAAAAAAGTTATAAAAAAAAAAAAAATCCAAAATAGCTACCTAACAGAGTTGACTTCTTCCTTCATGTAGATTTATAAAGCACCATTTAGCAAAAAATTAATGACAAAAAATGCTTTTTCAAAGTTTCAATATAATTTGTATTGTAAAGCAGAAATGTGGTGTCCTATATTTAGAAAGATCCTACGCTTGTGCAAGTATATATCCGCTTGTATGCAAGTTATTAGCTGCGTTGAGCGAGATTACTCAGTCATTTCTCAAATTCACTTGCCTAAGACGTGCACACTGTACAATGTGAAGAGGAGTAAAAAAAAGGAAAAAAAAAAAATACAAAAAAGGGAAACTTCAAACAAAATGCGAATTTACCAGTTTCACTGCCGTGTTTCAAAAATGTCATTGTTTAAAGCAGTTGTTAAAATGGTACACACACAAATGTATAAATTGGTATATATATATATATATATATATATATATATATATATATATATCTACATTTGTCAGTCGGTATGTACACTTATATACACACACAGTTGGGCATATTTCTGCTCAGGGAAGAGGGCTCGTTCAAATGCGTCTTAGGCTCGCCAAGCAAAATAAAATAAAATAGAGGATTAAACAAATCACAAATACGCACATGCGTAAGTATAAACTTACATATACATTCATTCTCATGTGTACTGGTCAACAATGACATAGCGGGAGGTTTCATCTTTTCCCCAAATTGTAATTTATAAAAATGAGGAAAAACAAATGCTCTTTTTTTTTTTTTTTTTTTTTTTTTTTTTGCATTTCTCTCGTCGAGTTTTCCGTCTAAGTTGCCCCCAATTGTGGCGACGAAATAACCCTCCTTCTTTGCGTGAAAACGTAAACACAAAAAAATAACAAAATCACAAAGGAGGTAGACACTACACCAGATGCCTTGGCCAGAATGGAAAGAAAATTGAAATATTTCACGTGGTTGAGTGGAAGTAAAGATAAATAAGAATTTTTCCGTAAAAAGAAAAATATCAAATTAATACTCTGTGAAATCATGGAAGAGGTAAGATTGTGAGAAAAAAAATAAACCCCTTTTAGTAATCTTTGCATTGGACTCGTGCATGCAGTTGCTGAAAAAATGAACATAAATTCGAGAAATACCTTCATTATTTCGTTATACTTAGCTTTGTGCATATTAAAATTATTTGGATATTTTATATTT
Organism: Plasmodium ovale wallikeri; assembly: GCA_900088485.1. NCBI lineage: Eukaryota > Apicomplexa > Aconoidasida > Haemosporida > Plasmodiidae > Plasmodium > Plasmodium ovale. The sequence goes on along the minus strand of FLRD01000106.1, from coordinate 46,118 downwards.
GTATTAGTTGCTAAATTTATACAATCATTATTATATCCATCGAAAAAATTGTTGTTTATATACCTCACTAGGATGTGGCACAAATCTTGAAAAAGACCCCCTATTGTTCTCTTCCCATTTTGTGTTATATCATTTTTTAAAGCACCTGCTCCACTGTATATTATACTTATTGCATTGGCATTATGTATCCATATTTTACGATACACCAATTCGTCATATGTATTTTTAAAGAAATAAAAAGGAAAGCACTTTTGTTCATTTAATTCGATATGTACACTTTTCAACTGTAAGTATAAAACGTATTTTGCTATAAAACTTTGAAACACATTGGTTCTATCCAAACAGTCTATGCAATTTACGCGAAATACCCCCTTTTGGAAATTATCAATTTTTACACTAGACCAGGAAGGAAATGCTTCTCCATGATGTAAATTATAATTCATACTATTCGACATGGAAAAAGAAAAGTGAGAAAAATCTTTTAGGTCATCAATTACTGTTTTTAGTGACCTATGTAAAGTTTGTAAATTCAATTTATTAAATTCACTATGGAAATCAAACCAGGTATAATTATGTTGCACACTACAACTTTTTAAACATTTTTCAAAACATTGTCCCAAGTATTTTTCTCCAAATTTTTTATTTATCAAATTGGTAATAGAAATTTTCCCATAAATATTTTTCAATTTTTCCATATGCAAATTTAGTATTTGAGTATTTTCATTCATATCTGCGCATATATTTATTTTGGGTCTTATGCTTAAGGTAGGTTGCTGTTTCCACAAAACAGGTATAGATCCTCTAACTAATATATAACTAAAAACATTTGTTTTTTCAGTATTTTTACAAATTACTATTTGCTCTGTTTCAACAAAATTAGCGACATCTCCTTTTTCATTTCCTCCTCTACACCAAAATCTCACACCACTTCTATTTTTATTTTTTCTTGATATTAAATATAAAGTTATTTCATTATTATTGATGTATAAAATGTTTGAGTTAATGTACCCATGTATCAAAAATACAACAAAATCGAATCCATCAATTTTCATAAAATTTGCTAGTAGTTTCCAGTTCCATGTGTATTCCTCATTAATCTCCTTAAATTGTAATTTATCGAAAATGGGAACTGCTTCTGTTGCATTTTTACTGAATAGGTTGTTACCATCATGAAATTGTGCAGAATTCGTTGCATGCGTATTTGATTTTATTTTTTTATTTCTTTTTTCGGACTCATTTATGTAATTTCTCTGTAGAGACCCAGTCAAGTTATAGTAATAGGAAAAATAAAATGGGCCTTTGTTAAAAGCATGCAAAAAACAGGTTAATGTTTTTAATGTCTCCTGTTTTAATGTTCTATTCTTAAATTTATGAATATACGTTTCGTTGTAATATAATTTGCTATATTTGGAGACGAAGTTTTCAAAAAAAAAATTACTCGAATGAAATACACTGTCAAAGTAATTTTGAGTCTTAAACTGTTTATTGCAAAAAAATTTCTTATTTCCCTTTTTAGAATTATTATTTATTTCGTACAATCTTCCGTTGTATGATAAACTGCAAATTTCGTACTGATAACAGTTCTCACACGAATTGAGACTTGCACATTCTTCGTTCAGCTGAATAAAGGAAATTTGTTTTATTCTATAAATTGCTCGATTAAATAAATAACATACAATTTCTGCATCGGAAACTATTACCAAAAAATTTGTATTTTCTGATTTTATTATTCCTAAACAGCCGAAAAACCAAAATCGATTTTTTTGATCCTTTCCAATTTCAGAGTTATCCCCTACATACTCCTCCTTCTCCTTTACAATTTTTATATCTTCGAAGTAATTAATTTTTAAAATATTCTTTACATTATTTTCTATATTGACAATTGATAGATATTTTCCATGGGATTCTAGATAGTATTTTTTTGAAGGTAGACTAGGACAACTGATCATTTTAAATTTAGGCTTTTAGCTGAAATGTGGCAGATTTTCGCTCGCTAGCGTGGTTTCACCCTTCGTTTTATTTCTACTTATACTCTTTTTTTTTTTTTTTTTTTTAATTATTTTTTTAATAAAGGGTATAACTATTTTGTAGAGGGGAACAAAAAATTGGTGAACATTTTGTGGAAAAATTATATTACCTACCAAACGCTTCAAAATATTCTAACAAATTATCGCAATGTCGTGGTATTGCTAGGTTAATGGGTGCATGTTCGGTATATAATATGCATAACACAGGTATGCATTTACCTGCGCGTATACCTAAGCATATACTTCGCATATACCTACGCATACACCTACGCATACACCTACGCTTACAACCTACGCTTACAACCTACGCATATTATGCTTTTTAATTCATTGCCTTTTCTTTTTTTTTTTTTGAAATGCAAAATGTCATATGAAATTTCTACTTTACCAACATTCTCAGAATAAGATTTATTGTGGAGCGTCTCCAATGGGCATTCTAGGTTATATTAACTACATTCGCTCTTTTTTTTTTTTTTTTTTTTTTTTGTGTGCAATTATTCGTAGTTTTAGTTACATAAAATTAATAAACATACGTGCACTATGTACATACGTATGAGTGTTTATATGTTTGTGTACCATATATATATGCATATTATGTATATACATTCTGCATTTAACTTTTCTAATGTGCACAATATGCTTTTGCAGAAATGTACAAATGTATAATGTATACGTGTGTACAATTTATTCCTTTTCCTTCTTCGTCTAATTTTTTTCTATTCAAGGTTTACACGTGAAAAAAAAATACAATACGTGGACCTGACAATTTTGCTATTACAACTACCAACTTGTGCAGATTTTCTGAATTTTTCGCATGTTTTTATATATATGGAAAAAATAAAGCGCTAGCTTTTTTTTTTTTTTTTTTTTTTTTTTTCTAACCTCAACATAGCTATTTAGTTGGTGTAAACTTCGAGTTTTTTTTTTTTTTTTTTTTTTTTTGCAAAAAAAAAGATTAAAATTATGACAACGCAAGACATTTTTATGAAAAAACTGTACAGCAAGCTAAAAAAAATATATATATTTTTTTATTTTTAAAATTGTTAACATTATACACAAAATAAAAGAAATTAAATAAAGCCTAATTAAAATGAACAAAATTAGATTTGGCATGTTTTAGGGTCATCCATTTTGAGATGTGATACAGAACTGAAAAAAACACTGACATGAATTTATTGTATACTTGTTAAATTTTCTTTCTGAATTTAAACGGGTTTGATTTGGAATATTTCACCCTTGGTGCATTTTTTTTCCTTTTTTCAATTCTCCTCTTAGCCTTCTTATCTTTCTTGAGTCTCTTGTCCACGAACTTAACCTTGGTTTTTCCTCCCTTTTTGTTCTTCCCTTTGGCTATTTTGGATCCTCTCGATGTACAAACAACGTATGATTTTTCTCTTTTTTTTTCTAAAAGTAAAAGGGGGGTGAAAAACAAAACGAAACAGGCATGTATATGCATGCATTTATGCGTACAGCTTTGCGCGAGGGTTGACACAAGGATTATATATGTATTTATACATTTTAACAAATGCGCAGGTGGAAAAATATACTACCGCATGGGTGTATATATATATATATATATATGTACACAAAACTGGAGGCGCAACGCAATGGTGCGCATGTAGGAGAATGGAGCTCTGTTTTATCCAGTTCCAGCATGCGCTCATACCTGATTTGTTTTTCCTTAATATATTTGTTATGGCCTTTTGTTTAAGGAAGGGATCCGTCTCATCTTTTTCTATTTTTCCAATTTTTGCTTCTAACTTTTTCATTTTTTTAATTTCTCTTTTTTTATTTCTCATTTTTGCTTCAATAACTTTTTTAATGGGCATCTTGGTTATTTTGTTAATCTTACTCTTATACTGGTCTAACACAGATTTGTCGATTGGGATAATGGGTTTTCTATATTTTTTTTCCTCTTCCAAAAACCAGTTGGGAAGAATGTCCGCATCTTCTAGACATGAATTTCTATTAAACGAATCATCTATCAGGTCCATTCTACTTTTTTTATGAATTAGCTTTTCTCCTATGTACCTTATCAGCGCTAATTCGTCTTCGTCTTTAACCAAATTGGAAAAATATTCATTTACATTTTGGGAACTTTCGCTAGTTTTCACTATAGAAAAGGTAGAATTTTTCATCTTCAATTCGCTGTTTCCGTATTTTTCCCTTAACTTTTTCTTTCTCTCCTTCTTGGCTAATTTTTCTGGAAGTGGAATTTTAGGCATTTTGCTTGCGTCTATTTCTTTTATGTCTCCACAATTATCCGTTTCGTTCCCTTCCACCTTTTCGTCGTCGCTTCCTCCGCCATTTCCCTCGACGATCTCCATTTCTCCCTCTGCATCCTCGGCATTCGTCATTTCGGTGTCCAGCTGCGAAAATATATTAGAGAAAATTTTCTGATTGAAAAATCGATTTATATTGGGCGCTTCACCTTCTTCTTCTGCTTCTTCCTCCTTCACAGTTTTTCTTATGCGAATTATTTTATCTACTATCTTTTGAATGTGTTCATTTTGTTTCAGTAATTCTCCATATTTATGTCTTTTCTCTGGGGTAATTTCCACTTCGTCGTAATCCTCCTCTGATTCGTTCCCTTCCCCGAAGTGACTGTCATCCTTATCATCGTCGCTTTCGTTGTTGGCGCTCTCGTTATCGCTTAAATACTCCTTCAATTTTTTCTTCATCATGAATTCTTCATTTTTCAATTCCATGATTTTTTGGATCTTCATAAGCTCTTCGTTTTTGAACTCCATTGCCCTTTTTCTTCTTGTCATTTTTTCCGTATCATTCTCTTCATTCATTTTTTGTTCCTTTTTCTTTTTTTCCTTCATTTTTTCTTTTTCATAATCCAAATTAACAAGATATTCCAGCTGCTCCAGTTTGGAATTATTATTCCCATTAAAATTGGCCTCTTCTTCGTTTTCGCTTGATGAATTATCTCCCTCATTTATTTCTAGTTTATCACTATTTTTGCTACTCCTCAAAATGTCAAGGTGATCTTCGAACTTTTGCGTCTTCAGTAATTTTAGCATATCCTTATTGAAATGTATCTCATCATTGTCGTAATCGATTTTGTGTGACTTATTCCCTTTTTTTTTTTCTTGTTCTTTCTTCAGTTTTTTGGCCTTTTTTTTTTTCTCTCTTTTTTCTTTCTTCTCAATATATTTTGAGAATTCGTTTATCTCGTCCCCTTCGTCTGCCTCTGCTTCGTCTACATTCTCCTCGTCCGCCTCCTCTTCGTCTGCCTCTGCTTCGTCTACATCCTCCTCGTCCGCCTCCCCTTCGTCCGCTTCCGCTTCGTCGGACGAACTGCTGAGCCCCACTTCGTGCAACGTCGCCTTCGTGCTCGTTTTCGAGTCGCTTCTCTGCTGTTCCAGCTTGAGAGATGATTCCGACTCAGTTGCGGGAAGAGACTGTTGTTCATATTTTATTATTCCCTTTTTAATTTTGTACCTCCACTTTAAGAGATGAAATAGATCAGACTTCCCCAATACCTTGAGATCTTTGCATAGGTGAAAAATTTCCTCAGTTGTGCTTTTATTGTTATAAATTGCGTCATAGGTGTTCTTTACTGATGGGTCTGTTGAATTCTTGTAATTTTCATCAAAGGTAAATTTATTGTTTTTTATTATTAAATCAACATAATTTTCACTGTTGATAAATTTGCACACATCAGTAGCTCTGTAATCATCTCCAACATTATAACCTTGTCTATTTTTTTTGGCTTTTAATTTTAAAATGGTGGAAAGTCCCTTTTTTTTTTTTTTTTTTTTTTCTTTTTCACCGTTTTCATCTTCTTCTTCTTTACTACTATCCGTAGCATTTCCATCACTGAGCTGTGCACTATTTTTTTTAGTTGACTCATCCTTAAATTTGCTGCTAAAAATGTAGGTATAATCAAATAACTTTGATTCAATTTTTATGTTCAGAAAATTAAGAGCAATTAGATATATTTCTGAAGATATTTCTCTACTACTTCTTGGCTTTACATGTTTTACTTCCCCAAATAATTTTTCTAGAACCCATATTAATGATATGTATTCTTCATTTCTGAAAACTTTCGTAATAAAAATTCCTCCTTTCTTTAAAAATGTATAAGCTATTTTTATGCTACTAAGAACTAACACATTTTGATTGAAACTATCATACGAATATGTTGTGCCTACATTTGGTGCACCATCATTCAAAATTACATCTGCTTTTTCGCTCTTTATAATACTTCGTATCTTTTTTATACAATCTATCGTGGTAATATCACTCCTTATTGTTATTACGTTATTATCAATTTTTCGAATTGGATCCAAATCTACACCTATGATAGTACTGCTCTTCTTCATATTTTTATACGCAACCTGTAACCACCCCCCAGGTGCAGCACATAAATCGATCAATACATTTGCATCCTTAAAAATATTATACTTTTGCGCTATCTGAATTAACTTAAATGCGGATCGCGCTCGAAACCCGGCTGATTTGGCTAGCTTATAATACTTGTCGATCCTCTCTTTTCCGACTTTCTTCTTCTTCCCCATTTCGTCCTACCCCAGATTCAGCCGTTTGCCCTATGCAATGTGCCCTATGCAGTGTGCCCTATGCAGTGTGCCCTATGCAGTGTGCCCTACACGGTAGTACCCTATGTTTACTAACGTGTACGTGCCTCTTTACAAATGTAAATCCTTGTATTTATGTACAGCTTTACAGAACTTCCAAAAAGGGGAGGCAGGAATGTTCGCTTCAAATGTAATGAGTACTTACGTTTCAGTAGCTTTTTCCTCAGTTAAATGGGTCCTCCCCCTTTTTAACTGCTTTATCGATAAAAAGAGGAACTGATGAAATATGTATTTCTTTATTTTCTCTCATAAGGAAGGGAATCTTTTTACGCAGTTCTTCACCAGCACTATGACGAAGGCAAAAATGGCCAATCACAATTTATAAAAATAAATAAAAGGGAGAAAAAATTGGAGATATGAAAAATTCCACCAATTTTTAAGTAGAATGATTATTTTTAAAATATGAAAAAGCGAAAGGAGAGAGGATATTTAAATTGTTACCCTTGTAATGCAGAATAACCTGGTAATTCTTTTCCCATCCGTGCTTTCCCTCTTTTTTTTTTTTTTTTTTTTTTTTTTTCCCCTCGTATGTTCTATATTCAATAGTAGAAAACAGGGTTTATAAGTATCTCGTGAATGTTTACCTCCGTCACATATTTTTCCATTGTAAAAGGAAAAGAGAAATTATCTCCAGCAAATGGGTTTGTCCCGTTTCAGTTTTGCTTTTTCCATTTTTGGAAATCTCCTGTATATATACAATTCGTTACACAAGACCGTACATCGTAAAAGAGCGCCATCCTGAGCAATCCTGATACACGCAACAGATGTGGCAACCGTGGTATACGTGATAGACGTGGCGAACGTTATAATTGAAAGTGTCGCGGGGACTTTTATATTTCCCCCCTTTTTCAAGCCACCACACGGACGTTTAAAAAGCCTTTGCCATTTGCTTGGACCCATATGCATACATTGTTGAAATGTTTTTACTACATTTTAAAATGAAAACGGGAAAGATAATAAAGTTGTGCTTTTGGCAAAAGGGTTGTACATACTCTTCTTACGCAAAGGTGCGAGGTAAAATTAGTTGCGTGAAGCTGAAATGGAGTAATGTACGAAAACTAAAAACTTAAATATATCAAAAAAATAAAAATAAAATAAGATAAAATAAGATACGATAAGATAAAAATAAAGTAATAAAAATCTTGTGTGAGTAATATGCCCACACGTTTACAAATATATACGTAGAAGAGGGATAGAGAGAGGGGGGGGCTCATCGGAGTGACTTCAAAGCGTATGCACGAATAACGGAAAGAAATTGTGCGTATGATTAACTGGTTACATGGCTCTATTTTTTTTTTTTTTTTTTTTTTTTTTTTGGCATACCTTTAATTTCGAATGAATGCCTCCGCCTGTTTTCCTACCTAAATGTGCAACTCCCCCCGAATACCCAAAATGCAATATCAAACAAAAACAATTTAAAATACTCTATGGTTATAGAAATGATTGCAATATGGTCAGAATTTTTCAGGTCATCTGAATATCGCCTATGGATACTATTGCCACGATGAGACCGTACAGTCCTGCAAAAAAAAAAAAAAAAAAAAAAGCAGAAATATTCACAAGGGTCGAACGAATATATGCATAGATGCACACAAGGCACTGGGCACATTTAAAAAAACATTGTAAGCTGGTATCGATAATTATCCACGTTACGCATGCAAGGGGGCATTATTCTCATAGGGTAAAACCCCATGAAAAAATAATAGAAAGGATTGTACCTATAACACTGGCACAAATTTCAATCATAAGCATTCTGACGAACAAATCTGAACTGTGGGCATCTCCCAAGGCACACGAACTACCAGTTATACCAACGGAAACGCTAAGTGGAGGAGGGGGAAAAAAAAAAAAATAAAATAAAATACAAGCACGTATTTTCATATATATTTATGTATACTAGTACATGTGCAAATACATGTCTCGTTCGTGGCTTAGACATTTGTGGGGCAAATCACTATTTAATTTCACATATAAGGTGTTCCTTTCCGTTTACGTTTTTTATTTTGGTAACAAGCATACCCAGAGACGAGGTTCGAAAGTCCTGCAGTTAGGCCACTAGCAAAAAGTGCCCATCCTCCCCGTATGGTATTCATAACTAATGCATCCGTTTGTGTTGTTAATACTAACGGGGCATGAACTTCCTTCTTCAACCCGCTAAATTTAATTTGCAAAAAGACCGCGGTGATGACACCATACATACCTGCACATATAAGTTACATGTCCGTGTGTATGGGTATAAAGGATGAGAAAGCAAGGGGAAACTGCATATGTTACTGCGAGACGCATGCGTGTGTATAACCTCCTTTTTTATGCACACTTTTGTAACTTTTGGTTACTTACCTAAGGCTTCGCAAAAAATGATGGAAATTAGATTCTTCGAAATTATACGTGGAGCCTTAACGGATGCCCCTACAATACTCGTGCCGCAAATGAATATGCCCCTGTGTTAAAAAAAAGAAGTGCACGCATGCATATACACATGAATGGATTCACGTAAAGGTGTACGTATTAGGCGCAAACAAAATAGTAAGCGTCATTACAACCTGGGTAGCGTTCGAGCAAAACGGAAAACACGCTTATAAACGACAGTATTCATTTCCCCTTTTGCGGCGCATAGGAATTGTTTATTCTGCAATTACACTTACCATGCTGCACCAATAATGGAAAGAAATAAGGAAAGTGCCACCCCTAACAATCCCCAATTGTAGGGAGATATGGATCGAATTATCTCAAACCAGGAATTGTACATAGTGTTTTAATCTCCTTACTGTCTTTTTTTCTTTTGCTAACTTTTCTTCTCTTTTTTCTTCCTCCCACCCTTTTCTACATCAATCGGGAAAAAAAAAAAGGATCTTAAAAATTGGTTATGCTGATGTTCTAACAAATGTGTTCAACTGTGCTTGTGCTGCTTTGTATCTACAACTGGAAAGTTTACTTCCTCCTGCTATTTCGCTACTTTTCCGTTTCGCAATTTTGTAACTTTCCTGTCAAAACTGTGGATGGGATTAATTGTAGGAAACCGGGGGGGGAGGGGAAGGGGAAAGTTAAAAATAATAAAGTAAAACTGTAAAGGATATAAAACGTGCACCAATTTTTGTTGAGGGTACTCTCTATATCCCTGTTGTGCTTCTCACTGAGTCTTCCTTACCTTCTGCTGTGTTACATTAGTATTCATTCAAATGTTATGAATATATTTGTTTGCTTTCTTTTTGGAAGGAGAATTCTATACAGATAAAAAATGGATGGTTGAGATTGCAATGTGGTCTATATATATAAAACCCTGCAGTCACGTTAATTTCATTTCTTATGCAGAAGTAAACATGGGAAATATACGCTTTATTCTTTTCTCTTTCCTTACGTTCTCCTTTTTGTGGAATCTCTCAAAATGGGTAATGCCAATTTGCCCTTGAAAATGCTATGACTTGCGCATTCTTTCGTTCTTTCACGTGTTTGTAAAAACGTAAAGGAATGAACAGCAAGGAGAAATAAAACCGAGAAGTTGGACGAAAGGGGAAGAAGCAAAACGAATTTACCACTTTGTGAAGGGTGTTTTTTTTTTTTTTTTTTTTTTTCTTTGCCAATCCAGCTTCTGCTTTTTCCTTTTCCCTATTGCGTAGCTAACTGTAAGATGTACATTTCGTGCGTTTCATAAAAATATTGCTTATGTATGAGTGTAATTAATTTTTTTTTTTTTTTTCAGAGGAAACCCTTATTCTTTTTTTGGTACTCAAAAAAAAAAATGTATATTCCGTAAAGTCCTTTTTGCATGAAATGTTATGTAATCAGTTACGTAAATGTGCATTTGTACATATATATATATATGCATAGCGCATGCATATGTACAGCACATGCATACCGTATATGCACATTAATAAGGGCTACTTTTCTTTTTTCTTACGTTCTCTACTATTTTTAACTTTTCCTTTTTTTCCTCATAATTTTTTACTTCCATATGTTTATAACTACCACATAATATGATATATGCCTATTCCCCTTATGCATTTTTCGCCTTACCTTTTTTAACATTCTTGTGCGGCTGTTCCGTTCCCCCATTGAGATTATGCATTTACGCGCATTTCCTGTTCGCATATTGTGCAGATCGTCTGTCCGCCTTCTCATCAGTTCGTCCACTCATCCGTTTGTTTCCTTTTTTCACATTTCTTTGCATTTGATCGCTTTTCCAGAATTTTTTTTTTTTTTTTTTTTTTTTTTTCAAGCTATGAGAAAAAAATAACTTGCTTATTCAGGTAAAAAAAATGTCATCTTTTAATTTACCAAAAGAAAATAAAAAATGTACCCAGCTGGTATATACTGCAAAGGTGGACGTTAAAATGGTGACTGTACACATGTACAAATAGTATGCCCAAATGGGAATGTTTACGGACGAGTTTTAAAAACAAATGAGGAATGGTTAACTTTCGTAAAAGTGGAAAGCATAATTCGTTGTGACCTGAGGAGGTAAACAAAACGGGATGTAGTTTTTTTTTTTTTTTTTGCAGAGCACGGTTATGGTATATATCTACACATAGAGGAGTAGCATGCGCAGAAAATTGCGACAGGCGTCCTTTTCGTAAATAATGCCAGATTTTTTCCTCAATTAAGAGAATTACAAAATGTGCACATGTAAGTATGACCATTACGGTGAGAACCACTTTCCGATGGAAACATGACAGGATAGAAATATGATGGGGAAAAAAAAAAAAAAAAGGAACGAGAGTGGAAAAAGGATTGAAAGAACATAGCATTTTTTTAACCAATCAGTTGTACCCGTTTTGAAAAGAAAGAGTGAATAACTAACATTCTCAGTGTTATGTAAAAGTAGTGAATGATAGGCTTAATTTATTCCACTTTTTTAATCTTTTGTGCATGTATTCTCGTATTATCTTAAAAAGAAAGGAGTTGGCAAAGTAACTATGCTTTTAATCCAAACGCGTGGATGTATGTACGTGGCATATTTCCAAAATTGTGAACACGTGAAAAGGGGAATTGGTTCACCACAGGAATTTGCCAGAACATGCCTGTAGGATGTCTTTTTTGAGGAAAAAATTTAAACCGACATATTTTACAGCTAAGTGTAGGGAAATTCTTTGCTGCTATGCATTTGAAAGGTTTTAATTGCAAAGCAGTGAAATGGGGGAAGAGTAAGCACCCAAGGAAGCATCCCATTGGGGTATTTTTAATTCATGGGAAAATAACACGAAGATTGCTGTCCTATACATATACCTAAGGTGTTACTACACGTATGCGAATTGCACAACGTATAATTCATTTCGAACTTTTTCCACCAAAGAGAGGTTACTTTTATCGCGTAAAGCATATTTTTTCTTTAAAATGATGAACAGAGGTAAATTATAAACCGTATGCAATGTATTATACGCCTTTACAAGGGAAGGTTCATGCCTAATTTAGGGAAAAAAAAAAAAAGGGGAATAAAATGGAAAAGCAGAAAAAATGGGCTAAACCACTACGTACAAGGGGGAAAATGCAAAACATAAATAGGTACTTATGTGACTATATGGGTTCATAACGCATTAGTAATGCGGTACGACCTTGTTTACGCACATGTATTACTCACCTCAGTCATTGTGGTGTTAAGTTAGATGTTTCATTTTCACCAAATTTGTTTAAGGAAGCATGCTTTTTTCGGTTCCACTCTCAAAAGGAAACAAATGCCTTCTCTCTTGTGGAAGGGAAGAGGGGGACGTGTACACTTTTAATATATATATATATATATATATATATATATATATATATATATATATATATATATATATATATATATATATATATAGAATGGTTATCCACGGATGTACCTGTGCAGTTCTCCCCCGTTTCTGCATGTTGCCCTTTGGCATAGAAATAGCCGTAGGATGACAGTAAAAAAGAAATTTATATATGGTAAGTTCAACTGTAGAAAAAACAAAAACGGCATATATATGTCACAAAATCGTGTTTTAAAATTTGACTGGTAAAGAAGCCTTCGGTGAAGAGGCAATGAGCTTCGTGCCTGTGCATGTGTTTATATATGTATATGCGTATATGCTCTCTTCGATGCATATGGCCTTTTTTTTGTTTTTTTTGTTCATTTCTACACGCGGTCACAGCATGTCGCCGCGCGACTCGGGTATGTTCATCGTAAAAGTAGGTTTTATTCCATTTTATGGCGTGCCTAATTCAGAATGGCCATTTCGCGGATTTTGCATATTTTGCATATTTTGCATATTTTGCAGATATGCAAATCCCCGTTCGCGTGGGTTGGGCTTTACCATTTTGCTAGTTATCCCGTGGGCCGCGTTTTAAAGATTATTTTTTTTTTTGCCTTTTTTGCCAATTTTTGCCCATTTTTGCTATTTTTGCCTATTTTTGCCCATTTTTGCTATTTTTGCCTATTTTTGCCTATTTTTGCTATTTTTGCCTATTTTTGCCTATTTTTGCCTATTTTTGCTATTTTTGCTATTTTTGCTATTTTTGCCTATTTTTGCCTATTTTTGCTATTTTTGCTATTTTTGCTATTTTTGCTATTTTTGCCTATTTTTGCCTATTTTTGCCTATTTTTGCCTTTTTTTTTAATTTTTGTTTTTTTTTATTCTTATTCTCTTTGCGCTTCTTCCGTCCGTCACCTTATATCCATGTGCCATTCTTTAAAACAAAGAATAAATTATAATTAGCATATTTAACTAAAAAAAAAGTCGAAATTTGCATTTATTTTTTTTGGCAAAATTTCGGCGTACTTTTCTATTTAACGATATATTATGTCATGTTAAAATTGTGGAGAAAGTCTTTCTTTCTTTCTTGCTTTCTTGCTTTCTTTCTTTTTTTTTTTTTATTTTTAAAATAGAAGATTTTTTATGCGCAGAAAAAGGGAATAGCTAAAAAGAGAGATCCAGTTATGCTTTATATATGTACGTATATGGAAGGTATACATAAATATATGTATATATTTGAGCGAATGCGTGAGTAACATAATAGGGGATATATATGTGTGGGTATTTTCTAATTGGCCACAAAATTTCATGTTCCCGTTGTGAAACATTGCACCTATAGTAAGTAATAAAAAAAGGGATACACCTAAAGGGAATAACATTAGTAGTGATAAAATTTCATCCGATTTTATATTTCCTAAGATTTGGTTTCCTCCCCCCTTCACTACACCTTAACACTAAGAGTGCACAATATTAACAATCTGATAATTGCACCTAAAATAGGAATTGGGAAAAGTGCATTTTATTGTTCATATAAAAAAGAAGTACATTATATCCATCCGAAGATATAACAAGACAAAACATCATAGTAAGATTAAAAAAAGTAAGGAGATTTTTTTTTTTTTTTTTTTTTTTTTTTTTGTTCCGACAATAATGAACATATTTGAGCACGACGTGAAGAATGTGGAACAAGGGAATGTAGTAGCAATTTTAGGAGCTCAATGGGGTGATGAAGGAAAAGGAAAAATTATAGATATTTTGTCAAAACATTCAGATATTACTTGTCGATTTAATGGTGGAGCAAATGCAGGACATACTATATCAGTTAAAAATAAAAAATATGCATTACATTTATTGCCATGTGGAGTATTATATACAAACAATATATGTGTATTAGGAAATGGAATGGTTATACATGTAAAAACATTAATTAACGAAATAAATGAAATAGGAGGAAATATATTGGATAGATTATATATATCTGATAAAGCACATATTTTATTTGATATACATCAAATTATAGATACAATACAAGAAAATAATAAATCAAAAGAAGGAAATCAATTAGGAACAACAAAAAGAGGAATAGGTCCATGTTATTCAACCAAAGCATCAAGAATAGGTATAAGATTAGGTATATTAAAAAATTTTGAAAATTTTAAAAATAATTATATTAAATTAATAGATCATTTAATGAATTTATATAATATTAAAAAATATAATAAAGAAGATGAATTAAAATTATTTTATATATATCATAATATATTAAAAGATAAAATTATTGATATTATATATTTTATGAATAAAAATATATTAAATAAAAAACATATACTAATTGAAGGTGCTAATGCTGCTATGCTAGATATTGATTTTGGTACTTATCCTTATGTAACTAGTAGTACTACTACTGTTGGTGGTATATTTTCTGGACTTGGTATACATCATAAGAATTTAAATTTAGTTATTGGTGTTGTTAAATGTTATTTAACTAGAGTTGGTAATGGACCATTTTTAACAGAATTATTAGATAATACTGGTAATTATTTACGAGAAAAAGGCTTTGAATATGGTACTACAACTCAACGCCCTAGAAGATGTGGTTGGCTAGATATTCCCATGCTTTTATACGTAAAATCTATCAATTGCATAGACATGGTTAATTTGACCAAACTGGATGTCCTCTCCGGTCTTAAGGAGATTCTCCTCTGTGTCCGCCTCAGGAGCAAGTCAACAGGTGTGTGCGTTTGTGCGTTTGTGCGTGTGTGCATGTGTGCATGTGTGCGTTTGTGCGTTTATGCGTTTGTGCGTTTGTGGACTATCATCCGTTCCTCGCCGCGCGAGCCAAGCACATCGGTATCGCATAGCTGTCGCTGCAATAGCTGCGCGCGCCGAGCATCGTACTGCATATCTGTCGCCACAATCGATGCGTGATCCTTTCCCCTCCTCGTAGGCGATCTTCTGGAGCAGGGGTGTTACCCACTGGAAGAAGATGAAGCAGAAAAGTTCGAACCGGTTTATGAAACATTTGAGGGTTGGGAGGAAGACATATCGAACTGTACCAAATTTGAGGAGCTCCCCACCAATGCGCAAAAGTACGTCTTGGCGATAGAAAAATATATTAACACACCCATCGTTTGGATAGGAGTTGGCCCAAACAGGATAAACACAATTACGAAGAGGTGAGAGAAGGAGGTAGGAAGTAGGAGGTAGGAGGTAGGAAGTAGGAGGTAGGAGGTGCGAAGTAGGAAGTAGGAGGTCGTCCCCGCCCCCCGTTCGATCCATTTACATTTCCTTCCCCCCCCCACATAGGTACTAACAGCATGTTCTCACCCTTTATCTTAACTTTCGGTATATTCTCCGTACGCAACCTCCTCTTTTCCCCCGTTTCCTCTGCAAAGGCCGTGGGCAAGGGGATACCACTTGGTTTTAGCAAATCGTGAGACTCCTGGCGAAAGTACCATGTCTCTCGCGGTACCTCCTTCGCACGGTCCACACGCGCGCACATATATATATATATATACATGTTCGCATCAAACATGCACGTAGTCGAGCTTGCCCGTGCATGCATCATCTACCCACTGCGGCATAGCTCTCGCGGAGCACAAATTGCATAACCTTTCTGGCGTTTTATGGCAAACAATAATAATATTTTTTTTTTTTTTAAGTGTTCTTTATTTTTGGTAAAAATTAACTATAGAAAAAAAAAAAAAAAAAAAAAGGTATATCAAACGATAAAAAAGCATGCAAATAGAAAGGAAGAACGTCTTATTAAGGGGCGGGGGAGGGGAGATGGGATAGCACAGGAATTCGTGCGCAATACGAATGTACTTTAGCAAAGATGACAATGTTTCTCTTCGCACGTTGCTCCCCGTTGTCAAATTGCACGAAGTAGTTTTTTCCAATTGTTGCACCTTTTTGGCAACCACATTTAAATAATTTTTTCCAACACTTCGTTGACACCATCTTTGGCAAATCCAACGAGGTCACAATCGAGTTCTAGAAAATCGATAGTGAATCCACATTGTAAAAAAGAAAAATCAAACGGTACAATGTGTTTTTCCATGATAATATCAGCATTATGTTTACATTCAAATATGTGCTCACATAGTGACGATAAGGAATGTACACCATCTTTTCCGAACAAGTCGTCAATAATCTTGTTAGAGTTACATCTCTTTATTTCTTTTTCATATCTTAAAAATAGCTTCTTTTCTATCAAATTATAGCAGTTGTATTTATTCATATAGCCATAATATACAAAGGGACTTACTAGAAACAGATTCTTCATATTTTGCACACTATTAACGAGAAGCACAGCACTGAATTTTTTTCCTAATCTTAGTTCCTGTCAGGAAGGGAGAAGGGCATGCAAGTTAGGAGAGGGTAATTCGCGAGTGGGCAATTCGCGAGGGTCGAAGTTTCGATGTAAGCACGAAATGGATCTGCTCTTTTCGCCGCGGTGGCTGAAGAAGCCCCATTTTGTAGGAGCTCAATTTTCTTTTCTTTTTAAATCTTTAAACATTCCGTTTATGTAAAAATGGTACTTACTTTAATAATGTTCTTTTGCTCGGGACAAAAACAGTCAACATTGTTTCGCATGGCAAAAACACATTGTCTCTTCTCATCAAAATTTTCTTCCTTTAACAGATTTTTTAAATTTTCGAATTTCTTTTCTTGATTTCTCACTTTATGCTCATGTTCATTTCTTCTATAAGGCGTGTTTAACTTTGGTCTTCTTTGGGATATTTTTCCCTATGTGGATGGGGGGAAATGACAAAATTGGGAACTCCTTATAGGAAGGGGGTTGCACACGCTGCGCATTCTGCGCATGATACGCAACATGCGCAACATAAGCAGCATACGCAAGTTTTTTCATACTGCATATGTGGGACACTTTCTCGGGAGACCATTTCGTGGTATCCTTTCCTCTGCATGACTCACGCAAACAGTTAGGCCCCTTAAATGGTCACATTTGAACCATTTTAGGAAAATTTTTGTACTTACTTTTACATCTTGCTCATTCGTTTGGTTCCCTAGGAGAACATTCTTTTCCTCCTTATATTTTACTTTCAAGATTCTTCTATACTTTATACGTTTCCTTTTATCTTTTCCAGCTTTTTTTTCTGGTTGTTTTGTTTTCCCCTCTTTCCCCATTGCTTCTAATTTTTCAATGGGGTTATCTGAAGCAGTTTGTAGTTACGTTCAACTGTAAGGGGGGGTTCAAAACGGGACGAAAAATTGACGCAAAACTGATGAAAAGTTACAACAAAATTGCAAACAAAGTGGGAAAGCGGAGTGGAAACAAAATGAATAAGTAAAGTGGAATAAAAAACAAAAAAGATTATATTTTTTCTTGAGAAAAGGGTAAAACGTTAACTAGCCACAAATTAAGGGAAGGGGCAAAAAGGAGCAAAAATAAAAGTAAATGTAGATTGGCAAGATTAAACGCATGCATATTTCATATGCTTATGCATTTACATTTTAAATATGCAACCCCCTATATAGATGAAAAATGACATACAATTCGGCACCGCACTTGGAAAAAAAAAATTTTTTAAATAAACTCTCAAGTTGCCACGCTAAGGAGCAGCGGCGAGGATACATATCACTATACAGAAAGGGGAAAAATGGATTGTCATCTTTTCATGCCTCCACCATATTTAAAAACTTCCCCCTGAATTTAACCATTAAACGTTTGAAAAAGAGAGGTAAAGAAGTGGCAAAGAATGCGAGGGCAAGAAAAGCGGAGGAAAAAATGGCAAAAAAATGGCGCAACGACTAAAGGGGAAATATTTGCGGGAAATTTTCGGGGAGTTCCAAAGGTTTGGCTGAAAAGGCTTTTCTGCGTCCCATACTATAAGTACATAAATCCCTTCGCTTAAGTTTAATCTATGCGAACTTTTACCTTTTTTTGAATAGTTCTATCTCTATACAAAATGAAAAAATAGGCTAATTCAAAAATTGTCCCTATCTGCTGTATCAACCTGTGAGTTGTTTTTATCGTCTTTCCCACCCCATGGTTGTTGCATTGTCAGCATTTTGTCCTCGATTTTTCCCTTTTCTTGTTGTAAAAACTATTCGCAAATGCACCTCGCAAATGAACTTCGCAAATGTACTTCACAAATGAACTTCGCAAAGCGGGATTCTATGCGACCTACATGGTGTGCTTCTTATGGAGAACCTTCTTGCCATTCAGTGTGACATATTTCAGATTGCACAATCTTGCTGGTTTGTTGGCCATTAGCTTGTCCATTTTGTTGTCTCCCTGCGATCTCTGTGTTCTGCACAGCTTGTGGCTTATATCGAAGTTCTTTTTCTTTGCCAATTCTGCAGGGTCGTTTTCAAAGTCATTTTCGCGTTCCGTGGACTTCCTATACTCGGACACAGTGGGCCCTTTACTGTTCATACCCTGCTCATTTCCATGTGAGCTGGTGGGTTCCTCATAGTTTTCCCTTTTTTTGTAAAGAAGAGTGGTTTTTTCCAAACTGTTCATGTTTGAGATAGGTGGGAACTGAGAATTTTTTCCATTTTTTTTTTTCTGCGTAATGTTTTTCGGTTTTATGTTTGGAGCAATTTGCAGTTCATCCTTTGTGATTTTCCCTTCTTTTTGTTTAATTGTTTTTAATGGCAAGGTTGCTTTTTTTTTTGTATAATTTTCATTTTCGAAAAGGGTTAGAAGATATCTGTCAAAAAAATTTTCCTTACTATCAAGGATACAATTTTCATTTTTCATATGTACTTGTATCATTTTATAAATAGAAATTTTTTCCAAAATAAACATTTGCGTACTTTTCATAAATTTATACAAAGAATAACAAATAATTTGTAATGTATAAATAATTTTTAATCCTTTTCTTTTACCAATTAATTCAGTTTTTCCATTTATTTTCTTCTTTTTTTCAACATCATTTATATTTATATAATTATAAGCAACTTTTCTTTTCCTTTTTAAATAGCTATTTGCCCATATTTGCATAACTAAATTTTCAATATAATCACCTGTCTTGTAAGGTAAAAAAAATTCACAAAACCAATTTATTTCATCTGTAAAATATTTCAAATAATTTTTATATTTAACTTTTTTCCAGTAAAATTTTATATATGGTTTTTCTTCCATGTATATTTGATTTTCTTTTGTTCCATATACATCATGAATTGTTAAGTGTAAAATGAGCAAGTCGTCATTAGAGGAAAGCATGTTTTTGCGGGGGGTGGACAGGAAAGTTGTAAAGCCTGATGTCGGAGATACATGCGAGATCTCGTTCGCAACTATTTAACACTTACGGGTTGGTATTCGCAACTAATTAACGTATTGGGGATGTCCTACGCAATATTTAAAACATTCGGGATGTCATTCGCAGTATTTAACACATATGAACAGCGGCTGCAATATTTAAGGTTGTAATTCGTGGCGATATATAAAAAAAAAAAAATAAAATAAAGAAAAAACAATTATGAAAAAAGGCTTCTTTTGAAGGAACATTCATTTGACATTAAAAAGGCGGTGTAATTTTTTATCAGACGAGGGGAAAAATGGGGGAAGACACGAATGTAGAAGCGAATGGCGATATGAACACAGAGGGGAGATTAAACAGGAGGGGGAATGACCACCTTATTTCTGCACGCGTGGGTGGTTCTTTTCCCCTTTTCTCAAAAAAGGGATCAGATAACTTTCTGCACAATTACAGCTGCGAAAGCGCATGATGATTACAGAGGAAAAATATGAGCAAAAAAATTTGCTACGTTTAACTTCTTAATCTCCAAACAACAGATTAAACCATGCACTTTGATCACGTCTCAAATTCAAAAGAGTGAAAACTTTGTCGAGTTGGAGAAACACTCAAACAAGAAAAAAAAAAAAAAAAAAAATGCTCGCAGGACGCTTATTGCTGTCTTTTCTTCTGCACAAAATTGGAGCTTTTTTCTTCTCTCCATGTGCACTTCTTTACAGGAAAAAAGGGTGAAAAAAAAAAAAAAAAAGCACAGCAATCCTCCATCTGCGAACTAGAGATCTTTCATTTTTTGGCCGTTTCACCCTTTGGTTCATTTAAATTACAACTCGTGGTGGTAAAAATGCGCAAAATTAACGAAACGTTGTTTTGTGCAAAGGGGACGTAAGTAAAGGCCTTTTCTGATGCATTATACATTTTTTCAGTTTTCCACAACTGCATTTATAAATACAATTCTTACAAAGACAAATGTGTACAAACGTTATGCATGCATACATGCATACATGCATACATGCACGCATGTACACCTGCCGCGTGATAGAGAAAAGTTGCTCTCATATAGAGACTTCCAACTTTGAGCTGTCTTTTTTTTTTTTTTTTTTTCCCTTCACATGATGAGGAATCTGACTGTCTGGTAATTTTTTACATGAAGTGAAAGTAGTTTTTTTTTTTTTTTTTTTTTTTGCATAACTTGTTAATATTTTGCCCCAAGTTTTCATTTGTGTTGCGAAGGATGTGATCAAAATCAAAATTTCTATCGAGAGCAAATTTTTGTGATGACATGAATGTGGCACTTTGAGTAGAATGGGATTTTATGTGGGTATTTATTTTTTGCAATAAATAATCATATGTAGGATTATACGTATGAGCTGTGTTTAATACATTTGTCATTGCTGTTACTAGTGACCCACCTGGTGCCTCTTGTCTAGATGAATACAGTTCATTTGAAAGTTCTTTATCTTTACATGCACTAAATTGACTCACATCACAAACAACATGAAATGGGTTCTTTACCTCTTTCCATTTCTTTTGTTTGACTTTGTATTTGTAAGCTAAATCTAGGCAACTTCCAGAATTAGAGCAATCCATAACTGCTATTAATTTTACACCATTATTTAGAGGTTGTATTAAATATTTGTGTAATTCATCATCAATTATTTCTCCTTCTGTCCTAAAATCACAAGGAACTATTGCTTCATTGTATCCATCTTCTTCAATGCATGTAGGATCTTCCTTTTGAGTTCCACGTCCAGAATATAGAAAAAAAAAAACATCACCCATATTATTATCTCTAGTTAACCAAGCTAATGCTGATAAAATATTTTTTCGAGTTGGTCTATAATTTGGATCTGTTTCATTATCTATTAGTCTAAGTATATTCATTGAGGAATCATAAAAATTGTACTTTGATATAAGTAGCTCCTTCATCCTTATAGTATCATTTGTACAACCTCGTAATTCTTTATTAGATCCGTAATAGTTTATTCCTATAAGTAATGCTTTTTTTTTATTTCCTGTAGAAAAATACAGAATTTTCTCCGAATAGGGGGATACAACCATGCCACTGTACATGTTCGCGTGATTCCCATACGTGCAAGAGTTGCCACTTCCTTCTTGTCGAGTTCGTCCGCTAGACATATTTATTCCAATGGGTATGGTATGCTCAATAGTCGGGGGAACACTTAGATGAGCTGTATACGGTTTGTTACTACCACCATAGCAGACGTTATGAGCACTCCAGTTGGAGAAACCGCTGGATGATGGAACCGTTTGGACATCCGCAAAACCCCATTGGTTGCAACTTGGATTAGGGTTATACACGTAATGGTTGTTTGTCGAAGGGACATGGGAAGGTATGAAAGGTGTGGAACTTCTGACGTTGTTGTGGATATCTCCGATGGGGGGAAACACATATTTATTTTCGCAAAATGGAATATCCCTGTGCAAAGAGTGTTTTCCCGTATGGCTAACATCCGTGTTACAATTTAATGGTTCTCCTCGATATGCATAAAGGCTTTTGCTAAAACATTGTCCATTTTTAAGTTCTCTGACAACATCACTTTCTTGTTTATTTCTTAAAATGGCATCTCTTATTTCTCTATCGGTGCTAGTAGGGCATAATTCTTTTACATTAAAAAAAGTTATATCACCTTGACAGGTAATCATATTTACTGATAATTCTAGGGTGCATTCTTTAAACACATCAATCAATTTTATTTTCTCTTTTATAGTTCTTTCCTTTCTAATTATGTCAAGCATGAAAAAGGTATAGGCAATTTTTCTATTTAAAATACCACTTTCCCACACTTCAACTGAAAGTGTCTCGTTTTTTTCATTCCTTACATTTTCCACAGGTAGCAAAAAGGATTCATTAAAAAAATAATATCCATCTCTTTGTATTGAAGTTTTGTGCTTTCTATTTTGCCAATATATTTTTACATAATATGCACCATATCCTACATCGTCAAGGAAAGACAGTTCATATATTTTCATATATATTTTTTCCATTCTCTAGTTTCGTCGTGCAAAGTACGGGGACTCCTTCTCCCCTGGTGGGGATGTCGCTTTCCACCGCTGTGTGCAGTTGGATTGGAAAGAGGCAAAGGGGGGCAGCTGTGCATAAACACGTATGCACAAAGTGTATAAATGCTTATATAGTCTCGCATAAACAGGCATGCAACCTCGCATAAACACTTGCGTAGTCGTGCATAAACGCTTATGTAGCCGCGCATAAACGTTTATATAGTCATGTACACGTAGCAATTCACTGAGCTCGGGTTGACCGAATTATCAACCAAAAAATTGTCGCACTCCTGATTAGCGATTTGTGAGACTTACGTTAACATAGCACGTTTTAATATTATCTTGCATATTTATTTTTTTTTTTTTTTACTATTTTTTCAATCTGTGTCAAACGTCTCATGCATGGAAACGAAAAGGTAGAAATAATGAAACGCAAACTTGTAGTGAAAATATTTGGTCTATCAAATGGTTAATTATGCCTTATAAAAAAAAATATAAAATTATAAAAAAAAAAAAAAGCATAACATAAAAACGGGTAACAAATATATCCGAGTAATCATGAAGGGAGCACTGTCCAAAAAAAAAAAAAAAAAAAAAAAAAAAGCCCCAAGAAATACAGTTTAAAATATACAACACAAACTTTACAAATGTACAGCACACTGCGCTATCTATTAATTGTCTTTATATGCGCATTATGTGGCATACAATTTTGAAAAGTGTGAAGGCTCACCTTTCCATCAAGGTCTTCACTTCAATGTAGCATGCACGCACTTTTCCCATAAATAGTGGAAATTAATAAACGGTGCTTTAAAAAAAAGTTGAAAAATAGATGATAACGGCACATTATCGAAGTATGAGAACAGTCTACACATGCGTATATAAATAAAATAAATTATATGCACTTTTTTCTTTTTTTCTTTCGTTTTTAAATCCATCTTAATCGCTTTTCAGTCGCTTTCCATTTTTTGGTATGCTCTGCAAAAAGGAACGTTTTAAAAGGAGTATTTTTCAAAATGCTCTTCATACTGCTGAAAAAAATAAGAAAAAGAGGAAAAGTGCGGCAGCCGTCGCATACGTATATCTTAGGTTTACTCATTCGTAATGAAATTTATGTTAATTTCTTTTTTCTCCCAATTATTATTTGTACCTTGCTTTTATTTGTGTATACTTCCTACGATTGAGAAATACGCACGGGTAAATTTTATTTTTCTAATTTTCCATCTTGTGTATGTATTTTTTACTCCTTTATATTGCTTTAAACCTTCCTCACTGAAGCCCCTTTTTCTTATGAATACTTTTTCCTTTTTGTCGTCCTGCTGTTTGTTCTCCTTCCCGTCCTCCATCCAGGGTTTCATCCCGGCTTCTTCGTCATATTATCTTCCCTTGTCCGCAACAAACTTAATAAAATGGATAACAACATTAAGGATCTTATGAAGAAGGAAAAGGAAAGGAGGCGGTTAATGCGAGAGGAAAAAAAAAAGAAAGAGAATGAAAAAAGGGATGGAAATATACCAGCCGAACTGAATTTAAAAAGTGAACCTTCCCAAAATGACCATTTGAAAAATGAGCAAAGTACTCTCCACTTGAAAATAAAAAATAATCATGACTATGATACCATCAATGAGAAGAATGACAATGGGAAGGAAAATATGTGTGTTACGAGCATGTCTGCAATTAAAAGCAGTGATGACACTATATTAACAAAAAATGGTAACAAAAAAAATGCGAAAAGAGTGCATTTCAGTGAACCAGTTGCACCATTAAACCGATTAAACAGGGATAACAATTTTAAGGATGCCTTTTTAGAATATTTTAATGAAGAGCAAAGAGAAAGCAGAGACCTTGATGTGGACCAAGCGGGGGAAAACAGAGAATATAGGAATAAGGATCTCCCCAAGGATTTTTTTGACGTACCCAACTGTGCTGGCAGCGATGTTGGCGGGGAAGAGGAGTGCGGGCGAGGTGAATTAGAAGAAGTCAAGGGATCAGACAAAGAAAAAATCGAAGAGAAAGAGGTTCCTAGGCATTTGGCAGACATAAAATCTGCGACAGATTTGCATGTGGATATTCCGCATGGGGGACACATGCCGAATGTGACACATAGCAATACAACGGATGAAGAGGATATCAGAGAATACTGTGCAGAGAGGAATACCCTTGGAAGTGGTCATTCTGAGGAGGTGGAAATAGTGGAAACATATGAAATAATTGAGGATACCGTAGGTGACGCAGAAAAGAGGGGAAATGAGGATTTTCGCATGAAAATAAAAAAGAAGAGAAAAAGTGCCCAAAATGGGGAATATGGCGAACGAGACGGGCATGATGCATATGATCAGCACGACGAGGACGATTCTCATGTTGCGCACGATGAAGATGAATCGAGAGAGCCAGAGAACGAAGATGACATAGTAAAACGGTTTAACAACAGTTTGTACGATATGACACATTATAAGGCGTTAGATACGGCATATTACGAGGAACTAGAATATCTGCATAAGAAGTTAATTGAAAAAAAAAAATACATTTTGGGGAATATTTATGATGAGGAAAAAGAACAAATTGAAGATATGGAACAAGAAGTATTAGACGAATTAAATGAATTCCACAATAAAAAAAATAAAAATGAGAAAAATGACCATTTTAACATTAGAGAAGTGTATGAATTGTTAAATATAAAAAAGGGTGAGTATGGAAATCATTATGCAGAAAGTAATCAAAATGATCAAAAGAATGATAATGACACAAAAACAAAAATGCAACAAGAAAATATTCCAAAAGGATTTTTTGATGACAAAGAAAAAGATATTTTTGTTAGGGAAAATGTTTCTCTGTCCAAAATAAATCAGAAAATAGAAGAAATTAAAAAACAGAAAAAGAAAATGTTACTAGAATATAAAAATACAGAAAAAATTTATGAAGAAGAAAAAAATAATTACATAGATTATTTGTATGATGATAATTTTGATAACAAAGAAGATATTCTGAATGAAATCAAAACAAGAGCCATGAATTTGAGCAATGTAAAAAATGAAGTTAACGAAAGGAGTAAAGAACAAATTAAAAAAAAAAGAAAAGAAAAAATTGTAAAGAAAAAGGAAAGTAAATTTTATAACATGGAAGAAGATTTTTTTGACTGGAGGAAGAAGAACTTTTACTTACCCCCAAAGAGGAATAAACATTAAATGGTATGACATTATAACTGCCTTAGATAGTACACATGGGATCTAATGAAATGCATGTCTACACCATTAAACTGTGTACATGCATTTACGTATTTGTCCAAAATGGCAAATCCCACGAGGGAAGGGAGGAATTAAAGAAATAGAGTTATTCATCATTTCGGGCGTTTTCTCCTTGTCTCAACCAAACAGGGATGTAGTAGAAGTGTTGAAATAAATGCTAGTTGTTTGATTTGGCACACACGTGCGTTAGCAGAATATGTAAGTAAATATACATAGGCATGTATACACGTAGGTATAAGCATATGTATGTGTACACGCAACTAAGACTTGTCCGCATAATTTTTTTTAGTATATGTGAAAAGTATAAACCTCTTTTTGGTATAAACATTCACAGTGTCCCTCTTCTTTCCAAATACCTTCTCAATTTTTTTTTTTTTTTGCAAGCTATTTTTTCCTTCAACATGTTCAGGCTGCAGTATCACTTAATTGGGCAAATTCTGACATGTTCATATTTTTGTAGAATTCCTGATGCTTTTTGTGTGTGTGTGTGTGTGTGTGCGTGCGTGTAAAAAATGTTTTTTCCTTTTTTTGAATAGTTATCGGAGAAAGGAAAAAAAAAAAAGGAACACATGGAATATCAAATATGGCCCATACTGCATATATTGCGGTATGCCCATACATTATGCTAAGGAGCATATGTATAATTTAATTTTTTTTTTTTTTTTTTTTGTCTTTTTTTTACCTTTTTCTCTCCTTTTAATTAACAAAATTTCGTTAACTCATTTAAAGCACTTTCAATTTACCCACTATTCATTCGTACGTAAATGCAATGTACCACACCTTTCGCTTATTGGCACAATTTTTTTTTTCCTTTTTTTTTGTTGATTTTAAAGAAAGATATTAGAAAATAAAGCAAGAGGAACGAGCCATTTGAGCGTGTCTGCATACACATGCTCCAATGCTAGAAATGCTAAAAGCCATCTTACTCGTTTAAGTTCATATGCATATTTACTTTTCGGCATACTCGATTGTCCGAAAAAAAAAAAAAAGAATAAAGGAGTAACCTGAGCATGCATACGGAAGCATATATGCGTACATACAGGTGCGGCTACATATTGTACATATATACGTGTGCATGCACGAGTGTACATATATGTGAAAGCAAGTATTCTTGGCGACTCTCAAATTGTGTGCCCAAAGTTATAGTGCAGAAAGTTTAAGAGGCAATCGTGAGGACTAACTAAAAAGCCGCAGAAAACGCCCCAGTGAAACGGGAGAAGTATCACCAAACGCACTTCAATCGTTGCAGAGGATATAAGGAATATAGTAAAAAAAAAAAAAAAAAAAATACAAGAAAATAAGTCCCAGCAAATGCGTTAAAAAATTTTTTTAAATATCACAATAGCATGTAAAAGCGCTCAAACATACGTAAAAACACGTAAATAGCACAAAATAAGGAGCTGCAAGAAGATCTGAATAATGCACCATTTTGGCGCTTACGGCCGTGCATAATTACTCGCAAAATGTTTGCACATGTGGACATTTTAGTGCTTTGAAATAATTTCAGCAAGTTGGCAATGTGCTCCTCTCGTTTTGTATGCCATCGCTTCAAACAAAGAATTACACACATTTCTTCCTGTGCGTGTACTATTTCCAAAAATAAACAAGGTGGGGGATTTCCTTTGGCATTTCGCCTCGTATAGTGCATGTACGGTTACATACCCATGTATATTTATACAAACATTTTTTACTCTTCTAACGAGCTGCATTTTACTGTATTATCGCGAGCACTTCATTTCTTTTCCGCACAGCCGCTAGTTCAATTTGAGTAGTGAATGTCATTTCGGTGAGGGACAAACATAGAATAAGGAAAGATTCACCTACTGATACCGCTTATAAAAAGGATCCTTGTGGTAACGCATTTTCATACGCATATTTTGGCACATAGGTACATGTGCAAACCTTTTTTTTTTTTTTTTTTTTATGGTGAAGAAAGAGTAGAGACATTGTTGAAAAGGGTAACGAAAAGATGTCAGTTATGTTTAACGAAAGCGAGTTGTCCGGCTTGGATGCTCATAGCATTTTTGGGTATAATAACGAGAATTCAAGTAATCAGAAGAAGAGGAAATTTGAAGACAATTCGAATGTTAGTGGTAACCGAGGTATATATGAAGAGGATGGTGACCATGAAGGGGAGGAAGAAGAAGATGACGATGAAGAAGATGATGAACCATCTTATGTGCAAGATGAAAATATGGCTAAAGTTTTTGAAAAATTTTTAAAAACATTTTCAGAGAAAAAGAATGTAGAGGATGATGAAGAGGATGATAATGATAGTGTATGGAAGGACAATTTAAATTTTGATTTTCCGAGCACGTTAGAAATAGCAAAAGATGCTCATTATGTATTGTTACTGTTTTCCATTTTGCAAAATTCCTACTCCCGAAATAAAGTACTCGTTGTGGATATGAAGCATGTATTGATGTGGGAACCAACGAATAAAAATCACTTTGACATAGGTAGTCAGTTATATATGTACATAAAGAGGCATTTTCTAAGAATAATGGACTTATTTGAGCAAAAAGTACAGTTGTTAGCTGAGAGTATTAACCCAATTAAAACGAAAGAAGTTGGGAAATTATGCTTACGATTTTATAATAAGAAGATTCCTATTCATTCCTTACGAAGTTTAAGATGTGAAATGCTTGGAGAAATGATTAGTGTTAGAGGACAAGTTACAAGAACTTCCGATGTGAGACCCGAATTGACTCTAGCTTCTTTTAAATGTAATGAATGTGGGAATATAATTAATGGAGTAAAACAACAATTTAGATATACACAGCCGAGTAAGTGCCCCTCAGCTAGTTGTAGCAATATGTTTGATTGGTCTCTCGTTTTGGAACAATCCTATTTTGTTGATTGGCAAAAAATAAGATTGCAAGAAATTGCACAGGAAAGTCCCCCTGGATCTATGCCAAGAAATATGGATGTAATATTAAGAAATGATATTGTCGATTCTGTACATGCTGGTGATAGAATAATAGTTACTGGTTGTTTGATAGTAGTACCTGATATTCCAACGTTGATGAAACCAGGTGATATTCCAAGAAGTGTAGCTAGACAGATGTTAAA
The DNA here is from genome assembly GCA_900088485.1 of Plasmodium ovale wallikeri. Taxonomy (NCBI): domain Eukaryota; phylum Apicomplexa; class Aconoidasida; order Haemosporida; family Plasmodiidae; genus Plasmodium; species Plasmodium ovale. The sequence goes on along the minus strand of FLRD01000106.1, from coordinate 17,215 downwards.
AAAAAATGAAAATTCTTTGGTATCTCAAGGATTAACTGGTATAAAAGGTGTTGGTGTACAAGATTTAAATCACAAATTGTGTATATATGCATGTCAAATTGAGAAATTAAATAGTTCTAAAAAAGATAATTCTTTTGATGAACAAACACAGGTAGATATAAATTGTGAAGAAATATTAAACTGTGATGATTTAAAATGGTTAAGAGATGTTGCTATGCACCCGAATACTATTGACATTCTAGCCGAATGTATAGCTCCAAAGATTTGGGGAAATATTGAAATTAAAAAAGGTGCATTATTAATGATGACTGGAGGAGTACAAAAAATTACATCTAATTGTAAATTAAGAGGTGATATTAATATGTGTATTGTAGGTGATCCAGGTACAGCAAAAAGTGAAATATTAAAATATGTAGAAAGTTTTGCTCCTAGAGCTATTTTTACATCTGGGAAAGGATCTACAGCAGCTGGTTTGACTGCAGCTGTACATAGAGATCCAGATCAAGGAGACACTGTACTAGAAGCTGGTGCATTAATGTATGCAGATCAGGGAATATGTTGTATTGATGAATTTGATAAGATGGATGAAAAGGATAGAGTTGCTATCCATGAAGCTATGGAACAACAAACTATTTCTATTACCAAGGCAGGTATTCAAGCTACACTAAATGCGAGAGCTTCCGTTTTAGCTGCTTGTAATCCGAAGTATGGACGATATGATTGTTTAAAAACTTTTGCTCAAAATGTAAACATTCCAGCACCGTTGTTATCCCGTTTTGATCTTTTCTACACAATGTTAGACAGTATAGATCTAGAAAAAGATACAAACATAGCAAACCATTTAGTGTCAATGCATTGTGGAGAAGAAGCAGAAAAACATATGAAAGCAAATGCTGGTAGATTAGATAATGTTAAGCTTGAAATTTATTTGGAACTTAGTAAGAGAGTAAAACCTTTATTAACAGATGAAGCAAAATATAAATTAATACATTACTATGTGTCATTTCGAAACATTGAATATTCACCCGGAGCTCAAAGATCAATGAGGATGACAGTACGTCAGTTAGAATCTCTAATACGATTGAGTGAGGCTGTAGCCAAGTTAAAATTTTCTCATTTTGTTGACGTAAAACATGTAGAAATTGCTTGCTCTATTTTTAAAGCTTCTATGAAAAAAATCTCTAACGAAAAAGAAATTAATCTTGATGATGAACCAGACAGAATAAACACCACTCAGATGCATAACAAAATTAGCAAAATAGATCAACCAGGAAATGAAAATAATGAACAAAATAAGAAAATTACTACTATTAAGGCAAGTGAATATCAATACATATCTGCTATAATCTTCGAAATTATTAAAGAGTATGAATTTAATAACAACAATGAATGTATTACACAGGATCAATTAATCGAATCGTACTTACAAGTCTATGCAAAAGCAGAATCTACCGAACAAGTAGATGAATGGATTTACAAATTAAAAAAAATTGTTAACAGACTCATTAACCAAGATATGAAATTATTGTCCGAGACTAATGAACAGGATAGCGAAAATCCTATTTTGAGAATACACCCAAATTACGCCGGACCTGCTGTGGAAGGTGTTGTATCGAACACGAACACATACGGTTACAACACCTTTAAGAACTACCAGACAGAGGCAAAAATCCCCGAGGATGACGTGGACTTCCAGGAGGACATTGAAAATTTTTAGCTGCTACCAAGGCGGCAGCATGGGTGGCAGGAACAGCAGAGTCATGCCAAGAGCAATGTCGCGAAATGGCACAAAATGGCACGAAATGGTACGAAATGGTACGAAATGGCACGAAATGGCACGAAATGGTACGAAATGGCACGAAATGGTACGAAATGGTACGAAATGGCACGAAATGGCGCGCAATGACGCGAAATACGCCCCAGATTGTCATCACGACCGCCTTTGCGTTTACTCAAACGTGCCGAATGGTCTATAGTAGGGTGGCCTGTGCCACAAAAGGTGTATCTACTTTTGAGAGAGAAATCCCCTTTTTAATTATACACTGAGTAAGCATGCACATTCCAACGAGTATTTACGCACACATCGCAACGGCACCTTTGCTACGTGTGTACACCATATCGCCGGAGACGCCCCCCACTCCTCCTCAACATTTGCACGTATGCATACGCTTGTGGATACTATTTGATTACCTCTGTAGAGATATCCAGATGTGTACATGTGCAGATGTGCATATATATTGCGTGCTCCCTAAAGTTTGTTTTTAAGCAACCATATTGGACCTGGAAAAACTCTACATTACTGTTAGGTGTCGAATGACAGGTGATGCCACTATACGCGCGGCTAAAGTGAAGGTGGTGTCCCTCCTTCACCATTTCTACCGCAGAGGCAAAGCAAGTGTAAATGTAATCGCGCCAAGTGGCCTGGGACAAAAGGTGGAGACGAAAAGAGTTTTATCGTTTTTGCATCAATCTTGCACAACATTTACTCATGGCATGCCTGTGCAATTTTTCATGCACTCCATTTGGTACAAAAAAAAAAAAAAAAAAAAAAAAAAACGAACGTAACCATTTGCCCATAAATCTGCGCGCACGCCGAGAGATGGATGTATTCTTCTTTTAAAATATGCTCTATATATATATATATATATATATATATTTTTTTTTTTTTTTTTGGCCTATGGGATGCGTAACTCCGCCGTAGAACGATCCCTAAGTGTAAAAATAATCCAGCATACCAGCACTCTAGTACTTCCGCAATTGGACACTTTTCCCATCATGTTATCGAATGGAAAGAAAACGGCCTCTTTTGTGCCATTTCTGCTAATTCTTCGCAGGGGGCTACACCCTTTTCACCTTACGCTTTAAAAACCGAAGCTTGTTTTTTCTTCTCACCTCCCTAATGCTATTTAGGAATTCCGTTTTGTGCTTGCATTGTTGGATGCTTTGCTTAATGTCGTTCACTTGATCTGGCTGCAATGCATCCGCGTCGTGACTCTGCTTGGAAACCTGAATCTTTTGGCGAAGGGGAAGAACGTTTCTTAGGTATATATTACTCTTCTCTGATAGGAGTTTCTTAATGTAAGCTTTTTTGTCTAGATCCGTTTTCAAAATGCCCCAGTCGAAATAGGGAATATTAACAACGACATATCCCAAGTCGCTAAGCAATTTATGTTTTAGCTTGGATAACGATGTATACGTTTTGCTATTTCTGTAAAAATGATGTTCTCCGTTAACTTCTACTATAAGTTTTTTCGACTTCAGATTTGCACCCAGTAAATTTGGTGTTTGTGCAGTATCCCACTCAGCGTCATTATCGCCCCTCGGTTGTGAGTTACTAGTGTGTACAGGTTGTTTCTTCTTCATATTGGACTCATTCTGGACAATTTCGCTACTTGCATTTTCCCCCATGGATAAGTTTCTACCTTTGTGGTGAATAAAATTTTTTGAAATTCGAAAAAAAGTGTGATCCTCTTCAACAAAGTCGACATTGTAAGGTCCGATGGGTATTTCTTCGAGAGGATTTAAATTAAAAGATAATAATATGTTTTTTACATTACTCTGCAAATAAGACTTAATATTATACTCTACATTTTTCTCTTTATTTCTTATGTAATTCATATACTCTAAACATTCTACATCTAACTTCATGTAAACATTTGGTACATGTTCAGTTCTCAAAGCTAGTTCACATATCTTCAATTGTGTTAAATATACATTATCTATAATAATGTCATATTTGATTAAATTCTTGATTATTAAATTGTATATATAATAATTTTCGATCGAAAAATAGGAAAAGGTTAGAAGAATTTTTATTAGCAGCTTATGACTTAAGGTGTGAACAGTGGTCTCCGTTAATGTGTTGCACAGATCCTGAATCAATTCTTCTTCATATATATCCAAGAGGAAGAGGCTATGTAGTATTCTTATCTTATCGCAAAGAGATTCATTCCCCCATTTGTTACAATGGTCATCCCCTCTGTCACGAGCAACAGTACCCCTGATATGACCATGGTGCCCCATGGAAATTTTCACCTTGGAGAGTCTTAAACGGGACAGTAAACAATCAATTACATCACACTTTCTATATTTATGTATAGCATACGATTCTAATAGGGTAATTAAATCTTTGTAATTATATCGTTCTTCCTTAACATTTTTGAGGAATATCAAATCAAATGTATCTACCGTTTTCGATGGAAAGAATTTATTTTTAGATAATAAAAAAAAAAGGTATACTAAACTATTACAATGTATTAAGTAACCCTTAAATCTATTTAGTACACTTTTATAAAACATATGATGTTCTAATTTTAAAAAAAGATAACATTGCATTATGTAAAAAATTTTATTTACCAAATGAGAATTTAACATAAAGTATATTTTGTCTTCATTCAAAAATACTTTTCTTATCTTATTAACAATTTCGTTTATTAAACTTATGTGAGTATAATTTAACTCTTTTAAGCTTTTGCTGATGAGAAGAAGAGGATTTATAAAACATTCTCCATCCTCCAACAATGTCATATCCTTATCTCTAACCGCAGTAGGTGTCTCCATTCTGAACGATGAATTTACACCATGATTTTGGAATAACTCCATGGAATCTCTCACAAAGGAGTTTCTACTACATAATGCAGGGTAATCCGTCATTTCTTTTCCAAAAGTCCTTTTGTGCGTATTGCCAAGGACATCTTTATGCACATCGTTATGGGTATTATGGACACGGTTGCTTCTATTAACGCCCCCTTCCTTGCTAATGTGCTTAATTTCCTCCTGCAAGGCTTTTCTCAACTTGAAAGAATAGGCGTTGTTTTTGTCTAAAACAAAGAGCATATCGAAATTGTAAGTCAGTTTATCGCATATGATTTTTATAAGTGGCCAATTAAAGCGTTTTAGATGGGAAAATTTGGAATCTTTTTTCAAAATACATATTTTGCTAAAAATAGAAATGAAATGTATAAGATCATCAATTTCATACTCTTCAATTTTTACAAAGTAATAGCACTTATTTGTGTAAGCATCTAAAATATTGTTGTCTATAAGTTTTACATTTGTTAGTATATTCATTGTATAAATTAGCATTTTACTAGTATACAAATAATGTATTTTTAATTTTACTCCGTTACAAAGGTTAGTACATACTTTATTGTAGTATTCTTCCGAAAAGACATCTCTATAATGGGAATAATTTTTATAAAGTACCAGTAACATTAATAGGATGTCCTCAATATCCATGCTGTTATCTTTTTTTTCTATAATTCCTTGATTTACTATTTTTTCAAAAGTCTTTAAATCTACTTTTTCGGATAGTAAACATTTTTTCAATTTTTCCATACAAAATTTTTGTTCATAATACTCATTCGTTTTCTCATTAAATATGATACTGCTTACATGGAAGTAGCACTTCCCTGTTTTCTCCCTTGCATAACGCATCCCAAGGTTTACAATTGCGGGGGTACCTCTTCCAAATGGCTTCCTAAAAAGCAGGCATGTTTCCCTCCTTACAGCAATCATCCTTTCGTGGGAGCTCTCCCATTTTGCATTCCTCCTTTGTGAAAAGGGTATCCCTCAACAGTGTTTCTTTATCCGTGTGTTTGTGTGTGTGTATATGTACATGTACATGTATATGTATATGTATATATATGCGCAATGATGCAGTGTTTTACTGCATTCTACGCAGAGCAGGAGTTTCTACTTTTCCCCCTCCCCCCGCTGTTGAAGAAATATTCCCCCTTTTTTTTTCGCTACTGCATCGGTTACCTTTTTCCCAACACTCTTAATTTAAAAAAAAAAAAAAAAACAATTATTTTCTTAAAAAATATACCGAAACTATTTAACTTATGCAAACACATAAAAAAAGTCTCTCCCTGTTTTATCCCCTTTATTATCTCGTTGTTCCTATTCCGGTTTTCTTACCAATACACAGCTCTATCCGACGTGTCCTTCCCTATACGGTCCCAGCCTTGCAGAGAGGCGCTTAATTGTTTAAGTATGCGCTGCTGGTACCCCTGGCCATTAACCACTGCATTTGCATACGTGCATACGTACATACGTGCATACGTGCATACGTGCATACGTACATACGTACATACGTGCTTGTTCGCGCTTTTTGACCCTGCACCGTTGTCTTTTCACCGGTACCCTGATAGGGTCTGCTTGCAACGACACTATTTATTTTATTTTTTATTTTTTATTTTTTTTTTCTGGTGTCCCAATCAAGTTAGCAGAGTCGGTGTGGACACCATAGTTATAGATTAAAAAAAAAGGTGATGGTAACAAATCAATCATTCTAAAAATTGGCTCTACCGTTGCGATATATATATATATATATATATATATATATATATCTCTTTTTTTTTTTTTTTTTTCGGTAGAGACAAATTTTGTTAGAGTATAAATTTTGGTTTAATGTGGAAAAAATAAATATTTACCTAACTGTGTACCTCTCCCAGAGTACCTACGAGAGCATCTACCTCAATTTTGTTACGTTCCTAGTCATCATTAAATTATGCAAACAATGTTATTACCACCCCTACCAATTTTTTTGGATGAAAAAAAAAAAAAAAAAAAAAAAAAAAAAATAAGTAAAAGTGAACATTAACAAATATGGCTTTATATAAAATGCAAAAAAAAAAAAAAAAAAAAAAAAAAAGGAACAAATTAACGGATGGGCACAATTTTACGGATTGTTTTGTCCCTTTTTCTTTTTTACAAATGAAGCACTTATTTTTTTTTTTTTTTTTTCTCGTATACTTATGTGATTTTTTTTTTATTTTTTTTTTTCCATTTTTAAGAGGGTCTACTGAAGGAAAGTTTGCAAAAGGAACAAAAATTAGGAGCCCTTCTCATTTGCCCGTTTTAGGACTTTTTGGTTTTAGTTTTCGTTTGTGAGCATATTAGATTAGGTGAAAGGGACATCATACGAATTTGCTAGTTTCGCGTAAATGAACGAAATAAAGCGGAGAGGGAACACGAAGGGAACAAAAGAGTGACAAAACGGGCTATTAGGTATTCTGAGCGGTCGACAAGTTAAACTGAGAAAAGGCGAAACATTGCAACCGTGCCCTTCCCCATAAGGTTCCTTCGATTGATAAGCCCCTCCCGCGTGGGAATACACTACTGTGGTGTGTAGTACGAGGTACATCGCTGCACTACGTGATATAGTAGCTACTCCGCTGTTGGTAATCGATATAAGCTACTGTGTTGTTCTACGAGATAAGGAGATACCCTATTGTTCTTCTCCGCCTGAACCCACGGCATACCGAAGCGTGAGTCCCACTTTTAGGATAAATAGAGAGGAATGTACAAAATAGAGCAGAAGGAGGATAGAGGCAAGTGCGTGGTCGCTGTAAGCCAGATGCGCGCGGGATATTGTATAGTGGAATCTCATCCCGAAATATTTATTCCCTTATGTGTGAAATACATGACCCCTCGAATAATTGATGCCGCTAATAAGAAGAATAATTATAGAACTATAAATATATGTTTTTACTGTTTTGAGAAATTTAACAAGTGTATATATTGTCCTAATTGTAAATACGTAGTTTATTGTAGTGAGATTTGTTTGGAACGAGCATGGAAGTTACATAGAGAAGAATGTGAAATTTTTAAGTCTAATATATTTGACAGGTACTGTCCATCTATAACTATGAGACTAGTTATTAATTGTTATTTAAATCATTTTAATTTTTACGATTATTGTGGTAGTATTTCCGAATTGACAAAAGAAAAGTACGAAAATTTAAAGTATCCAGCATATATAGTTGCAGTAGCACTTATGAGTAGAAAAAAAAAAATATTTAGCAGTTTTGATGATAACGAAAGTATACTTAAAAATATTATAGAGAAGTTTGTAAAAATATCAAAAAATACATTACAAATCATAGACAATGAATTAGAACCAGCAGGATTAGCATTTTACAAAAAACCTGTACCATATTTTAATCATTCATGTTTAAGTAATTGTATAACTATTTTTAAAAATCAAAAATTATTTATTCGCACATTAATTGATATATATCCTGGAGAAGAATTAACTATTAGTTATATAGACATAGCATTTGATAGAAATACAAGAATGTCTATATGTATGGATCAATATTTCTTTTCATGTACATGTAAATTGTGTAAAGTTAACATAGCATCAGAATGTCATAATATTTTTAATACCGAATTTGTATGTACAAATTCAGAAAATTGTAAAAAGTTTTTAAACTATATGGAAATTATTTTAATATCAGAACTAGAGAGAAAAACATGTTACTTAAATAAAAACAATTTTAAAAGTTATCCTATTTTAAGAAAATCTAATGAAAAAAATGAACATGTATGGAAATGTATGTTATGTAAAGCTGAAGTACATGATAACACAATAAAAAATCTTATGGAAAAAGAAAAAGAAACTGTAAAAGAAACAGTATACTTAGAAACATTATTCAGTGAAAAATATACATATGATAATAAAAGTGTTTTACAATCTTTAAATAAAATAAAATCCAAAATTGACTATTTAGCCACTTTTTATCATCACGCTAGATACTCCATACAAAAAATGAGAGCCAAAATATTATACATATCTATACAACTTCAAGAATTTAAATTAGCATATAATATTGCAAATCAATACTTAAAATCTATTGAAGTATCCTATGGAAAATTTTCACCAATCTACGGTTACTATATATTTCTAACTGGTAAATTAGCTCTCTTTCTTGATCTTAAATCAGAAGGTCTCAATCTAATCCATAAAGCGAAAAAGAATATCATAAAAACGTATGGACCAGATTCCCCCATATATAAAGATCTAGAAAAGTTCCTCTACACTAACAAGTATTGACAACATGGGAAGAGGGGGGAAAAAATCTGATCGAAAAGGTGACATTTTTTTTTTTTTTTTCCCACCTTTTCCAAAAAGGGTAACAAATATTTTGAAATGAAGCCTCAGAGACTATTTCACGCACGAAATTTTGTTCATCATTTTTTTTTTTTTTTTTTTTTTTTTTTTCGAATGCACCATAACGGGGGTGGGGGAGCACTGGGAATGTAAGCACCATGGAGAGTGTAATTAACCACGTTGAGTTTGTATATAAAAATTGTGTTAATCATTTTTTCTCGTCCGTTAATCTCTTTTACTTTTTAAGACTTATGCACAACAAGTAAAGGAACATTTCTTAGGGCTTCTGACCATATCGATGCATACTAAGATAAAAGTAAAACGGGATGGAACTACTGGCAAATCGCGATAAGTGAACGTGATTTAAAATGCAGGAAATGCTATATGTAATATTTTCCTACCCCTTTGCAAGGAAATTTTGTTAAATTTTTATTTCCTTAAAAAAAATGGGGCTTAACTAGGCATCCATTCGAATATATTATAAACGATTTACGAAATATACAATTTTGACATGTAAGAGGTCTTTTTCTCCCACATTCTTTTATGTTTCTCTCCTTTCTATTATAGGAAAGAAAAAGGAGCACTCCTCCCGACTACTATGGTTTTAATTTACCTGAAAGAAGGTCACACTGGTTCACTGGTCACACTGGTCACACTGGTCACACTGGTCACATTTTATATAATTTCGGGTACATATTTCTTACCATGCACAGAATAAGTTTGCCTTTTCTAGTGTTAACAAGGATAATGCAAAGGGTTGCGGAAAAGACCGCATTTCCCAACAATACCAACGGTTCTACTTCATTAACCTGTATGCGCAATAATCTCCGCACAGTTTAACATAGCGATCGATCTACTGTCTCATACTGAATAGTGTAAATCATGAGAAAAGAAGGCGCGCGAAAGGAAACTGCAATTTGGAGCTTCCTAAATCGTAATAACGTGTTATTCTTTTATTTCACGGCACATTATATATCGGTTCTGCACAGTTCTCATCACATCTTGCATATCACATGTATTGCTCTACTTTTCCCGCTTCCTCCTACTAACGCTAGCTTATTAGCACAGGTAAAAATAAAACGTTAAAACCATATCTTCAACTTTTAAAAAATCACCATATGCAAAAAAAGATATTTCTTTTCATAGTTTGTGCCACAATTAGCGTGCAAAACTGCAAAAGAATGTTATCATATATATGGAAAGCAAAAATAATATAATACACTACACTACAGGAGGTACTGTAAAAATTTGTTTATTCATCCCTCAACTTTTTACAATCTATTTTAACTATTTTCAACTTATTAAAAAGTTGGAAAACTTTTCACTAGTTCTTCAAATAATATTTCAACATTTCTCATCGTGCTAAATAATTACTCCCAATAATCGATAATGCCCCTATACTGCGCTACGCTGAAGCCACCTGTGGGAATCGAACCCACGATCTTTTGATTACGAATCAAACGCATTACCGACTGTGCTAAGGTGGCTTTAATAAAAATAAATTTTTCTTTTAAAATTTATTCTTTCTTAAAATTATTCACTGCAATATTATTTCGCTGGAAATTTTTTAGGTGCGCATTCTTCCTCCTTTTTCAAATTAAAGTAACGAACTAGTGCCATACCGTTAGAGATTAATTTTGCAGGGGATTCACACTCAGCTGCAAAATACGCACTATTATGCGCGCAATATGCGACCTTAAGTATGCTACTTTAAATCACTTTTCCTTATTCAGTGTGAGGGGGAAAATTAAAAGCTAAATTTTGTTTAAGGCATGATATGACTATTCTTGAAAAAGGTGGGATGACTAATTTTTTCTCATCAAAATGAACCCCCTTCGATTTATACACGACATGTGATGCTTCTTAAACATAACAGAAACATCACGTATTTTTTAACAAGACTTATTTAGTCCCGTCGTCCGTTTATTTCTTTGTTTTGTAAAAATAATATGACTTGTTCATAAATTAAATTGCTTTTTTCCACGTTTCCTAAGAGCTGTAATATTCGGACAAAGGTAAACATATATATATATATATATATATATATATGCGCGGGAAATTTGCCAATGATTGGGAATACGTAACGTTTACGATTTATGGTTCTATTGCACATTTTAAGATTAACCAAAGCGCATTTTGCCTAAAAAGAATAATCATTATAAAATGCATGCAATGTCCCTTACATAAAAAAAAAAAAATAATAAAATAAAATATATTAAAAAAGTTATAACAATATCAGTTCTACATTTTGTCAATTTTCATTCACTGCATTACATTTTTTATGCAAAGGAAAATGCCAAAAAAAAAGTCCTAAAAATTTATTGCGGCAACTTTTACCAATCCACTAATAGCCTATTCATATGTTATATCACTTTCCCCCAACAATATGGGATGATGGATCCATATAAATGTAACACGCATTTGTACACCTTCCATGTGTAGATATGCCTAATTATGTCCAAATGTGAAGGCTGATGTCGAATCGTCGGTGTTAAACATCGACTGGTTGCTTAAATACGTGTATACTTTTTTCGTTTTTATTTTTTTTTGTCAACAAAAGATATGAACGGTTCAGAATTTTATAACCTCAAAATGTTACCAAACTTGGTACGAAAATAATTAACAACATTTCGGCTCTTCGTATGAGTCGTTATTCAGCTACTTTTATATGTACTGAAAATCGAAAAAGGTTGGTGAGTAAGAGCTTTGCATTATTTCTATGTGGTAAAAACTTTTCAGCCAAATATGTTTTCACATGACAAGTTCACCATTTTCGAGTTCATCGTGATGTTAACCGGACGGACTTGGTAAGAAAAAGACGTGAGCCTCATAAGTACTCTGTGGGTCTAATTAAATCGTTCTGCACTCGTTCGTGTATATACATATGTACATGTTTGCATTGTGTCCGTGACTGCGTAATACACAAGAAAATGGAAACCAGAGGGGGAGAGGGGGAAATTATAATTTTTTTCGCAAATACACCTTTTTTCTCATATATATGAAAAAAAATTACACCTATAATCAAAAATAATTTGATAAAAATGATATACAAATATGATCTGAAACATCGGTAACTCGGTGTATAAGTGCAACATAAATGTAAAGTTTAATGACATGTATGGATACTTTTACCTTTTTACGAGCAGTGAATAGTGCTATCTTCATTCTTTTCCGTCCTTTTTTTTCTTTTCCTATTTTTGCCTTGTAATTTCCTAAATATATATATATATAGAATTCACATAACTTCTCTATTACCTTTTCTATTCCCTTTGCTATTTCGATATGCTTTCCCTTGTTATTATTTGCTGTTCTTTTTTTTTTTTTTTTTTTCCTTTTCAGTTTTTTGAGCATTATTGAAATTAATTTTTTTTTTTTTTTTTTTTTTTTTCCACTCTTTTTCATTCTTCAAAACGATCCGCTTGCATAAAAAAAATAAAATAAAATAAAATAAAATAATAAAAGAAAAAATGAAATAACATTTTTCAAAATTTTGACTTTACGTAAATTCATGTAAAACATAATTTATTTATCTTTTTTTTTTTTTTTTTTTGGAAACATTAAATTTTTCCCACGCCCACGCATTTGTCCCATTTGGTAAAAAAGTACAAAATGTATACAAATGTATACACGTATACATTCATATGTATACATAGGTAAATGGCCGTGTACCATATATTTACATATTCCTGAGCGTACGAGTATATGTGCTAGTATACGTTCGAGTACACGTACATATTAGCTAGGCATCATACGTATTACAAACGTACAGCGTGACATTAATTTTTCACGATTGCAGGAAACCTTGCATACGACTTACACCGTATGTACAGAGTAAAAAAAGTTTATTTGTTTATGTAAATGCGTCACTATTTTTATACATTTTTATACATTTTTATACATTTTTATACTTTTTTTATACTTTTTTATACATTTTTATACATTTTTATACTTTTTTATACATTTTTATACATTTTTATATAAATACGTCACCTGCTCCCAATTTTTTTGGCCACTTAACGCTATAAAAACATAACCCAAATGAACCATTTTTCGGTAAATGACTAAGGCAAAAGGAAAAAAAAAGTGAGAAGAAAAAATATAAAGCGAATGAGTGATAAGAGATTTATGCCCAAGTGCTGCACATTTTACCGTTAGTAGCAAAAAAGGAAAAAGGGTGAGCAAGAAAGTGAAGAGAAACGATAAAAAGGGGAACAGAAATAGGAGCAGCGACGGAGGTAGGAGTAGCAGCAGGAGTAGCAGCAGGAGTAGCAGCAGGAGTAGCAGCAGGAGTAGCAGCAGGAGTAGCAGCAGGAGTAGCAGCAGGAGCAGCAGGAGTAGCAGCAGGAGTAGCAACAGCAGCGGCAGCAGCAGCGGCAGCGGCAGCAACTGTAACACGAATCGGAGTTGGCGGAAAAAAACCAATGGCATATCTTACGGAGAAAATAAACAGTAATATGAAAATTGAAGAAGCCAACCTAAATGAGTTCAAAGGCAGCATAGAGACGGATACCATTGAAGGGAAAGAAATGCTGTATACATTAAAAGAAAGCGCAAATAAAAGCAGCATGGGTTCAAAGGAGGTATATAGTAATGTTGAAGAGGAGACTGAAGAACAATTTACAACCAATGGGGATATGGATAACGAGGACACTGGTGCAGAGGAAAAAATGAAGTTTAACAATTGTGACAGTGACAATAGGTGCGGTACTGATGATAGTAGCCACTGTAGTAGTAATAATTATAGCAATAAAGTCATGAATGAAGAACACTTGAAACTGTCCGAATCGATGAGCATGAGCGATAAGGACTCAGGTATGGGTCCATTCCCCGTGAGTGTTGAGGCGAAGGAAAAGGAAAAGGGGCAGGGAGAAGGTTTTATCCAGGAGGAGAAGAGCGCTTGCAAGGGAGGTGTAAGCGGAATGGACCGGGTGGACCGGGTGGACGGGGTGGACGGAATGAACAAGGTGAACGGGGTAAACACGGTGGACGGGGTAGACAAGGACGCGGGCACCGAAAAGGAACCATATGGATCGAAGAAAAACGTAAGAATTGAACTTCTAAAAATGTGTGACGCTTTGAAGAACGTCGGAAATAAACACTTTAAGGAAAATAATTATGTCCTCTCGGAAAAGTATTACTCTGCAGCAATTGATATAGTAACAAAGTGTTATGATGATAGTAATCCAAATAATATAGAATACTTGAGTAAATTAAATATTGAAATTTTACCTTTTGAAGTAATGGTAGAAAAAGAAGATATACCCTTATTGAATGAATTTTATATGAACAGTGCTGTAACAAAAAAAAAAGATTTTATAAGTATAAAAGAAACAGATTTATATATATATTATACTAATAGATCTATTTGTCATATGAAATTAGAAAGTTATGGTTTATCTATGCATGATATAAATGAAGCTATAAATATAAATCCATTTTATGCAAAAGCATATTATAGAAAAGGATGTTTTTTTTTATTATTATCTGATTTTAAAAATGCATCAGATTGTTTTCAGAAGGTATTAAAATTAACAAAAGATAAAAATTCAGAAATAAAATTAAAACAATGTAGAAAATTATTATTTGAACAACAATTTCAGAAAGCTATTGAATTAGAACAGAAAACACCTTATTATAAAACTTTAATTTTAGATAATCTTAAAATACAAAATGTAGAAGCTCCAATTTATGATAGAAATAATTTAAATATCGATTTTTTAAAAAAGGTTGTTGATTATATAAGTGTACCAAATCAGAAATTAAATAAAAAATGTGTTTGTGCTATTGTTTTAGATGTAATTAAATTATTGAAAGAATTACCTACATTAGTATATTTAAATTTGCAAGAAGAGGAAACTTTAACCATATGTGGAGATATACATGGACAATTTTATGATTTATTAAATATAATGAAAATAAATGGATACCCATCTGAGAATAATTCCTATTTGTTTAATGGTGATTTTGTTGACAGAGGAAGTTTTTCAGTTGAAGTTATTATATTTTTATATCTAGCTAAATTAACTTTTCCAAATAATGTACATTTAACAAGAGGAAATCATGAAACGGATAATATGAATAAACTTTACGGATTTTTAGGTGAATTACAGGATAAATATGACGAAAAAATGCATGTACTATTTTCAGACTCTTTCAAATTTCTTCCTTTGGCATATGTTCTTAATAAATCTATTTTTATATGTCATGGAGGTATACCAAGTAAAGCTGATACCACTTTGCAAGATATTGAACAAATTTACAGAAATAGAGAACCTTTAGATTCAGGTATTATGACCGATTTGTTATGGTCAGATCCAAATGAAGATAAAGGATTTAAACCTTCCAAGAGAGGTATCGGATTTTCATTTGGTACAGATATTACTGAAAATTTTTTAAAAAAAAATAATTTAAGTCTTATAATTAGATCTCATGAAGTAAGAGATGAAGGATATTCCATCGAACAAAATGGTTTATTATACACAGTTTTTAGTGCACCAAATTATTGTGATATTATGAAAAATAAAGGGGCATTTTTAAAATTCAAAGGAAATTCTTCTAAACCGGAATGTGTTACATTCACCGAAGTGAAACATCCCAATGTTCCTTCTCTTAAATATGCTCATAATTTATATCAAAATATTTAAAAAAAAAAAAAAAAAATTAAAGTGCATCATATTTTCATAGCAGCTTTCTTTTTGAAAAAACCTTTTACCGTTTTTCGTATTCATTAACATTAATTTATTTGCATCGTCAAATTGTTTTTAATAAATTTTTTTTTTTTTTTTTTTTTTTTTTTTTTTTTTTATTATCATTTAAAAGGGGGTATTATTAACCCGTTTTTATGAACTGTTCATGCGGAAATGTGAAAATGGAAGCAAAAAAAGGGGGACATGCTAACACAGAAAGCGGGGGAGGGGGGAGGAAATATTTTTGCCATATTATGGCAAACACGTTTGGAAAAAAAAAAAAAAAAAAAAAAAAAAAAAAAAAACAACATGTTAAGTCAGCCCTTTTTTGCCGTACCATATTGTGTGGAAAAGTGTGTGCGCCCACATGCATTTCACTTTAAAAAGGTTAGCACGAAATGACGAAAACATGTTGCAAATGTTATGGAAAAAAAAAGAATAAGTTGAATTCATTATATGATCTTATTTACATAGTAACATGTAAGAAAAAGGGGAAAGTAAAAAAAAAAAAAAAAATAACAATCTAGTTCAAGGATATTAAAAATAATTTAAAAAAAAAAAAAAAAAAAAAAAATAGACTTTTATTTTTCGAATTAACTTATTGAAATATTATGAACAGTGCATGTAAAAGGCGTGACGTAATTAGCGTTCAAGTAAATATGAAAAATGGGAAAAATAGTCCTTCCCAATTTGTTATGTAACTCATGTGAGTAAATTGTTCGTAGAAAAGTTTGTGTCATTAGGGGTAGCACACACGGAGAAAATTATAGAGGCAAAAAAAGCCTGTTCACTTGAGTCTAATATAAATGTAAAATGCTCGAGCAAGGTTGGGCTTGCAAGTGCAGTTGTGCGATTTGAGAATATGCCAAACCCTTCCCAATTTTTGAACGATTGAATATTAGGACCTGTGAAAGGATATCGTTGGTACTCATTAAAATGCACGCTGTTTCTCCATCCAATTTTTCGACCTTTTTTGTGGCCACTGTAAGCACCGTTTGCTGCTTCACGTTGTCATGTTGCGGAAATGCTTGGTCAATTCTCCAATTAATACGGATTACACTTTTTTACATTTCCATATTTTTTAGTTTTTCTTGTGGAAATTATACGCATGTACGAAATTGTAGAGGTGTGTGCCCATGTAGGTATACATGACCAAGTAGTTGCATAAACGCACATAGGTGTATGCGAACGCGCTTCACTAAACCATGTTAACCGTGTTCCTAAGCGTGTACTTCAGGAAAATGCTACTACTTATGTGTTGAAAAAAGGTAAAAAAAGAAAAGCGTGCCTACACACAGACTTGAAAATTGAAGCCCTTTCGGGGAAGGTTTTTATTTGTTATTGTTATTATTGTTATTATTGTTATTATTGTTATTATTGTTATTATTGTTATTATTGTTATTATTGTTATTATTGTTATTATTGTTATTATTGTTATTATTGTTATTATCATTATTATTGTTATTATTATTATTATTATTATTATTATTATTATTATTATTATTATTATTATTATTATTATTATTATTATTATTATTATTATTATTATTATTATTATTATTATTATTATTATTATTATTATTATTATTATTATTATTATTATTATTATTATTATTATTATTATTATTATTAT